>JAMWYP010000234.1:600000-799717 GCA_025563575.1 Acacia pycnantha
ATAGATTTGTCATAAAATTTAAGTAATTTTTAATATTAGCCCTATTAATTGTATTAAACTCTAATATTATACTCCCCCCGGTCCTAATTATAAGAACACTTTTGTAACGCAAATTGCACTACAAAAGGGTTATTCTTATAATTATGACTAGATGTAATATTAATTATTATTCTCACCGACTACTTTTATTAATTATAGGCATACATAGGAAAAAAAATAATTAATGCATTTTGGAAACAAATGAATGCCTTATAAAAATAACTATATATAATTACTAGTTAGTGTCTGCCTTATGATAAAGACTAAAAGGAATACTTGAATTTGACATAGTCAAATAATCCTAACAAAAAAACGAAAAGTTAGGTGGGATGAAACTCATTTTTGCCAACTCTAATCCAAGTCAGGCCTAGTTAAATAGGAGGGAAAATTTTAAAAAAAATACTAATTGAATTTGAAAATCCTAAATAAGTGATTTTCTAATAAAATGAGTTATCAATTACTTTATTATTTTTATTAATTTTATTATTATTATTATCAACCAGATTTTAAAATATAAGTGATATTTTAACGTGATTATTCCTAAAATAGAAATGAATAGGGGATAGTGCACACTTGAGTGGAAAGAGTAATAATGAAGGAGGAGGAGCAGGTTTACATGTGTGTGTGCCCTCCATCATTTTCCCACGTTTACTTACGCTTCACTTATAATTCTCTCACACTCACGCAACACACGCACACTCACACATCTGTGTGTGTACGGATTATAAGGATGAGATTATGAGCCCGTTTGGATTGACTTAAAAAAAGTCTTTTTTTAGCATGTTGTCTTTTTTAAGCTCAAAATTTGAGCTTTGAAAAAAGCAGATTTTAACTTTTTTTGTGACTTTTACTTTTTTTAAAAAATATCATCTAAACACATAAATTAATTTTTTTTGAATTAAAAAAGTGTTTTTTTTATGAAAAAAGCCCATCCAAAAGGGCCCTATATATGCAACTGTAGAAGCAGCTCATAGTACGTCTATTGACCGTGTCGTCTTCACTCAATTTGTGTGTGTGTACGTGTGTGACTCTGTTATAACTTATAAGTGATCGATCAGTATGGTTAGGTATTTTCCTGACACATCACCCAACACACCATCCACGGTGGAACGCATCTCAACCCTTCATTCTCCTCCTCTACTTACTTTCTCCCACTATGGGCTGACATAGAAACAAATAATTAATACGCTTTAGAAACAAACAAGTGTCTTATAAAAAACACCAAATTTCCGTCTTTAATTATAGGAGCAATTTAACCGATTTTGGGAGAATTAAGGAGAGGAGTTAAATTAGTTAATTTTACTCATTTTCCTAAAATGTCCTTATATAAATTTAAAATGACACAAGTTGCCCTAATTATAAGTGTTTTTAATTTGTCTTACGTTAGATATCTATGACATATTAGTTTATATATGTATATTAGTTGCTTTTTATATAGCCATGTGTATACATATAGATCTAATTTTCTTTCCACACGCTTTCTAATTGAAATAATGATATTGCTATATAAACATATATGCGTGTATATATATGTGTATACATATAGATCTATCTACACACATATATGTTTATATATGTGTGTGTGTTCACACATATATATCTTGACACACATAAACACAAATATACATATATATGTAAACACACATATATATAAATGCTCCTAATAATAAGTATAAATAGGGGTATTATAGGAAAAAATTGACAAAAGTTAAAACTTGCTCTTATAATTAGGACCAAAACCAACTCTAAAATTTGCTCCTATAATTAGGGACGGAGGGAGTACTTTATAATAAGGACCATCATAAAGAGTATATAACAGTGTTTGGTCAAATTTAATGATTTTATAGAAAACCATTTTCAATCATGCCTCGGAAATTTGGTTCTCCGAAAACCATTTTCATGTATAAAATGTGAATCCAAACATCACCAGCGATTAGAAAATTTCATTTTCCATTTTCTGCGCCAAATTTTTTGTCACCCAAAAGTGCTTTGAATACTTTAGTGTCTGAGTAGATTTAAGTATGCGTTTAGAGTAATTTTTGGAGAACAATTTTTACTATCTATGAGGTAAGCATGCGATATGAGTTTTATCTCGACTTGGTAAAAAAAATACCACTCTGATCCTATTTATAAATTCAGTTTGACCAAATCTCACATACCAAGGAGAGTTAGATATCTCAATGACTATGAAGCAAGTTTCCAATTTTACCTTCATTTATGAATGGGTACCTTTTAAAATTTATTGTATAATCTCTCTCATCTTTTTATCTTTCCAACATGGCTAGTCAATCTCTCTCATCCTAATTAATATGGGCAAAATTGTCACAATCTCATTTATTTGGTTAAAATGGACTTATAAATAGGACCAATTTTTTTGATCAAAGTGGACTTATAAATAGGATTATAGTGGTAATAATAATTAAAACGACAATTTCAAAAGTTACCAAATACTCTCTCTGGTCCTTATTATAATAAGTATTGTACTAACTAACAAGTTTATTCAGTCTTTTTTATAAGACACTTGCTTATTCCCAATGAGTATTAATTACTTTTTTTCATGTGTGCCCATAATTAATAAGAGTAGTGGGTGAGAGTATTAATTAATATGATGTTAGAGTTTAGTGCAATTAGCAGGGGTAATATTGGAAACCACTTAAATTATAGGACAACTTTATTGACTTTAACTGTTTTTATTGGTTTGTGATAATAGTTAGTTGATGTCTTATAATAAAGACCAAAAGGAGTACTTACTAACTCTAACTCATCCTCAGCACAAGCAACTCTTCTTTAACATATGGTTGATTGTTGGGGAGCAGCTACGATCCACTGCAGTGGATCGTCTGCTGCGCAAAAAATGCGTAATAAATTACACCGCATGCGGTGTAATTTATTAGGCAAAAAAATGTAACGGACGGTCCACTGCAGTGGACCGTAGCTGCTCCCTGATTGTTGAATGTATGTTGCACAGAATTGAAGAGTTTGTGCCTCTTAAAAATAAGCTACAACTTACAACTCGATCTAAACACATTTCACCAAATGGTCATGCCATGATGTTATTATTATTTTATTTAGTAACCTCGCGAGGCTCATTTAATATTTTTTATTATTTTATAAAATATATTAAAGGGAAAATTCATTTCAGGGCCCTTTTAACAAGGGAAATTACAAAATAGGCTCCAAGATTCTTACAATCCCAAAAAGGTCCCAGAATCTTTTCTGAGATTTTCAAAATTTTAGGTGAGTTGTTAACGGGGCTGATATAGTTGTTAATGAGTAGGTTTTTAACAACTAAATCAGCCTCGTTTACAACACTTTACTAATAACTAAATCAATACATTTAACAACTATATTAATACCCCGTTAACAACTATATCAGCCCTGTTGACAACTCACAAAGGATTCTGAAAATCTTAGAAAAGCCCTTGTTCTTGAGGCATTTTTTACAATTTCCTTTATTAAAAGGGGCCTATAATGAATTTTCCCTATATTAAACGAGGATTTATGGATAGCATGTTATTTTATTTTATTTTATTTGGTGAAGTGAAGTGATGAATGATGATGATTCGTCGTTTCCTTGATAAGAAAGAAGCAGAAGGCTTCATCATGACGGCCCTCCATTAATCAAACAAACAGACAAAAACCAATCAGATCGCACCGTATTGGAGCCCACCTTCGTACACTCGTGTCACCACCACACTCTCTCCCACTGTAGCTTTAGCATTATCTCGTTTGAGAGAGAGTGTGTTACTGTGTTACAGACTTACAAGCTCCCAGCTTGGCTTTGATGCTCCACGTGGCACTACTCATGAACCGCTGGTGCCACTCATGTGGGGGTCCGTCACGTGTCGCCGGGGAGCACCGAGGCGTGACGGTGACTCAACGCAATGTTCCTCCGTCGCATCGCTCGACACTTTGACGCCCCCGATTTGCAGATCGCCCTCGTTGGACGGTCTTGATTTGGCGAATGCGTTGCCCTGCAATGATGGTCCCTCTTTTGTGGGTGGGGGGTTTCTTTGTTCTCACGCACGCCGGTGGTGGGTCCCACTCCTTGGCGGCGCCACTGTCTTATCCTCACTCCTGCCACGTCAGATGTTTGTCGACCATGCCTTCTCTTCCTTCACTACTTTCCACATTATTCCTCGGCTAACTGCTGCTATGTCACTGTAAAAATATTTAATATTTAATTTGTTACTTTAGGTTATATTTTACTTTATGAGTTGACACATTAGTTTAATAAATAATAGAGTAAATATCTTTTTTGGTGCCTGATAAAAAAATACGGACCCTATTTTAGTCTCTGATAAAAAAAATCATTTTTAGTCCATTAAAAAAACTAATAAGGGTCGATTGGTGGACATTTTGATCCCTCACAAATTTCTAAAAGGTCATTTTTAGTCCCATAAAAAAACGAATAAGGGTTGATTTTTTTGTCAGGGACAAAAATGGGCTCCGTGTTTTTTGTCAGGGACCAAAAATGATATTTACTCTAAATAATAAATGTAAGTGATAAAATGGGTAGATATCTTATATTTTCAACAAAACCAATTCCTAACTAAATCTTGGATTGCAGACTAGAGGTAGTAGTTTTTTTTTTGAGTAAATACTTTTTCAGGCACTTGAAAAAAAACGCGATCTCTATTTTGGTCTCTTAAAAAAAATGTCATTTTTAGTCTTTAAAAATGATGAATAAAGGTCGATTGGTTGACATTTTGATCCCTCACAAATTTTCAAAATGTCCTTTTTAGTCCCTAAAAAAAGACGAAAAAGGATCGATTTTTTTGTAAATGACTAAAATAGGGTCCGTATTTTTTGTCAGTGACCAGAAAGGGTATTTACTTTATTTTTTATTTTTTACTCATCACTTCACTGAAAAGGAACTCATGCATTCATTATATAGAATGTAAAACTAAAAGGCCCCACACTCAAGAAAAACTTAGAGAAGGTGCTTTAGTGTGATTGGATCATAAAACTTCCACCATTAATTAAAGTAATAGTAGTAATTAATTAGTTGGACACACCACTCACGATTTGAGGGAGGAAAAGAGGACAAAAGTTAAGAATGAAACGTGGGGACTCATTTCTCATTTTCTTATGTTATGGATATGTTTTGTTAATCCCTAAAATTCTCCTCTACCATTCTACTCCCTCTGATCTTTATTATAAGGCATCAACTAGTACGTTTATTTAATACTTTTTATAAGACACTTGCTTGTTCCCAATGAACATTGATTATTATTTTTTCCATATCTGCCCCTAATTAATAAATGTAATGAGTGAGAGTAATAATTAATATAATATTAAAATCTAGTACAATTAGTAGGGATAATATTGTAAATTACTTAGATTCTAGGAAAACTTTATTGACTTCAACTACTTTTATTGATTTATGAGAAAAGTTTGTTTGTGCTTTATATCACTCTGGTCCTATTTATAAGTCCAATTTGACCAAATCTCACATACCAAGGAGAGTTATGTATCTCAATGTTTATGGAACAAATTTCCAACTTTACCCTCATTTATGAATGGGTACCTTTTAAAATTTATTGTCAAATCTCTCTCATCTTTTTCTCTTTCCAACATGGCTAGCCAATCTCTCTCCTCCTAATTAATATGGGTAAAATTGTCACAATCTCATTTATTTGGTCAAAATGGACTTATAAATAAAACCAAATTTTTTGATCAAAGTGGATTTATAAATAAGACCAGAGTGATAATAAAGACCAGAAGACTCCTTCTACGTTTTTCTTGGGCTGAACATGCCTGGATGGCTGGGTATTATTTTAATCCATCGTCGACGCTATAGCCTTAATCACAAACAATTTTTGAAGCTCTGTTTGGCTATATTAGGTTTTTTTTTAATACGTACAAATTGTTTGGTTCAGTGGTGTTCGCGTGGCCCTATATATGATTTTAAAAGACTTAATGCGATCAATTGGAGTTGACAAGACCTTGAGGAGGCATCCTAGTTCCTGAATATCTAGGTAAATGCTTGAGGGTAATAAATAGCTCTCTCTATTTAATATTGATATTACCTAGAAGGAAAAGAGACTTCATCCTGACTTTGGATCGTAGGTAAGTCCAACTCATTTCCTAAAATTTTGTAATAAAAAAAATTGTGACTAGGTTTGAATCTCTTTTAGAAGAGGTGGCACAAATTTAGTTTTCGATCGTATCTTGAATAAAATTGCTTTTAATAGAAGGATATCTATACTAATAAAAAACACACTTCCATGCAATGCATGAATTAGCATGGTTACAATTAATTATAATGTGCCAAACACTATACTCATATTTTTTTTAAAACAAAAAATTGTTCAAAAGTTTCAGGTGACAAAATTCTTATAGCATGTTATATATACTTTTATTAGCTTTTCATATTTGACATACAAATTGAAACAACTTTTATAAGAATGAGAAGTTAATAGCTTTTGCTGAAAATATTTTGAAATGTAATTATGTTTCAAATTGAAGTAAATAGCTTTTAACCCTCATCGTATGAGATATGAATGATAGATAATTACAAATCACGCACTAAAAAGGTCCTTATATCAGTGAGATTTAAACTCATAATTTTATTGTTATAAGTTACAATTGCAATTTTTTTTTAAAAAATATAAGGCATAATTTTAATTAAAAAGTAACTTTTTAGTTTGGGAAAAAGACAAAAAAAAATACCACTTATAATTTAAAATATCAAATAAGTGATTTTCTACTAAAATGATTGATCAGTTATACTTTTTAACGATAATAACAATTTAAAATTTTGAAGTTATGTTCTTTTATTTTTTTCAATCAACTTTTGATCAAACTAGTCTGTGTGTGGAAATTGCAGAAGAAAAAAGACCAAGCGAAGACCATTGTGTGAGAGAGAGAGGGAGCAGAATTGTGTTTCTATTTGAAGCCTGGCCTGGTCGTCACTCTCCCGCAGACAAGCTTCAAAGATAGCTAGCTTATCGCTATCACCATTTTCATCCTCCAATCCAAATATCTTCTTTTTCCTCTTCCTCCTCAGCTTTTTATTCTATCCAATTCACCATCACCACCACACAAACCCATCAGATCCATCTCCTTTTTCCTCATGAAAATCATCAACAAAAAACCCTACTAGCATGTTAAACTCTCTCCGCCTCCTTCTTTTTCTCTACACAGTTTTCAGTTTTTTAATCTTTACTATATTAAGAAGACAAAATATCCTTCCCTTTTTGTCTTCTTCCACACCCTCTGGTCTCTTAACTATTCGCCGCTTACTATAGCTTGCTTCGTCTTTTGGTTATTTCTTTGATTCTCCGACCCCGAACCAGGGGAGGGTTTTTGGTTCTAGGACTGAATTTCTGTTCAGGTATATAAGAAATGCAAGACCCAACGGCATTTCAGCCGATGAAACCCCAATTTCCTGAACAAGAACAGCTTAAATGTCCGCGTTGTGATTCTGCCAACACAAAATTCTGCTACTATAACAACTATAATCTCTCCCAGCCACGCTATTTTTGCAAGAATTGCAGAAGGTATTGGACCAAAGGCGGTGCTCTCCGAAACATACCAGTCGGTGGTGGAAGCAGGAAGAACACGAAACGATCGTCGTCGTCGACCACCACCAAACGCCCTCCGGCTTCTACTACTTCAACATCACCTTCTCCTGCATCGGTTTCGGTTTCCCCAACAGCTCGTCCGGATCCTGACCCGACCAGGTTTTATGCCAACCCGAGTGGTCCCTTGAACACTGGTGGCAGTTTCAGTTCTCTTCTGGCGTCAACTGTGCATTGGGGTGGTTTGTGGGAGGGTCTGAATTCAAACGGGTCTGGTCTGAGAATGATGCAACTGAATGAATTTGGGGAGAATGTGGGTTCTGGCCATGTGAAGAACTCGGATTCGGGTCGAAACTCAGGGCTGGAAAGGCAGAGCAATGGTAATTCAGAGAGCTTTCTGGGTAAGCAAAATGTTGATTCAAGCTGTTGGAATGGTAGTAGCAATGGGTGGTCTGATCTTGCAATATATACACCAGGCTCAAGCTACCAGTAGAAGAAGCAAGAGACAATTAACTGAACTTTCTTTTTCTATGGTTTTGTTGCTGATTCTGAGATTCATACTTGGAAAACCTTTTATCAAATGAGAGTGATCATAGTAACTCTCAAACAGCATTTTCTGACGCTTCTGGTTGGAAGATCTCATACCAGAAAAAGGCCTCTAAAGAAGCAACATCGTTTAGGTAAAATCTAATAGCTCTCTTTTGTTTTATGATTTGCTTGTGAATGTTGTTATTTAAAAGAAACGAATAGAGAATCATATTGAAGGTGATTTCTGGAGGAGGGATAATATACATATATGAATTTTACTATAGAATGGCTGTGTTTGTGATGTAGGAGATTTGTTAGCGTAATGGTTTGGGATTCTAATTTATATGTATTGGATACATGTAATGTAATATGATATATCTTTATGCATAGTTTTTTCATGAATCTGTGATCCATTTATGCGTTCTCAGTAACTAGACTTTTGATGGAATGGAGGAAGATATGGAAGAAATCAAAGTGCACCAACTTTCTATATTTTTAAAATCGCCCCCCCGGCCCCCCCTAAATCTTTGAATTAAAGTACATATAATTCAAGTGTTTCAAGTTCGATGTAGTTCTTTAATCTTTATTCCCAAAGTTGTCGGCTGACAATCTTTACCAAAAACAAAGGATAAAGAGGTAAGGATCAACGCTACTTTAGGTGTTATTAGCCTAACCTGAAGGTCTCTCTTTCAGTTTCAGTCTTAAAAATTGCTAACATTTTGGCCACAAACATTTTCAACGCATTTTATTAGGTTATTTAGTGTCCATGAATATTAGCACTGAGCTGGTGGCGTCTGTTGATTTACTTATTTCAAGTTTGAATTTTGAAGTGTTGTAGATCTTATCAGTTTATTGCGTCCAAGTGATGCAAATTCAACCAGAATTTATTAGAGTTGCCTCCCAGCTCTAGATGTATACATGCTGTAGTTATCTCTATTTTTCAAGGACATGTTCACCTTGAGATGGATCTAATTCAAAGACTTAGAAGTTAGAATGCTGATATTTCACTCATTTTTATTTTGGGTTAATATAATGTTTGATCTTTATAGTTTGTCCTTGTTTTGATTTCAACCCCTATAGTTTCAAATTATAGGATCTGCTCTCTCAATTTCTTTCCCTCGAAAAAGTTAGTACTTGTATTTTAATAAGAATCTGGATAATTTTGCTTAAGGGATCAAAATCAAAATAAGGGCTAACTAAGAGGACCAAACTTTTGTATTAACCCCTTTTTTTATAAATAAAAAATAAATTAAGAAACAATACTTGACTTGTTTAAATTTGAAGTTCGTGATTTGTTCAGATAAAATGGGAGTAATATTTACTATTTGGATCTGTTTGTTTGTGAGAGATATTGTCCAGTTCACATCGCGAGTGTGAAAGATTGGACATTTTGTGCTGTTGAAATTTTTTGTTATCCAAAGAAATTCAAAGGAGACAAAGTTCAAGCCTAGAGGATGAGATGGTGGCTTTTATTAGAAGGATATAACTACCACCACTTGTTATTGTGGCAAAGAAAGGAGAAAACAGAAGGCAGATTAATGTGGGCATGACGTAATAGGATTTGAATATTGCATGAAAGCTTAAGAAAGATTGGACTTTGGAGAGCCATTTTTCTAAATTTGAATTGAGAATTGGGAATTGGTTTTGGTGGTTGAGGTGTGATGGTTTTTGGCTATTGGTGTGTAAGAGTCACATTAACACTATCATGGATCATGAATGTTGGGTCCAAATTTGGACCACTCACTCTCTCTCTCTCTCTCTCTCTCTCTCTCTCTCTCTCTCTATATATATATATATATATATATATATATATATATATATCATGTTGCCATTTCATTAAGGTCTCACATGTGAGTGCTGATGAGTCAAGTTTGTGAAACCCACTAAACTTTACTCCATATGAACCAGGAAAATTCTTACCCGCCAAGTTAGGTCATCACTGTCACTTATCCATTTATGGCTGATATTTTAATAACAACTAGAATGGGGTTGTGAGGTGCCTTGACTTCAGTGAAGTTGTTCATAGAAGTGGAACCGACCCAATTGACTTTTGATTTGATGATGATAATAGAAAAAAACTCTGTTGAAAGAACTTTTTGGAGAAATTAAAGTTTGCTTTGTCGGCATTGCAGATCACCACTCAATTTTGTATAATCACCATTTTTTGTTACTCCCCCATTCTAAATACAAGACAAGATAGAGTTGATTTTTTTGAAAAGATTAAAAAACCTAAATAAGTTATATAATTATATCATATATGTTGTGTATCTTTAAATTATATATTATTTTATAAGTTAGGTAAAATAATTTGGAAGAAAAATGATGAATATAAATAATTTATAGTAATTTAATTAGTTTCAATTAATCTTTAAAAAAAAGTTAGCTTCATCTTATATTGAGGACCGAAGGGAGTATTAACATTAAATGTTTTAAGTTTTAAGGATTAAAAAATTACTTTATAAGTTTAAGAAGCTAAAAGAAACTAAAGTAAATTTAAATGACCAAAAAATATACTTTAGCCCTTATACTCTTTTGGCTAACTTTTATTCTAACTACATCAGACGATAGGGGCTTGTTTAGAATTGTGTTTGAAAAATATGTTTATTGTGTTTGAAAAATGTAATACCCGGATAAATAAAATGGTTATTTTTGATAAGTGAATATGTGGTTTCAATTTCTGTGTTATAGATATCGTATTTATGAAGGGAAAATCTCTTGGAAATTAGGAAAAAACAATAATGTGCCAAAATTACTAAAATGCCATTGTAGAGCATATAATGACCTAAGGGAATTATGAAAAATCCTAGGAGGCAGTAAAATAATTATTAAAATTAAGAGAGTATATTGTCTCTAATTTTGGTAATTTAATAAAATATAACCTTGGAAAAATAAAGGGGGGAAAATCAAAAAAGTATTATAATGACCAAAATGCCCGTAAATTTTAATATAATACATGAGACATAAAATACTAACGTCAGTGCAAAAGATGTGAGGTAATGAGTTATTCTAATTAAGAAAATTATCAACAATTAGTGGGTAACTAATTAAGTAATTATTGACTAATTATTTGGGTGTAAACAAAGGAAAATCCAAAGATAATTATGTAAAACCCTAAAATTAGTGGTTTATGGCTAAAATTAGCATAAAATATATTTGCTAATTAATTGAAAAATATGAAGAAAAATATGAAAGATTAAGTAATTTTAAGCCTAAAAACAGGTATGGACCAATAGGGAAATTTTGTGAAAAAATTATATAAAACAATTTTTAATAATTAAAATATATAATATTAATTAAATAAATAATTAAAAAAACGAAAATAAATAAAATAATAATAAAAAGGACTGAAAATCTCAAAGAAGATAAGGAGATTAGATTTTCTGTTAAAAATCATGCAACTATGGTTAAAGAGTAATCAAGTTGTAAAAGCAGACAGGATAAACGAACCGATAGAAATTAAATCCTAACTAGACAACCATGAACAAAGTTTCTAAAGTCAGAGTATATTAGAAACAAGTGAATTTTTATCTCGGAGTAGTTTGTCTCGAAGTCATTTAAAATGTAGAAAAGGGTTATCTTGGCCGGATTTTTGAGATTTTGCAAGATTACGCGATTCAGACACCGATCGAGAACTTTATCGGGCCGGAGGTGAAAAGCAACTTGTGACATCATCCAAGATGATGTCACTAGCTGCCACCTAAGGGGGGAAGGACGAAAAGGGTGATCCAAGGGCCAAGATTTTGTCATTTTGCAAAAGTGCGATCCTACGGTCCAGAATCCGTCTGACAAAGGATGAATAGTAACCCGAAAATCTCTATAAATAGCCCCTTTGCCTCATTTGAAATCCTCACACCATTCTTCTCTAGTCTACTCGAAATCTTGGAGCAGCAAGAAGGAGGAAGAAGTCCGGGGAGTTTGCGTGAAGCTCGAGTAAGTTTTAGGTCTTTAGTCTTAAGTTCTTTCGGTAGGTATAGTAGGAGTGTTAGATCTTTAGTTTTTCAAGTATGATTTAGATATCATGTTTTAGGGGTAGATATGATATTTATGTCAAAAATATGTTGGAGAAAGAGGTATGTCAAAATTTTGGAGAAAATAAAGTAAAAGTAGCGAAGCGCTGGCGAAATTACGGCGATTAAGGGAATAGGGGCAAAATGGTAATTTGTACCTAAAATGCTCATTATGATGTCAAATATTGACAAATGTGATATTATTCCTATAGGAAATCTTTGATCACGAACCGCCGATCGTATGCCATCTGTCGTCAAAAGTGCAGTTTTCGTCAAAACGTACCAGAAGTATCGTATATTGTCAACGGAGGTACGGACGCGTACTGTAACACTAATCATGTGCTGCTTTAATACATATATGTGATAGATACGTTCGTAGACCGAATATACAGACAGTTTTACACGGGTTATAGTCATAATAATGCCGTTATGTTTTCCTAGCGGCGAGGACACGAGTGGTTATCGTGGCACTTGGTTTTGTGCGGGATGTTGTTGTTGTTACCTTATGAGGCTTTACATACCGCTTTGTGCTTATGTTACGTCGTCATATTGATCATGCATACGTTGTATGCTTATGTGCGATATACTGTTGTATTGTCTTGAATATCTGTTGTTTGTATACTGTATTGTTTGAGCATAAGGTTAACCGTTACCTGAGATCCAATGTGGTAAATTGGATCTCATGTAGCTTCAGTCAGGAGGACCGAGAATTGGAGACCGGGGGAAGCAGCACGATTAGACCACTAGCCGGAGAATTTATATTCCGCTTTTTGTACTTACTTTTGAAGCAGTAGGATGACTGTATTATCAATACTATGTTACACTCTGGTTTACCACTCTGGTCCTATTTATAAGTCCAGTTTGACCAAATCTCACATACCAAGGAAAGTTAGGTATCTCAATGATTATAGAGCAAATTTCCAACACTACCCTCATTTATGAATGAGTACCTTTTAGAATTTATTGTCAAATCTCTCTCATCTTTTTATCTTTCCAATATAATTAGTCAATCTCTCTCATCATCATTAATATGGGCAAAATTGTCATAATCTCATTTATTTGGTCAAAATGGACTTATAAATAGGACCAAATTTTTTGGTCAAACTGGACTTATAAATAGGACCAGAGTGGTATATTTGAATATGTATCAGTTACTCTTTCGCTCCATTGCCCTACTCTGATTGGAAAAAAAAAATTCCGCTTTTAAAATGGGATGTTACAAAAAATATGTTCAAAAAAATCAATACAAAATTTTTCTTACATATTTATCTTGTATACCGTAAATTATTTTTGATAATAAACTTTTACTACTAATCCAAAGAGACAATAAGACTTCATCAATGTCTCTATTAAGCGGCTCCCAAAGAAAGGAGGAACTCTTGGGAATTGGTAGTTCAATTTATCCTTCGCTTACAAAATTCTCACGCTGATAAACTTGTTAAGGGAGGCCTCACTAAAGACTTGACTTTTGAGTGTTGCCCTTGGTTTTTGAGGGTGCAGCTTGTTAGGTTAATTCTTTTGTTATAGGGTAACAGCCCTCCATTGTACCAAACAAAAAAAATAATGGGATAGGGCAACATCGCCCTATTTTGTAACTTTTGGGTAATATGGCTACTTTGAAAACTTTCAGACACCCAATACTTATTGGTGAAAACTTTCGGGCCATTTTTGCCTTTTAACCCTTTTCCAAGATAACCCAATTGAAGTTTGAGATGACAGGGTCCAAAGAGGGCCCAAATGAAGTGAGATACGCAACCTTTTTTTAATTGATAGTTAATTGAGTACATTTGAGTTAAAGGTGGGAGAAGTGTTTTATTTTCTATCTAACTTTTACATAACTAAGATAAGAAAAAAGTTAGATTATAAATGTGATTTATGTTTAAATTGATTATGGTAGAAGTGACTTTTTTTCCCAAACAGAGATGTGTTTGGATTAATATTTGAAAAGTCAGTTGAGATGAAAAATGTTTGACAAGGGCATGAATCTTATTAAATACTTCATTCGATCCTAAATATAAGATAAAGTTAACTTTTTTGGAGAGATTAAAGAAACAAATTAAATTATTTAAGAGTATTTTTATTCTTGTTTTTTCTCAAAACTAATTAGTTTGACTAACAAACTAATATATAATCCCTTAAAAAATGTCAACTATGTTTTATATCGGAGGGAGTACTCCATACATATTATATTGTGATGATTGAAGATGAAAACATAAATATAAATTTGATATTAAAAAAGTTAATAAAATAAAATAAAATAAAAGTGACCCTTATGTTAAAATAAAAAATCTCTATTTTATGAGTCATAAAAAAATCCGTATTTTCTGAGTTAGCCACCCTCAACACCCATTTTTCTTCTTCTTCCTTGCAGAGTCAACCACCCCCAACACCCATTTTCTCCTTTACTTGCAGAAAATAGCATAAAAGGAAGAGAAATCACCTCAATGCTTTTTTCCATCGATAAAATCACGAGCTAGAAATCCTATATAAGCTTCAACGCAGCGTAGAAAAAGCAACTGTGATGAGCTTCTTTTCAGAAGCTGCTTTTCATGTTTAAGCTTATCTAGTATCTACCATAACGCTTTTCCAAACTGTCTCAATAGTTCACCGCGCTTTTTTCCCCAGAACGCTCAGCCGGTGGGGTTCCCAAATATGATGAATAACAAGGGGTTCCTCATAGGAGGTTTAGAGAGCAAAGAACTTTCATCTCTTTCAACAAATGCGTTCTTGTATTCTCCTTTTCACATAATAATTTTTTGTCAAAATAATTTAAATCTGGTCAGACCTGATTTGAGAAGTATAAACTTGATGAGTTTGGGTAACATGGCCCATGTGGCAATGAACTCTTGTACACGTGGAAAAAGTGTTGCCTACCCTCCGCGGCTCCGGCTCCGGCTCCGCCTCCCTGAACTTTGTTCTTATTTATCGTCATCATATATATTTCTGCCATGGATTCTTGCAACAAATTTGATGGCAACTCTGTTCTCCTTTCGACTGAATTCTCTTCGCATGATCGAGTTGCTTTCTTGTTTTCTCTCTTGCAATTCTGCCTCAAATTTCTTCATTGAAACCTGATCAATGAATGCGATCTTCTTTGTGTACTGCCGTTGTAGTCGCCCGCAAACACGATCTTGCTTGTATCTTCTACTCCCATTGCCTCCTAATCTACAAAAAGGGTTTCCTCGCCGCCGTGCAAGTATTTCAATTTCTCATCAGCAATTTGTTCTCGTTATCATCACGTCAGAGTCTGTTCTTTACAATTTGTTGAAAAATTAAGAGGGAGAAAGATGGATCCATGTTTGGATTGGGTCAAACCTTTGAAGCTCCACCCGTCGATGCCCGAGTAACTCAACACAAAACAAACTACTAGAGAACTAAAGTCCAAACAATGTGGCTCAACAAAATATCACACAATAAAGAAATAGAGAGGAAATGAGAGAGTCAGAAAATTCAATGATTGGAGTGAGCAAAAGTGATAGGGAGGCCCTCTATTTATAGGTCGGTTCTTGATATCTGGTTTGTAAGTACTTTCGCGATTCTAGCTCCTCCGAATTGAATTTCATTTTCATATACGTTACTTTCTAATCATCTCTCTCTCTCTCTCTCGGAGAATGTCACTCGGTAAGATTTATTTCGATCATAGCTAAGCCATGTTCGATTGTGAAGAATATACTGTCTCCTTTCTGTTTACTTGTATTGGAGATTTGATAATCTCTACATTTGATTTAGAGCTGTATGAAGCTAGTGACTGCAAAAGGATTTTATTTCTGCCTTTTCTTTTCGGGACCAAGATTTTAGTTGCTGTAATGGAAACTAATTATGCCTGGGGTGTTTCTCATGCTTATTATTCTGTCCAGAGTTTTGAGTTTGCTATGTGATTAATGATGCAGGAAACTAAAAAAAGAAAATGAGCCGAGCTCATGTAGAAATGTGTAGAGTTGATGATCATAATAAAAATACAAATAAAAAAAGGTTAAAGAAATTAGCAAGATTCAGGTGACAATGTCACTGTTGATGAATCAATGTACAGATTTGAATGGAAGACGTCGAGCAGGAGGTTTCTGATGAGGATGAAGAAGAAGATGTCGAGCAGGATTGAGTGGAGCAGAAAGCAAACGATGATGGACTTGGAGGAGAAGGAGAGGAAGAAGAAGAAAAAGAGTCAATAAGAGACCAACAAATTATCGGTTAAGTTGGTAAGCGGCCGAGAACAACACATGGTTACCCCATAAGCTATTCCGGCCAAAATTAACTGTGTCAATGCTGAGAAGAGAACCTCTCAACTGTTCAAAATTGATACTCCCTTTTGGTCCTAATTATAGGATAACATTTGAGAGTTGAGCTTAGTCTTAATTATAAGACAAAGTTTAAATTTTTGTCAATTTCTTCCTAAAATACCCTTATTGATACTTTCTCAATAATAATTAAACTCAATGATAATTTAACAATACATATATTCTCTAAAATAAGTAATACTTGCTCGAGCGAGGGCATATTAATAAGGAGTAATCATTGTTAACCCATCATCCATCAATATTAAATAAATGTAGAAAATTTATAATAAATATATCTAAATCATGAGTAGCATATATATAGCTGTTCAAGTAATTGATGATATGTTTGTTTTAATTATCTGAGGTTGAGGGAAGGGGGATAGATGCGGCCTAAAACCCCCGATACGGTCCATTATGCCATCCTCGCCCTTGGTCGTTCGACTCCGTATCCAATTTGATGCCATTTTAAATTTTAATAAGGGTATTTTAGGAAAATGAATAAAATTAACTAATTTAACTTCTATCCTTAATCTCTCAAAAATTTGATAAATATGTCCTATAATTAGAATTGGAGGGAGTACTATAACAATAGTGAAGGCTAAGAGGTGAGGTATGGAGGCAAGCAAAAATAGAGACGTTCTCTTCCTCTTCCCCGTCAACAAAAGTGGAGGGGTCGGCCTTCAAAAAGGCCGACATCAGTCAATAGTTTTATAACTTAGTGGCATGTCGATTTCCTTTAAGCTGGAGGCAAGGGCGGATCTAGTTTGATGATGGGGGGGGGGGGGAGTGCCCACCCTTAAATTGGGGAATTGTGTGTGTGTGTGTGTTTTTTTTTTAAATAAAATAAAAATTAATACATGTTTGAATGATTGCTCACCCTTAATATATCAAGACTACACTTCGTAATTGGATGGGGATGTTTTTTAGTGTCTTATATTGAAAAAGATGTATTTGATAGCATTGATAATAAGGTAATTATGATGGAATTCCAAAAAATAAGGCCTAGAAGGATGACATTGTAATTATTTTTATTGTAATATACTTTTGTTATTAAGATATATGTATTTGAACTTATTGAGTGACGACAGAGATTTTCCGAATCTCTCAAAATAACCAAGTTCGAAAAGGATTTGCAGTAATAGGGATCCTAGGTCGTTTTCCCAACGAATTCGCAGTGGGTCTAAATCGATAACAGCGAAACAGAACAATAACAATTTTGGGGGAGTTTTTCAGTGCAATTAAACTTAAACGAAGAACTAAAAACAAAACAAAACAAAATGAAACACATATTAAACAGAAGATCAACCCAAGATTTCGAATTCCACTAATTTCCTTCCTCGGACGAAAACAGATTTATAACTAAACTTGCGATTGATTCACGAACCGAAATTTCTACGTTCGTCCAGAAAATCCCTCGATTAGACGATCGCCTAGCATTCGTTCGAACAATGGCGTCTCACTGTGCAATCGTACAACAATACTTTAACTTAGTTCGAACTTAGTCCTTGGGATATCTCAATCAGGGTGTTAAATCTAACACCCAATCTGAAAGTAAATTGAATCCAAAATTACAAAACAAAAACGAATTTGTTTCCGTTACGAATGAGTCCTCTGGATAGTGGAATCCTCAATCCGTGGGCCAATCACAGTAGTTTAGCCCATCATATTCATGGCTATGTAGAAAGAAAATCGAACAGAAATGAAGAAGTTCACGAAGAACACGATGAACAGATGCAGAACAGTTGAGAGAAAATAAAACTTCTGTATTTAATCCAAAACTGTCTAAAAATGTAATGACATAAGTGTTTTTGGTTGCCATCTAACTTGACCTAAAATGGAAAAATGAAATGGAGCTCCAATCCACAATTTAAACCCAAAACATAAATAAAATAAAAATGGGCTTTAATTACAAAATTCGAGCCCAAATAAAAATCCAGAAATATACATCTGAATTTGGCTCCAAAATCGACTACCCTCTTGTCCGAATTTTCCTTTAATGTCTTCATAACAATTGTAGCTATTTGAATTATCTGAAATATGAAACAAAAATGAAGCAAATTTGATGTCTGGTTCAAGAGTTATGGTAAAAATAGTGAAGCAATATAAAACTGGAACTTTATCATTAAAATGACTAAAATCTAATGAAAGGCCCAAAGCCCAAATAAGCATAAAAGTCACTATTTATTAACTAAAGAGTCCTAAATTATTAATCAAGATTACTAAAGAAGTGTATAGAATATTCAATTATCAAGTGCCCACCCTTCATTGTAATTTATGTAGCTATATTTTTAACAGCACTTAACCTTGCTTTTCTAAATGACAGGTTTATAAAATAATTGTCTCTCTTATTACATTATCAGTATTCACTTGATTTCATGAATATTTTTTTGATATTTTTTTTTCTTGTTTATATATATATATTTTTTTAATGCATTTAAAACTTTCATTTTAAAAAAAATTTTGGGTTTGCTGTCCCTGAACCCCCGAATCCCCCCACCAATGGTGCCCCCCTCAGTAATTTTCTGGATTCGCCCTTGGCAGGAGGTCACATTGTTCAATGCCTTATAGCCTTATATTCCTCCGCTCTTAAATATAAGATATACTCCTTTCGGTTCTAATTATAGGAACTATTTACCAGAATTTGGAGAGATTAAGGAGAAAAGTTAAATTAGTTAATTATAATTATTTTTCAAAAATACCCCTGCAAAATTTTTTGAATTGAAATGGTGAAACAGAGCCGAACTCGTCCATCCGCGATGGCAATCCAAATAGCTAATGACGTCAAAGCACTTTGAACAGTTTATATATAATTGTTATTATAATCACTGTGCTTTAAGACACTGCTTTAAGCCTTGTATTATTAAATTATTATTATCTTTACTTATTATTGAGAAAGTATAATAGGGGTATTTAAAAAAAAAAAATGACAAAAGTTCAAACTTTGTCTTATAATTAAGATCAAAACCAATTCCAAAATGTGTTCCTATAATTAGGACCGAGGGAATAGTTTATAGTGTAAATCACATTATAAAATATGTCATAAATTTAAGATCAGAGGTAGTAACATGTAAGTTCTTCTATAAGTGTAAGGTCAAGGAAGGATTTGATCAACTTGTAACCTCAAAGCTTTGCCCCTTTCATTCAAAAAAAGAAAAGAAAAGAAGCTACATTACCATGTTTTAACTTTTCAATATTGAGGGACATTGAGGCCAAAAAAATTTACCTATAGAGCTCCTATGTTAATTTTTCTTGGCAAAAGGCAAAAATACCCTTAACCTTTTGAAAAATATGATCTTTTGGAAGAATTTACTAAATTTTGAACATTTAAATCCTATTTTTTCCCATCAAATAAGTGAAATGAGAGGAAAAATGTTGAAAAAAATGTTGTAAGAATTTAAACCAAAAAAAAAAAATCATGTTATAAATAACATGAACTCTTATAAAATTTTTATTGAATATTTTTTATATTGGATAGCTGAATGGTTTTCAATAATCATATTCGATTTTTAAGGAAATTTTTTGCGAAAGATTCTAAAGAAACAAAGTTAGGTCAAATATTATGAATGAACTCTCTCAACGACAATTTATTTCACAGCCCAAACTAAAACACAAAAACTCATTTCAAGAAAGACACTAATCTCTTGAATAATCTAATTTATATTTTATATTGGTTGTAATCGTAATTGATATATTATCGTTTTTATGTCCAATGATTGATACTCCTCCGGTCCTAATTATAAGACAACATTTGAGAGTTGGTTTTGGCCCTAATTATAAGACAACATTATAATAATTGTCAATTTTTTCCTAAAACGCCCCTATTTTATTCTCTCAAGTGTGTTTGATTTTTTGTGAGTAGATATATGTGGACGTGTATACTTTTCCAGTCAACGAAACTTTTAGATATATATGTGTGTGTGTATCTATGTATGTATACATGTGTGTGACTACACGTAAATATCTATAGACACTATAACACACACACATATATGTGTGTGTCTACATATATATATGTATGTATATATGTGTGTGTCTACACACATATATTTTGTATGTGTGCGCGCACACACATATATTTTGTATGTGTGCGCGCGCACATATATGTGTGTATCTACATATATGTATGTAGGTATATATGTGTGTGTCTACACACATATATTTTGTGTGTGTATCTATATACAAATATATATGTGTGTGTGTGTGCACACAAATATATATAGACACACACCCATACACACATATATATATGTGGGTGTGTGTACTGTGTGTGTACATATATGTATATTTGAGTGTGTCTGTCAATATGTGTATGTACAAATATAAACACACACACATATATACATGTATATCTTTGTGTGTGTGTGTGTGTGTGTTTATATGTGTGTGGGCCTATATGTGTCTATATGTACACACACAAACACACACACACACATGTGTGTGTATCTATATGTATACACATATATATGTATATATAGTTAGACCATTATTTCAATTAGATAGCATGTGAAAAAAAAATTAGGTTGGAGAGGCATTTAGTAGGAGTTATTGATTTACTTTTACTTAGGTCATTTTAAATTTATATAAGGACATTTTAGGAAAATGAGTAAAATTAACTAATTTAACTTCTTTCCTTAATCTCCCCAAAATCGGTTAAATATGTCTTATAATTAGGACCGGAGGGAGTATTAATTATCAATGAGACGATGATAGTCATTTATTATTTTTTTAAGGAAAATACTTGCACAATTGTTTTCTATTTTTTTTTTTTGATAAGGATATTCCCAAATCACATTAAACTTGAGATTAAACAGACTATATATTTTCTTACCAGAAAAATAAAATAGAGTACTTCCTCTTATCTTTTTTTTTTAGAGATTTATAAAGCTAAATAAATAAGATAAGGAAAATCTCACTCAGTTGCCAAAGACCAGAAAAAAAAAAAACTAAGAAAGTCTCATAATAGATTCCTCTATCAAAAAGCTTCTTAGGGCTTGTAGTGATATAAATTCTAAATGTAAAATTACATTCTTGCCCCCCATTGATTAAAAAAGGAAAGGAGAAACAATGATATATGATTAGGTGCAGAGATTTGTCAATCGTCACTCTATGACTTGTCAAAATAGGCATAATCACTTGTCAGCGAGAGTTGTTTTAGTTCATATAGATAGGCTTGTCAATAAACACTGTATGACTTGTTAAAATAGACACAAACGCTTGTCAATGTATAACTTGCCATTATAGGCATATACATATGTCAAAATAGGCATATGCACTTGCCAATATATAGCTTGTCAAAATAGGCTCATCCACTTGTCAATGTTTAATTTGTCAAAATAGGTACATACACTTGCCAATGTGCAACTTTTAGTGCCTATTTTGATAAGTTTTATATTGGTAAGTGTATGTACCTATTTTGATAAGGTTATGTGTCTATAATGGCAACTCATTGACTTGTTTGTCCTGTGTGAACCATGGTTAGTTGCATTGACATCTTGGGCATATTGAATGTTTTCATTCTCATATTGACAAGCTATATATTAGCAAGTGTATGTACCTATTTTGATAAGTGTATGTGCCTATAATAACAAAATATACATTAGTAAGTATATGTGCCTATTTTGACAAGTCATAGAATGCCCATTGACAAACTCATATATGTAAAATGAAATAAACCCCGTTGACAAGTGGATGTGCTTATTTTGACAAATTATAGAGTGACGATTGACAAATATCTGTACCTAATTATATATCAATGCCTCTCCTTTCTTTTTTTAATCAGTAGGCACAAGAAAGTAATTTCACATTTTGAATTTATATCACCATAGTCCCTGGGAAGCTTTTTGATAGGGGAATTTACTATGGGACCTTTTTGCTATTTTGTTTGGTTCTTGAGACCTGATTGCGATTTCCCTAGTAACTTAATTATAACATGTAATATATTATTAGATTATATACTAGTTTATCAGACAAATCAATTTGACATAAAAATTATCAATATAAATATTTTAAAATAATTTATTCATTTTTCTTAATTTCTAAAAAAGTGTTAACTGGATCTTCTATTTAATACATGAGTAGTGTATATTTATCAAAAAAAAAATAGTGTATATATATGTGATAAGATATTTTCACTACCAATTTTTGTTGCTACCAATGTCACTACCACTTTTTCACCGTTAGATCAGAATCTCAATAGGAGAGAAAAATGATAAAAAATAGTAGTGACAATATCCCATCCCTTAATATAAATGCATAATTTATAAAAAGTAAAAACATACTGAGTTTTTTTTGCCTGGAAAAAACATAGTACAAGTTTTGTTAATTATAGGATGCCATTTTTGCCCATGAGTTCATCAAGCGCCCTCTCTCACATCTTCCCACTTTTGAAGAAGAAAGACAATCCCAGAATAATCAAGCAGTCTGTTGCACCCAGCAACAATCACCCTCAAATAAAGTTTACTCCTTTATCACATCCTTGTGTAGTGTCACTCAAGTATCTTTTCATCAGAGAACCTTCACTCAACTTGAGGCCCAAGATCTCACTGAAAATTGTCGTCGTCCCAGTCTGCAGACTCGTTCATTAAATCAACGGAAACATATTCGAGGGAGGATAGAATACGCAGGGAAGGAGTCTGAAACTCTGACTTGGGCTATTCTACTCCGCCCCATCCGCTCAAATTTCTATGGTATTTTAGTTTACTGATGAGATGTAAGTTCTGGGTACTTCTTCGCATTCAATTCTGACTTGTGGTTCGTTCGCAGAGAAAAATTTCTTTTCAATTCATATTGAGTTTTTTGCGTTTTGACTCGGTGTATTCAGCCGTACCTTTTTGTGTCATTGATTGTCGAAGGGAATCCGTAATAACTAAAGCCGGACTTGAGAGAAGGTTGAGGGGAAAATTGTGTGATCGCTATGTTGACTGGGAGCGTTTTAAAATTCGAGTGGGATTTTTGTTTGTTTCGATTTTTAGAAATAGGGACTTGCCTAGGAAGTTTAAAATTGTCGTCAAAGGATATCTGGAGTGATTTGAATGGGTTTTTGTTCTCTTTACGTGTTACATTATAATTATTATTTTCCTGCCTGATGTCGACTATCTAAGGATCTTAGTGATCTGCATTTTCAAGTAACTTGGGGAGTTGAGTTTGGTGTTGTTCACTGTTGCCTTGTAAGTCAATTAAAGCAAACAACGTTCTGAAGCTGGATGAATGACTTTATGTCTCAAATTTTGTTATTTTTTTTACCTTTATCTACCAATTAAGTCACCTACTTGGTTTATTGTCTTTACAGAGTGTATTTGATTAAAGTGTGGGGAGAGTTGTCATGCTGAATGTTGCTTCCAGCCACAGGAGTAGGTATGAATTCTGCAATGGATGATATGAATTTGATTCAGCAAGCTCAGAGGCATCATTTGGTTGTGAGAGAGATAGGTGAAGAGATTGATTTAGAAATCGGACCTGGGGATGATGATCCTTCTTTTGGTAATGCAACTTTAATTGGTGCTTCTCCAAGAGAATCTTCTCCTGAAGAGCATGGTGAGAGCAAGCAAATGGGGATGGGTACTCAGCTTCCTAATGATGATCAGGATATGTCAAAGACACAGCCTGTGAAAAGAAAGAAGAAGGTTGTGAAAAGATGGAGGGAGGAGTGGGCAGACACTTACAAATGGGCCTATGTTGATGTAAAAGATGGGACAGCACGGATTTTCTGCTCTGTCTGCAGGGAGTATGGAAGAAAGCATAGAAGAAATCCTTATGGTAATGAGGGCAGTAGGAATATGCAAATGAGTGCCTTAGAAGAACACAATAATAGCTTGCTTCACAAAGAAGCTCTTCGTCTCCAAATGGCCTCCAAGGATAAAATTATTGTTGACAAGCCCATTTATGTCAAAGGTGGGCCATCTTAGCATGCTCTAATCACTAGGATGTGCTTATAATTTTTTTTTTTTCCGTAAGCTGATAGCATTCTATAATCACTACTTGGAATACATTGGATCATGTGGTTCCTGAAACATGAATTGTGCTAAAGATGAAATCTGTCATTTACAATAAAAAATGGTATTTTAGAGCAAAGGGCTCTCACCAGGTGGGGTTTGGGGAGGGATAGATGTACATCATCTTACCCCCATGATCTAGTACACAAGGCTTCCACCAGGTGGGGTCTAGGGAGTGATAGATGTACGCAGTCCTACTTCCACAAGGGGGGAGGCTGCTTCTAGGATTTGAACTCGTGACCTCTAGGTCACATGACAACAATCTTACTATTGCTTTAAGGCTCACCCTCTAATCTATCATTTACAATATTATAGGAAAATGCTCTTCGTCTTCATTTTATCGATACTTTGAATTTACCAAAAATACAACCAGTTTACTTTTAGATAGACCTCTAACATGAATGTAACATTGCTGCTATTTTGCTCCTTTTTTAACCATTCTACTTTTAATTGGAATTCAGTTATTTTAGTTATTTGGGAGGATCCTAATTTTTTAACCAATTTAATATTAATGTAGTTTTTCTTAATTCTGCACATTTAATGTTCAGGTTTTTGATGATTACTAATCTGGGAATGTTAGCTAATTCCTCTTGTTTTGCGTGATCTAGTTTCATGAATATGAATTTAAAACCTATTTCTGTTTTTTTTAAAAAGAAATTGTTATTTGTGTGGTAATTGTATAAAGTCCTTATTGGTTTTATTAAAAATGCTTTCATCTACATCCTTTTGTGTATGATCTAACAACTCTATAATTGAAGCTCTTATGTCAAAGACAGCGGGATCAATTGTTGAAGCTGTATTGAAAAGGGATCCTCATGAGGTTGAATTCATTCAGTCAGTCCAGGAAGCGGTTCATGCTCTTGAAAGAGTAATAGCCAAAAATTCACAGTGAGTTTCTTCCAAATGAATTATTTACTTCTTGTTGCTGTATTTTTTTTTTTCCCAACGTGGAGAAAGCTAATCCTTTGATATTGGTTGAATCCAAATCATCAAATCCTTCAGTTATGTCAACATCATGGAGCGCTTGTTGGAACCAGAACGCATGATTGTTTTCAGAGTTCCATGGGTTGATGATAGGGGTGAGACACATGTTAACCGTGGTTTTCGGGTACATTATAATCAGTCACTGGGTCCATGCAGGGGTGGTATTCGTTTTCATCCGTCAATGAATTTAAGCATTGCTAAGTTCCTTGGTTTTGAACAGGTATTATGAATATATTTAGTGTTTAATAAAGGAAATTTTACTCTAAAGCTTATGATAACTTTTTCAAAACTTAGCCAATTTTAATATTATCACCATTTTGTCCATTTCCTATTTGACATTTGATTTACTTGGAGAAATGCCCAATTGGAATCGTGTTGTACATTTGTCAATCACTATGATATTTCAATTGTTATAGAGGTTCTAACACACATGGTAGGTTAAGTATGCAACCATAATGTGCACTTACACATGTTACGTATGTTTAGAAATGAACAAAGATTTTACTAACCTAGAGTTTTAGTACATAGGCAAGATCTGAGATAGAATTGAGGAGACATGGTGCTGAAAGGTGATAAAAGATAAAAGAAGAGGGTGCAATAGGGGTTGGAATTTGAGTTATTTTAAGTATACTCCTGGGGGGCTTTGAGAACTCAGATGTCTTAGAATGGACATCTATGATCTCTGAGTTCATAAAATACTCTCTGAGAATCATTTGTTTTTATCTTACATGAACTTTTAACATTGCTGGGGTGTTATTGAATCAATATCTTTCTGTGTTCTTTGGTCCAGCTTCACATTTATCTTGGAGGTTACATGTTTTTTGGTATACTTTTTCCATCAATAAAAAATTTTGGGGGGTGGGGAGCACTTATGTAAGTGATACTTATCTTAGTTGGGGATGGAAGGGTTGTGATGATAGAAGAAGCCCTTTTGTAAGGTTTGTGAAACTTGAAGGGCAGGGAAATAAATTTTAAATTTATCTTCTTATTGTAATGTAAAAGTGCGATTCTCAATATCCTCTTTCAAGATTTTTCATCATACTTTTTCCTCTACAGACTTTAAAGAACGCCTTATCACCTTACAAATTAGGGGGGGCAGCTGGTGGAAGTGATTTTGATCCAAAAGGAAAAAGCGATAATGAGGTGAAGCTCCAATTACCATTCAATACCTACTCGAGTAATAGTGTGATTTCTAAATGTTATTTTGCTAACAGGTTATGCGCTTCTGCCAAAGCTATATGAACGAGATGTATCGCTACTTTGGTCCTGACAAGGTAACTGGAAGTGGAATCTCTTTCTGCACATTAAAAGTTGTTCAGCAACTTATTATTCTTTTAGTGAATGTAAAATAGGACCTTCCATCAGAGGAGATGGGTGTTGGTACACGAGAAATGGGATATCTCTTTGGACAGTATAGACGGCTAGCTGGTCATTTTCAGGTAATCTGATCATTCTGATCCAAGTTATTCGGGGCATTAGTAACATATTTTGCAATTTATTTTAGACTTCTATTTCCCTGTCTCTATCCTTGGATCTAAGGGTGACTTTCCTTGTGCACTTGATGTTCGCCAAATTGGGCAGTTTATTCATTTTTTTTCCTTCTCCCCTGAGGTAAGCAATTTTTTCTGCTGTGTGAGAAAGAAATAGTGCTATAGCAGAGTTGCAGTTTTTTCAATGCTGAATGAGAAGTCTCTCTTAACAGCCCATTCCCTGACAACAATATTGTCTTGCAAATCCACAAACTAAGAACTTTGTCCAAACAACAGAGAGGCAGTGGCATAAACTATAGTTGAAAATTCTGGTTTATCTGAATCTGAAGTTGCTCTTTTTGTCATCGTGTAAATTCAATTTCTCTTTTGAAGCTGATTAGCATTGATTATTATTTTACTTGATATTTATATTCCTTTGACTTTAACAGTTTAACCTTCATTTAATTGGTTGATTTCCTTAATGTGTACAATTTAATGTACATAATAGATGTCCTTGCATTTATAGTGCTTCAACAAAACTAATCTGGTGACGCACATCAAGTTGTTAGATACCTATAATTTCAGAGATATGGAAGAACAGAAAGCTAAGTAATGTTTTCTGTAATTTTTATATGTATGCTTTACTTGTGCAGGGAAGTTTCACAGGGCCAAGGATATTTTGGTCTGGTTCTAGTCTTCGAACTGAAGCTACTGGCTATGGCCTGGTAATTTTAACTTGATTTTTTTAATTTCTTACATGTGGATGTATGACGGATGTAAAAATATGAATGGTGTACTCTGCAGTTGAACTTTTAACTGTTTTTCTTGTTAATTTCTCAGCAAGATTTGAATATTAATGATTCTTTCTGTGCCCTCTGCATGTTTTTTCTTTGAAAGATGGCAAACCCTAGGGCTTGTAGCAGTATTGTATCATTTCTGCCAACCTACTGTTAAGGACCCAAACTCTAGGATGCAGTAAATGACTACAAGACAGCTAGAAATCAGAGCATAGGGATGAGTTGTAGCTCTGATTTATTTCTGAACTCTGAACCTCATTACAATGACATTCATCATTCTCACTAAGAATATCATCCAAAGTTTCTGCATGTACTTGATTTAAGTTCCTAATATGATATAATGAAATGTTTTCCATCCATCTGCATTCTGCAGGTTTTCTTTTCTCAGCTTGTACTTGCTGACATGAATAAAGAACTCAAAGGACTAAGGTTCCACTCTTGGTTTAAGCCATTTGTTAAAGACCATTGCTACTGGCTTATTTAGTATAGGTGTCATTCCTTTTATTGTAGGTGCTATCTATGTATCCATATAAAATTTTTCAACCTTTTTTTATTGTGCTCAAAGTTCCTTTGGAGGTGTTAAATTTATTGTTCAATTTTTTTTAAAAAAATAAAAATCAATTGCCTAGTTGGAATCTACTGCTCCTAAATTCTTTTTTTCCCTGCTTTTAAAAATTTGGGTACATGTTAGAGTAACAGCTCTTGCTTGCTACTCATTCCTTTTACCACCAGATCACACCTAGTAGCTTGCTTCTTGAATTGGTTTTACCTATTTGTGATTATAGAATATTTTGGTTATATTTTTTTTTTCTGTAGATGTGTCATAAGTGGTTCTGGAAAGATTGCATTGCATGTTTTAGAGAAGTTGATTGCTTATGGTGCACTTCCCATTACAGTTTCAGGTAATTTTTACTGATTTATAGTGCCTACTACATTTGTGATGATGCTGTGCGTATTCGTTTATCTCCTGAATAAGAATGGAAATCTGCTTTTCATTGCTTGCTAGTCAGATTTTAAATTCAAAATATTGACAGTCAGATTTTAAATTCTTTCAGCTGTCAGAGATGACAGGATTCTGAGTTCCTTTTATGTACTCTGTTCTTATGATGACACGCACAATTTTTCTTTTTAATCAAATATTTTCTCAGATTCAAGAGGATATTTAGTTGACGAGGATGGATTTGATTACATGAAAGTATCTTTCTTGAGAGATATTAAATCTCAACAGAGGAGTCTGAGGTTTGTCTCGCTCTTGATTATCATGTGTTTTGCACTGGAAAGCATCCATAATTGTGGTACTTGTTTATAATTTCTTGTATGCAGAGACTATTCAAAGACATATGCTCGATCCAAATATTATGATGAAGCAAAACCCTGGAATGAAAGGTGTGATATTGCATTTGCTTGTGCTTCCCAGAATGAAATTGGTCAGTCTGATGCAATCAATTTGGTTAACTCAGGATGTCGTATGCTAGTAGAAGGTAGTTTCTCTTGTAAGATGCAATGGGGATTTGTCTTACTCTTCTGCTGCTATCTTCTTTCTTACTAATGGAAACTGCTCTGAATCATTTGTATCCTAGGTTCAAGCATGCCCTGTACACCTGAGGCAGTTGATGTTTTGAGGAAAGCTAATGTTCTCATTGCTCCTGCAATGGCTGCCGGTGCAGGAGGGGTCGGCTTTTAGCTTATATATCCTACAATATGCATAGAAACACATGTCAATCAAAACAATAATGATAACAAATTAACAATGATGATGATAATGATGGGCGTGGTGTAAAATTATCCACTTTATGATGCATGTGTTTGCATAAATGCTATATTTGTTCTATTTTATACATCGACATCATATTTAGGCTTCAATTGGCTTGGTGATGAATGAGGCTTGGGAAAGGAGATGCACTAGTTTCTTAAGAAATGTAGTTCCTTGTCTGAATTCTTATCCTCTTCATTTCCCCCCGATTTCAGCAACAGCATAAACTCAATAAAAGTACCTTACTGATGCATTGAACCTTCGGCAGATTTACAATATTGCATGCTGATAGTAATAACTAATATTCATGAAGCTTTTGTTTTTTGTAGTTTAATTGACTAGAAAGTTTCATTCTTTTTTAGTGTTGTACGATCTTTTAATGAGTGTGACTAAAGCAACTATCCAAACAACCTAATAGTGCCAAAGGCCTTGTAGCCTAAATTGGAGGTTGTGGATTTGATCCCGCTTGTATTCTCAGGCCATTAGTGCTTGCCTTTTTAATTTAAAAAAAAAAACCTAATAGTACTGTTAAAAGCTGTGGCAAGCTGCGCCTAACAAAAATTTCATGTACAAGAGCATGTTGTCAAAGCATTGGAATGGCCTTTATCTGACCCTATGCTATCCTTGCTTGCAGGTTGTGGCTGGAGAACTTGAATTAAATCATCAGTGCAATTTGATGCACTGGTCACCAGAGGATTTTGAATCTAAATTGCAGGTACATCAAAATCTGCTTTTGTATTAATCATAATTTTTTCTTTTTACGAACTATTATACGGTTTGTTAGGTTTGTTTTCAAATTTACTTAACCTTCCTCTATATTAATCAAGTCTCTGTACAAGTGAATAGCATTCAATGTTCCAGTTTATTTGTTGCAAAGTTTCTAGAGATGCAATATTTTATGTGATGCATTCGTGTGGTCATATTATAAGTCAAGTTGATGGATCTACAGTCATCGAGTCTTTCAATAATATTCCAAACTTTTCCTTTGTCCTACCTTCTCAACGTCTTATCAAAGCACATATATCACCTTCTTGAATCCTAATTTTAGCTTCTCTAGAGAAATGATTAAAAATTACCACACAAAAATCCCTTGTTAGGAAGCAAGAAAATTTATTCAAATTCAGCTCAAATTATACTAATTCAAAATATTTTTTAATGTTCCTTATTACTCAAAATAGAAGTTCCAATAAAGTTCATACGTAAATAATCATTCAATATAATCAAATCTCAAACACAAATAAAAGTTAGATCATTGTCTCCACCTTCCTCGCCGCTATAATCTTCACCTACATCACCGCCAACCTTGTTATCATCACATATCATCTTCATCTAAAATTCTAAGTGTAGTGTTTGGCATTTATTCTTTCCCTTTTTTTGGGTTTTAACTCTTCAAAAGACTAAGAAAGCTTATCCTGGATGGGGGCGCCTTGTATGAGCATTTTGAAGTTTCTTTTAGCCACACTAACATAATTCTCTGTTTTTGTTTTCTTCCTTTCCCTTTGGGGAAATTTTCTCTGTTTCACATTTCCATCTGTAATCTAAGTGGCTATTTTCTTTTGCAGGAAGCAATGAAACAGACTTATCAGAGAGCTATCAAAGCAGCATCTGACTTTGGTTATCAAAAAGAAAGTCCTGAGTAAGTGCTATGCCACTCATGCAAATTACTATATACTGTTTTGCAATATTTTTCCTGTGCTAATTCTACTAGTAAGCTACCCAATTGATTAGCTCTAGCCGTTTATCCTTTCAATTTTCTTTCTTCCCATACAACAAATTCGTGACCTCCCTCTGTGAATTGAAGAGCTGTCCAACATTTGTGATCATGGAATATACTAAATTACAAGAATAGAATGATGTGATGATAATTATGAGTAAAAATAACAATTAATGTTATAGTATACATTAAAATCTGGATTCTCTCTATTTCTTAATATATTGACAGCACAATTTTTGAAGAAGTCACACTGTTTGTGTGAACTTGCAATGCATGAGTTTAGTTCACAATCTCTCTCCCTCTCTATTGACACCCATATTTTCTTAACAACTAGTGTGGATCTCATGTACCTGTATGGGGTTCTGTGAATAGTGACTTGTTAGAGGTTTTTCCCCCCTTGCCCATGTGCATGTACGTAACTTAAAACCTATATGCTTGCTTGGTCAGGGCTTTGGTACATGGAGCTGTCATATCTGCATTTCTGACCGTTGCTCAAGCTATGACTGATCAAGGTTGTGTATAGGAGTTGATACTGTTAAAAACTTGAATGCTTCTCATTGGCTTATATTCATCAACTGGGTGGGGAAAAAAGTCCACTTTACTCCCGGGTAGCTAAGCTACAAGCTTAAAGATCAATGCTGGCTCTGCAATCTCAATGTCTTGCTGGGCCTTCTACTTAGAAGAAGATGATGATGATGATTTGACTGTAAAATATGTGCATTGTAATAATTTGTACTTGAAAAGAAATATAAGTCTTAGAGAACAAATTGGAATAGATGTATAACAGAATGGGTACGCCCAATTAATGCCAGGAATAAGAAATATTTGTTCGTGGCTTACTTAGTTATCCAAATGCTTGCAAGTTTCAGACTTGGATTAGATGTAGTATAATAGTAGGATGGGACATGATTATTGTCTTGTGTGTTCATTCAGTCATAATTGGGCCCAATGCTGGAGATTCTGTGAGCAGTACACTACAGTTCCTTACACACACACACACATTAATATCTTGTATTGATATTGAAGATTGCAATGGTTTTGAAGCTTTTTAGATGATGAGGTGGGGTTGATCTCCAGATTTTGTGAGAGTTAAGTTTCAGGGTTCAAATAACACTATTCACTAAGTTTGCATATTAATTGTTGGATTTGAAATTATGAACTTTTGTTGGCAATAAATTCAGAAACGGTGCTCACTTGGATTTTTTTAAAAATGATGGGAGAATAAATTAGAAGTTGTTATATTTTATCATTAAATGAATTATAAAAATCATCTCTTAAGAATCTCATTGAACGCTAAATTAATATTTTAAAATTAAATCATTTATAACTTGTTTCTTTACTGATTTTTATTTCATTTCTCAAATTATTTTATTGAGTTTAATCTTTTTAGAGAATACATTGACAATAAAAATCATCAACCCACCTATTCAATGTGAAAAATAAGTGTGCTCTTAAGATTTCCTTAAAAAGCAAATGGTTGGAACAAGGGTGGGTAGTATTCAATAGGAGAAATGAATATGATTGTCTCTAATAAGAGAAATAAAAAAAAAAATAGAGAAAATCACCCTAAAATCTTAAGAAAAGAATATAATAATCACAAAATCCTATGATAACTAAGTACCAGTAGTATGCAATGAGAAGTTTTAGGGTAATAAATGAATACATGTCATGCTGCTCACTTATGGTAAGATTTTAAATAATTATATTTTGTAGGGACATTATAGTAATTTTCCAAAAAAATATTTTGTGGCACTCGAAAGTCACCCTTGAATGAGACTTTGGGAGACATTGCCTTTATTAATACTTATTAGGTCATTGATGGCCTCAAGCTAGAAGCTAGACGTGTGGGTATTTTGAAATGTTCCCAAGAAAAGAAAATTAGTAATTAGTAACTTTCAACATAAAAGTTACTCTCATGTTATTTTGATTAAAAGGATTTGATAAAAATTAATTAATTACCAATCACATACAAGCTTATCAACTTATAAACTCCGATATTAGAGAATTTTATCATAAGTGGTTAGATTGTTATCCTAAACCAATGGCGGACCCACATTTGTGCTTGTGTGTGCAAGTACAGACATAAAATTATATATATATATTTTGAAGGAACTTTTAGCCCTTGTAGTCTAGTGGCAGATTGTTTTGTTGTAACGGTACAAACCCACAGACCCAGGTAGGGTTGTCCAAAAAACCCGAGGTCTGGTTGGTCTGGCCCGATCCGACCGGTCTAAGGCAAGCAAAAAAAATGGTCTGAGACAATTTGACCGGACCGGACCAGACCAAATTGCTCAGGTTGGACTGGACTTCTTAGACCCCCAGGACTGGTTCGGTCTGACCCGAGGTCCCTTTTTTTTTTTGTAAATCACCACTATATTAAGCCACTTACTGGAGTCTGGACATCTTAATGTGCTTTTTAATTTATAGGAATCATTTTTCACTATGTCAGTTTTTATTATTTTAGGAAGTAAGGTGAAATAAGAGTTAAAATATTGCATCCTAAGAAAAAAAAAACTGAAAAGAAAATTAGAAAAATATATATATTTTTTAAAATGGACTGCCTGGACCAGTCCAGCCGGTCCGGTCCGATCCAGCCCGAGCTCGGGTTAGTACCAAACCGGATCAGACCTTGGCTGATTTTTCAGCCCGAGGTCATATCGGGTCAGACCTCGGGTTGACCTCTAACCCGGTTTGGCCCGGTCTTTGGACAACCCTAGACCCAGGGATCATTCATTTCCTTTTTGCAATTGTGAAATCCCACACTCATTAATTTCCCCAACACTGAAACCACACTCATACACATATTACAAAATACCCACTGTTTCCATTTTTTTATATATTTTTTAAAATTATAAATTAAATACATTTATCATATATAATTTCACTCTTGATTATAAATAAATCCTAAAAGTAAAAATTAGGATATTACAAAAGTCGTTGAGCTCATAGGGGTATTAACTCTGGTGCAGTGATCAATTTCATATTTCTTAAGAAACTCTCATAGATATTTGGTTTGGAAAATAAATATTCTATTCTTCTTTTGCTTGATTTGAAGTCCTAAGAATAAATTTAATTCTCCTATCGTAAATATTTCAAACTCACATTGCATGATCTTAGAGAACTCTTGACACACTTATGTTGAACGTGATATGTTTGATAAGATTAATGATGAAAATATAATGCAATATTTTTAAGGAATGAAGAATCGAAGAATGCTTTTGCAATCGTTCTATTGTAATAGCTTAGTTGACTCTTGATTATTATTTTTCTATGTTAAGTTGAAGTTTTTTTTTTCTTTTTCTGTCTATATTCTTTTGTTTTTTAATATATTTAAAATTTTACTTTAAAAAAAAATCGGGGGTGCTGCCCTCGAACCCCCGAATCCCCCACTAATTATGCACACATAAATATAAAAACCTAGGTCCGCCATTGTCCTAAACCATACATTCAAAGAAACAATTAAGTGTGCTGATTAGTTAGTTCATTAGTATATAAATCTCTTTGATAATTGACAAAATGAAAATTATTAAAAAAAAACCAAAACTCCTAATATCATTTATAATTATAAATTAGGTTAATTTCATATTTCTTAAAAATGTGAAAAATATAAGTCATGGTTTTTTTTCTTGGGTGAAAAGGTCATTATGTTTATAATTTGTGAATAAGACCTATATTCATAGTTAAATATATATATAAAAGGTGAAATATTCCTGCCTTTCATTTTCTTCTTTCTCATTCTTTACAATTTTTTTTTTTTTAAAGTCACCACTGGCACCTCCTACTCGTAGAAAAGAAAAAATGAAAAATGTCCAAAAATGGGAAAAGATACATTTCTTGATAGGACGAAGTGGCTAAAAGCCTAAACCCGTATTTCGTATATAATACGAGTATATTTGCTGAAGGTACGTTTGATCCAAAAACACCAAACCTGGAACCGCTATTTCTGTTTCTCCCTCTCTCTCTCACTTACTGCTTCACTCACTTGGGTGTCCGTACTCTCGGTGTGCCACGAGTGAGCCAGCGTCCTCTTGATGATCTCTCACTAGGAAGAGACCAACAAGGAAGATCAGAAAATCGTACAAACAGTCACAGTTTATTCGGGGGAAGTGGGAAAAATATATGTAACAAAGATTCGGAAATAATGCAAAATATCCTTTCTTCCGGCGGCGATTGATTTCTCATGCCATTTTCTCTTGTAGATCTCCACCAGTTTTAAACCCTCTGCCTCAGTTGTCCCTCTCTCTCTTCTTTCTGCACTGCAACACAGCTCCATCTTGGTGCGTTTGCCATGTTATTCTGACCAAGTATCTGTTAGTGAAATGATATTTCGTGTTTATTATTTCTGGGGTTTTATGCCCTTTCATTGCATGCGAGATTACAATTCCTTCTCCCAGTTGTTGGATGTTGTTTTTTAATTTTTTATTGGGATTTTAGGCTTGGAGGTGTGAGCTTTCTCACACAAAAGGGAAATTTCAGGCCGCCTTCTGGACTGCGGTAGTTTTGACAATGGCGGGTCGGGATTGAGTACTTGGGATTACAATTTTTCTGTTTGGTTTTGCACCTGGTGAAATGGGTAGCCCGGGAGAGTTCAACACTAACGGAATCGATGCGTCGGTGGGTGGCTTGGTTTGGGTCCGGCGCCGAAATGGGTCTTGGTGGCCTGGCAGGATAATGGGTCTCGATGAATTGTCTGAGGGTTGCTTGGTTTCGCCGAGATCGGGTACTCCAGTTAAGCTGCTGGGTCGCGACGACGCAAGTGTGTGAGTTCTTGTTCTTGCTTTGTTTACACTTTCCACTCCTTCTACTCAATGAACTCGCTCATCTCTGGTCCCTTTTTTGTTGATTATTATTATTTTTTAAAAAATGCTTATGAATTTCTTATGGAGTTTAGTACGTTTTAAGGGTTTACCCGCCCCCCCCCCCCCCTCCTCTTGACCACTGATAGTACCATGCTAGTTGATATAGAGCTTGTTAAGTGTTTCTGGGTGATGTTATGTCCAGCACGTTATTTGTGAGTTCTACCGTCTGATTACGTGTGTTGGTTATTGGTGTGGCTGTATCCTCAGTGCATTTTGCTTCAGTGGTTCTCTATTTTGGTTTTCTCTAATTTTAATCTTGGTTATCTTTCTTATGTTTGATTGATTGTGCTAAATTGCAGTTTTTTGTTTTATTTTCCCTTGGAATTAGAGTTAATGTTCACAAGCAGACCATTCTTTTCATATTTAGGCAAGTACTGGTGTTATGTGGTATATGGCATATTCTTTACATTTGAATGACTGGCACTTTAGGCAGGTGTTGAGCGCTACTTAATTATTTCCACCACTAAGATATATTCCTAATGCTTCACCACTAAAATATATTCCTAATTGAACTATCACGTCTGCCTTCCTATGTATTATGCATTTATGTATTTGGTAGGGAGGGAAGGAGGGAAAATTAGAATTGAAATCTGGCAATATATGAAGACGTGCTGTCAATATGCTGCTGATATTCCTGTTTAGCTCCATTTCTCCAAATTGCATCTTAAACAAGCACATCCTTGATTTTCAAAATTCATCTTGCTAGGTGATGGAGCTAAAATGGCTTGATCATACCGTAAATTTTGGGGGCTTTTTTTGTGTGGATAAAATGCTCTGTCTTTGCTTTGTACAGTGGGTTGTGATCTTTTATAATAAACTTTCAGTATATTTTGAGAGATTTGGGTGCCTCCCAATATCATGGAGCATTTTTTTTTTTTTTATGATTAGTTATTTTGTGCTTAGGAAGGAAGAAAATTTTATGGACATGTGCATTGTAGCCTGACATGGTGTTTTTGGTTCTGTATCATAGAATCCATATTATGAGGTAGAATTGTTTTCTTCACTTAATCTTGTTAGGTTCATGTTCTTTTACGAGGTGTGCCCTATGTGTTAAGGCTTAACGTGTATTTATGTGCAAATGTATGAGTACCAAATATGGCATAGGGATTTACATGCCATTGTTATCAATCCTGTCATTTCCTGGTGTTGCTTTTATAGATTCTAAAATTGACATGCGTGTGTTGCCAGAAATTTGACTTTGTTAAGGCTTTAATTGGAGTTGGTGACAAAATATATTTTCAATCTTGTAGAGACAGATGAATTAGTTCAGGTTCTAGTAAACTAAAACATTTGGGATGCAGTTCTATGAAGACCAAAAATTTGGTTCATCTTCCTAATTTAGAAGGATTTACTTGCCTCATTCTCCTCTGGAATAGTTTAATTGCTATGCACTGAGTTTGGGTAAGTCGCACTATTCATGGCTTATGAATGGTATTACTATAGATATCATATTGTGTATTGGTATAGATTCCAAGCTTTATATGAAAAAGGCATTTTAATTTTTCTTAGAGCAGAACAGCTTAGGTTTAAGTTGGTTTTGAGATTAGTGCAATAAGCCGGATGATTCCTGGTGTGTTGCATGTGACTTATTGCTACTACAGAAGACATATAAAATTTTGCTTTAGCCAGTCACCATTTTGTGCTTGCTATCAAATTACAGACTTGTACAAGTCCATCTCGACCCATGCTTCATTTTCCTGTCAACGAAAAGTCCTCTATCTTCTGCTCAGTTTGTTTTCCAATATTTTTCAATTGGTATTGGAGCCAGTGGCCAATGACTCTAGAAAGGGCTGCTTATGAAGAGTTCTGACTGGTGGACGATTCTAGCTGGCAAGGAAGTTGAGTGGAGTGTCATGGACTGAAGTCTTTTAGAGTGCAACAGTTTATTGGTGTATTTGAGTCATTTCTTGAATGTTATTGCTTCATACTGTGTCACAGAAAACAGTGAAATCTTTATCGAGGTTTATGAATTATTTCCCTTTGTACGTTTAGTTCCAGCTCCTTATGTGTTTATGGTTGTTTAGTTTATTTTTATTGAGAAATATTCCTGGATCGGTGATAAATTATGGTGCTCTCAGTCATGTATATTTGGAAATGTAGCATTTCATTTTGAGAAACTCGTCCATATGTTGTTGTCAGCATGAGAAACTTGTCCTTGTGCTGTTGTCAGTTTGTTATAGTGTGTTTGCTACTTGAAAAAGTTGTTTGAAGGAAGGTAAGAGGTGAGGGAAATTATTTTTATTATGCTTGATAAATGCCATAGCAGGAAGTTAGGCATGTAAATTTTATAGATCTCCTGTATTTTAATTCATTGAGGTTAACCTATTGCCTCTTTAATTATTTTGTCAATGTTGTGGAGATTTATTGATCGTTTCTTGCAGTCTGATTTTGGCAAGTTCTTTCATGATTTAGGGATTGGTATAATCTTGAAAAATCAAAGCGTGTTAAAGCTTTCCGTTGTGGAGAGTACAGTGAGTGCATTGAGAAGGCAAAGGCTGCTGCTGCTAGTTCCAATAAGAAAACTGTAAAGTATGCTCGCAGGGAAGATGCTATTCTCCATGCTCTTGAGATAGAGAACTCTCGCGTTGGTAAAGAACCATTAAAATTTTACTCAAGAGCAGACAAATCGGCTAGTGAGCCTGGTGATTCAGCTGGAGCCTCACCAGGCACATCTAATTCCGGGGATGACAATGAGGATGTGTCTGATGATCTGAGTGATTCTGAAGACAATTCTAATTCAGCTCCAGAATTATCTCAATCTGGCATATCTTTTGAAGAGCCAAATCACAACGGTTCCTCCAAGATGCAATCTGTTCGGGGAAGAAGAAGAACCCCTAATGATTCAGAAGATGATGGAACAGGAGTAAAGCGAATGAGAGGACTTGAGGACCTTGGTATTGGTGTAGCCTCAAAGAGAAAGGTCCAAGGAGCAGGGGCATCTGCTGTCGTTCAGCAAGATAGTGCTTCTCCCAGCAACTTGCATACAGGAAATTGCCTGGCAAATGGAACTTCTGTAAATGGGGTTAAGGGTGGTTCTTCAACTCTGAAAAGGAAGAGATCACAGGTGGCACATGTTCATGAATTCTTGAAAAGGAAAAATCGGCGCCGGCCTTTGACAAAGGTTTTGGAGAGTACAGCCATGGTATCAGTTCCTGTTGTTTGTGATCAGCTTCCTATTTCAACCGGTTCTCCACTTTGTGGAATGTCTGATAGCAGAATTTCAGGATTAGATTCCAATGAGTCAAAGAGAAGCTCTCCGCTGGTAATACATAATATGGATGGTACAGGAGTTGAATGTGAGAAGGGGACTGCTTTAAATGTTCATGAGCAGGGCAATGATGCTTCCCAAATTAGTCACAATGTCACGGAGAATGAGGCCCCTGGTGTATCAGGGTTGGTTGGGAATGATTCTTCTGATAAATTGTTTGATGTGCCATTTGTTGGAGTTTTGGGGGAGGAGAAACATGCTCCAGGTATGCTTGAATATGTAGTACTTTAATCTGGATTTTCTTTTTCATGTGCATTGTCTGGATGAAATTCTGAATGCTTCCTATCTCATCATCATGCTTTATTTTTTTTTTGTTAGGAATGATTATTTTTCCCTTTTTATGGCTTTTTGCCCGTCTTCATGAATCAGGTCGTTTGACCAATCATCAATATGGGTGGTAGGTATTCTTTTTTCTTTTTAGTTTCTAACTGGCCTTTGATCAATTTTAATTATCATATACTTATTATAATTTGTTTGAACACATACATCTCCCCTTTTGAATTTTTTAAACTGCTTCTATTGGTTTTCATCGTCTGGTGTCCCAAAGTTATGGCACAAATTGATGGTTTCAAGTAGAGTAGCTTTCCAGGTCTAGATCTGAAGAATTAACTGATTGATCAAACAGATCAATGCTGGTGTAAATTCAAATTTCTTTCCTTCTCTTACCATTTTCCTCCTGAAGAATTAGATCTTTTTTCCCCATTAATGTTTCTTGCCTGTGAATCTGCTTCCATATTGCCATGCTACTTGTATGCACCCTTGTATGTTCTGAATCTGTAGTTTGAACTTTTTAAATTCCTTGGGTGGTCCATTTTTCCTAGTGCTGATGTAATTCCATCTTTCAGGTTTCTCTCCCATTCTTGGTCCTTGTTCATCAGGAAAGCCTCAAGTTGCTAGGTTTGGGCAACAATCTTGTCATGGTAGTCAATCTGATGCTCGATCATTGCAAGAGGAGGGCCAGAATGAATCTGGTCCTACTAGCCCAACTGCCGGTCATAATACTATTGGCCATAGAGTTGAGAAAAGTAGTTCAAAGTGGCAATCAAAAAGGAAGAGGAATTCTAGACGTAGAAGTAAAAATAGAAAACAAGGCTCAAGAAAATTTGTGGACATGGATAATGAACCGGCAGCTTATTTGGCAGGTCTTGAGAAGCCAAACGGGTTCTCTCAGGTTGCTGGTCCTAAAGCTGAACCACATATCTCTAGTATAACTGTTGCTTCATACAATTGTACCTCTCAGGCTAAGTGCAAACCTGTTGCTGAAAGTCATCTTGATGCATTTCATGACAGGAGCAAGCATACGAGGGGGATAACTACAACTGGGGTGAAGTTGATTCCTGATGGATCCCTCATGTCTCAAAGATCACTTCCTTATCGCCAGTCCCGTTTTACTGTGAATTCGAGATATCAAACAGTGGATTTCCCTGGTAGAAGTTATTTTTCTGATGCCTCATTATATGAAGTTAAACTCGAAGTTAAAGCCAGCTATAGGCCACAACATGTACCTCTGGTTTCTCTTATGAGTAAACTGAATGGTAAAGCGATTGTTGGGCACCCTCTGACAGTTGAGGCTTTGGGCGATGGTCACTGCGATGAATTGCTGAGTAGCATCAGATGTGACTCAGAAGTTGGTCACAATCATTGTGCTGTTAAGTCAAACTCAGTGACAGGAATAATGCATTCCAAGAATTATCCTCGTTTTTCGCCTAGTAAATCTTCCAGATCAAAAAAATCTGGGCTGTCGTCCAAGAAGACTAGGAAATTGTCATCACTGACCGGTCACAGGCAATCGGACGACGATAGAAAACCTGTGGTTGATAAACCGAAGGGCCCTGTTATAGCATGTATACCCCTGAAGGTGGTTTTTAGTAGGATAAATGAGGCAGTGAACGGTCAAGTCCGGTCAACATACCGCGTATTACCATCATCCAACCCTTGATTTGACTTTGAGTTAATGGAAAGAGGTTGCAGAGACTGGATTGTATGGAGAATTGGTTCCACTAGTAATTAGAAAGATTGTTTTACCAAATGCACAGTTTGCTGCAGCACTTAACTCTGCCATGAAGGTGAAAACTTTTGTACAATTTGAGATATTTCCATGTGTAGGCCTGATAGGATTTAAATTATCTGAGGCTTCTTTTGGCTCCTGTAAATAATGTAACATTAGCTGAGGTGTAAAGATGATCAAATATTAGGTATTGATGGTGACCTGATATTAGGTTCTCTTTTTTAGTCATGAATTTAGCTGTTTAGGAAGCTCAAATATCTTTGACAATTCATATTGTACTTGGATCCTGAACTTTATTAGTTACTTGGATCCTGAACTTTATTAGTTACTTAAAAAGTCTACAACTGAAAATGAAATTGTGGGAGCTTTTGGATCAGTCTTCAAACAACCCTCTTTTCATACAGGGATGGACCCACACAACCTATCTGCCCCGACAAAATGTTTAAATTTTCTTTAATTTTTATAATTATATATGTAATATGTATCAGTTCCCCTTTGTTTCCATTAAAAAGTGACCCGATACATTGAATGAAAATACTGGAATAGTTTATTGTTGTATTTCGTCATTTTGTGATTAAGAGAATTCGGCTCTTTTCTTTCAACTTTCTTCCCAATAGTTCCCATCGGAAGCTGTTGGATGTGGGCCACATGCCTTTTGTTTTATTTCCTTATTTTATCTTTATTTATTTATCATATTATAATACTCCTTCTAGTCCTTAATATAAATAGAGCTGGAAGATAGGGTCGGTCCTTAAGGGGTCAGGACCTAAAAGGACTGGCCCAGGATAAGAAAAACATTTGTTTTTTCAAGACCCGACCCGTGAGCGTACGGTCAAGTCCGATCTTGTAGGGCTGAAAGCCATTTTTTAAAATTTTAACTATTTTTCTTGCGGTTTTTTTTAAAGAAATATAATTATTAAATTATAATAATTAAAGTTTTAATTTAACAAATAAATGTTAATATTAAGGTCTAAACAACACATCATGCAACAAACAAATACATCCACTAATTCATAATCAAAGTAAACTTTTGTCCTCAAATAACTCATACAAAGCATAAGAAGCTAACCACTAAGCAACATGAGTATGATAACTATCATTTTCATCTTCTTCGCCATTATTATCAATTTCAAAGACATTTAATTGTGTTTCATCTTCTTCGCCGCCACTATCATCAATTTCAAAAATATATGAGACAGAGTAAGTGACTACGTGGAGAGGCCGAGGAAAATAATGAAATTTTAGGGTTAGGGAGAGGCATGGTCAATCGGTCAAGGGCAACAGGCAGGGCAAGTTAGGAAAATAAATAATTAACTGGTTTAACAGGCCGGCCCTTTTAAGCCCTCGATCAAGGGCTGACCCTTTTAGGCCTGACTTCCTTTAAAGGCTCTAATTTATAAGCCTAACTTCCTTTGGAGGCTCTAATTTATAAGCCCAACTTCCTTTGGAGGTTCTAATTTATAAGCCCAACATTGACTTAAAAGGGCTTAAATAGGCTGGCCCAACAGGCTCGACTTGATTTTCTGGCTCTAAATATAAGACATATTTATCATGTTTGATTAGATTAAGAAAGTTGGTTAAGTTAGTTAATATTACATTTATTTTCTAAAATATCCTAATCATCTTCTTTAATTCTATCATTCTCTTTCTTCCTTGATTATTGTTGAGGGAGCATCAATTGGAACAAATTAGGAAAAAAATTGACAAATATGAAAAATATATCTTATATTTAGGATTAAGGCCAACTTTATAATTATATCTTATATTAAGAATTGTAGGAAGTAATTTGTTTAGATTTTTAAATAAAATTGTGGTTTTTTTTTTTTTTTGGCTTCTTACAATGAAAAAATTTCTCAAAGGAAAAGTAACATTATAAATACAATCTTGTCAAGCACCTAATCAAAAGAAAAAAAAAAATTGGAATTTGATTTAGAAAAGCTTCCTAGTGATCATTTGGATTGGGGCCAAAATTTTTCTTTTTGTCATCATCGAAATGATATAAATGAAATTAGGAGATATTATTTGCAAAAAGGTCATTGTCATCCAAAAGAGATTGATTTTCCACATAGACAATTTTGGGAATACTTTCTGTAGATTTAATCCAAATTAGTATTCAAAATATGGCAAAGATGGTGATGATGTGTATTGCTTATGCTGACAAGAGATTAGATGCTGAAGAACACAAAGATAGTGCATGGTGTCGCATTTATGACAGAAAACTTGAAAAAGGTAAAAGGTAGCAAGTACAAAACAGAAGACGAATAAAAATAAGGAAATTTAGAAAATACAGAATGAGAAGTATGAAGTATGAACCACTACTACATCTAAATCAGAGAACAGTTAGGGCCGTTTGGTTCACAGAACTTGGGAGAAGGAATGAGAACTTAATAAAGTTCCTGCCGAAAACGTATTTGGTGCGCCAAATGCCTAGGAACCCAAGTTCCTGGGCCCACACTTGGCCCACCACTCTTCCCTCATGTGTGAGAACTTGAGATCCCACCTCCCAAGTCACTATTCACATTTTTAGACAGATTTACCCCTGAAATTTAAACTTGGCGGGAAGTTCGAACTTAGCGGGAATGTTCGAACTTGGCGAATTTTTTTTTTTACACGAGTTTGAACTTAACAAGAACATATTTTTTTAAAATATATTTTAGCAAAAAAAATATTTTTCTTTTTTATTTTGAAGTACTTTCTTTTGAGGGTAAAATAGACATTTCATAATTCTTTATCAACTACCACCCCTTCATTTTCTTCCTACCAAACAACTTAAGTCATCTTCCCCCATCTTTCAAATCTTCCTTTTCCTTCCTTTAAGTTCCTTTCCCTCCTCTAAATTCCTTTCCCTCCTTAAATGTTCCCTGAACCAAACGGGCCCTTATCTTTCAAGGTAACTTCATTAGTTCTGTCTCTTTGGAGATGTCAATTTGAGCAAATTGTCTGATAGAGGCCAACATTTAAAGCGAATTATTACCAAAAAAGTAGAGAGAATTTATAACCCGATAGAGAGAGGATTATTTTGGGAATTACTTATTAGTTATCGGGTGAGATTTCTCTCATCATCATTTTCTCATTATTCCTCATAATCTCTAAATTATGTCTGTCTAATCAATCTAATAGGTCGCAATACCACTCTAACTTCTTTCTCTTCTTCCCAATCAACAGTTCAGATGAGCTAATGAGGAATAATGAGAAAGAAAGATGATGAGAGGATATACTTCTCTAATAAGCTCAAGCAATACAAAAAAGTTTCTTTATTTTGTGGGAAGCATGATGTTATTATTCTAGATATGAATGGTATCTAAAGTCTAAGACATTCATTTTCAGCATTTCTTAAGGAGAAGTTAATCTAATTGAATTAGCAGTTGAAGCTGCTTTTCTAACGTGATTTACAGTATATGAGTTAGGTTTTTTAGAGAAGTTTTGCCTCAACTTGCGTAAACGTGATTTTACAACGCCAACTCAAATAAACCCGAATCATTTTGGCTCCGTTTTTCACTTTTACAACTTAAAGCTTGTGGAGTCCAGAAAGCACATTGTACATACATGCTTTATCTGTTGCTTTCTCCTCCATAGCAGAACAATAATAAACAAATAAATGAATGAAAGAATTATTCATACCACATACAGAAACAATATCTATATACACAACGAATGTCTCTCATCCAAATTAAGCCAATCTGTTTCATCTTCAATGAATAATAACTCTTGTCTCTTCAATTCACAATCAGTTCTGACAAAAAACTATGTCTGAGACTTGCTGCTGCCGGAGCTTCCAAACCGGCCGCTGACTTGACGGGCATATGCCACAACAGCCTTAGCCCACCTCTTGATCTCAGCCTTGAGCTTGTTGGAATCCATGTCCTTCAGCTGCTTCCCTGGCTCCAGAGGCACTTCCACAAACGAGAACCACCGGTTGAAACGCCGTCGTTTCCCGGCTTTCTGAACAGCTCCGCCGTTGATAGAGGCAGATTTCTTTACCGACATGGCTGCTGATATATCAGCAGGCAGAATAGTCTGATGGTATATTATATATGTAGCAGACATAACAGTACAAGGTCTTATATAAGGCAAGTCAGTTACAACAAGGCAAGGAACCTGAGAATTCTAATGCGTGTATTCTTTTGCTTTCATTGACCCTTAGACTTTGTCAGCAACTCTACCATGGATTTTTTGATTACTTGTTCACCAAGTTACTATTTGTGCCTAACTAGATATTCCAATAGGATAATTAATAATCAGTATTAAATACTTAAACTTGCGTATTTAATGCATTTTTTAAAATAAAAGGTCCAATTACAAGAGTTAGTGATGGGATAAATGATAAGTAACAAAAAAAATCCACCTTTTTTGGTTTGATTGGAAAGAAATTATTGATTATGTAAATTTAAGCACTTGCGTTTTGTTTTTGGCCTAAACTTTAATTATTTAAATTTTATCAAAGAAGAAAAGGCATCTCTTATCACTTTCAATGAAACCCCTTTAATAATGTAAATATATAAATTATAGAATTAATCAAAGAATGACAACAAATATTTCCATGCCGAGTAAAAAGATAATTAATATTTCTTTTCATTTTTTTTGAATTGGTTTTGTTTTAAAATTGATATATTAAGGAAGTTAGTTAATATGACATGTATTTTCTAAAACATCCTAGTCATCTTCTTTAATTCCATTATTCTTTCTACTTCTTGATTATTATTGAAAGAACATCAATAAGGATAAATTAAGAAAAGTTTGACAAATATAAAAACCATGTTTTATATTTAGGACGGAGATCAACTCCCCCAAATATGTCCTATATTAAGGATCGGAGAGAGTAATTCAAGACATAAAATATAATTTCCCATCTCAATTTAATGTGCAACACCATTTGTAGGTAAATTAGAGCTTAGCCTTCAATGTCTAATTATTCTCTTTTGAGGGGACAATATCTAACATTCTTTCTCCTCCACCTAGTCTCTATACTTGTAATATTAAAGGGAAAAAAAAAATCAACAAGTCATACGAGTGGCTTCTTGAAGGCATTGAGCTGAGTTAACCTAGTTTTAAAACTAATGACTTGGTAAGAAACAAAAACGCATTTAGGAAAATGACGACACCCTAAACAGATAAGAATTAAACTATAAACATGTAAATCCAACCCGCCACGCCACCAAGACCGTATACATATAATTTAGGTTGTGTACAAGAATTTCTTCAACTCATTTTCATGGGGTCCCATGTTTTATACATAACTTGACGATAATCTATTTTAGATTACACTAGGAAGCCACAAAAATCAGTTGAGACTAATTAAAATAATGTCTGCTCTGATTTTAAGGACAACTGATTTTTAGCCCAAAAACCATTTGAAAGCTAAAACAACTTTTTCTGACTTGTATTTCTTACTTTTCTTCATATCTTCAAATTTAAAAATTTAAAAATCAACTTTTTTTCTCGGTGAAGTAAAATTAACTTTATAATATATCATTCAAATTAACTCTTTTAAAGTATATTGAGACAAAAAATAATTGCTAATTGACTTCTACCATAATTTTTCGTTCATAAAAGTCAATTAACGTTAATCCAAACAAACCCACAAATTAACATCATCATCATCATCATCATAACGTGCCTTACCTTTTCTTTCTTGCTTCACAAGGGCAAAGAAAGAATGTAAATATTCCCCATGGAAAGGTATTAGAGGATGCATCAAACAAAGTGGCTTGACTGGTTTAACAACATAATTGTTTTTAAAACATCGAAGAGAAATCAATAACGGCCTACGTAATACCATTTACCTGAACGTTCCGTCTTTAAAAGTGTGATCTAGCTTTACATTGGCATTTTAAATTATATCAATTGCCAAAAAAAAAACAACTGCGGTGATTTTATCATGATGCCAAAAAAAAAATCCATTTGGTCAAATGCTGTAACACAGTAGTTCTGATTCAAAACTAAGAGAATCAAAAAATTTGCCAACCATAACAAAAACTCAATCTAGAGGAGTGGCAGGAAAAAATGAAACCACGGGGGAAAATGGGGCTTGGCTGCAGCAGTATAACTTGTTGATTCACTTCCTACCAGAAATCCTCACAGCCTGTCTGTTCTTCTTTTTAACACCAGACTTGGCAACTTTGAGGCTCCTATGAATGGCACTCAACCTTGCAAGGGCTGCCTTCTTAAGATCAGGCCTGTAGTAGTTATCTGCCACCTGCAATATTTCATGGCATGTATATAACCTTAACAAAGTTGGAAATAAAAAACTGCAAAGACGATGATATGAAGCAACTACTTCATAAATGAGATGGAAAAAAAGGCCAAAAACCCCACACATGGAGAGCTCATAGCCCATCAATTATTAACCATCAACACAATCAGAAAGCACATACAAGATATAACTTCTAAATTATAGAAGCTCAGAAGCCAAGCGTAACAAGTATATTTCATAGAAGAAACCCAACTAGGGATTCTTCTTGCATGTTAGAGGCTCATCACAGCTGTAAAAACCAAACTTTGCTGGAAAACGATAAGATACAAATCCCCTGAACAAATATCTATTCAACAGAACAAAAAAAAGAGCTCCAGTTCACTCAACATAGTGAGATACAGTTTTATGTAAAAGAACTGATGGAAGGTACTTCAGCATTGGCGAACCCAACTGATCCCCAACATCATTTATTCACATACAAGATATAACTTCTGAATTATAGAAGCTCAGAAGCCAAGCGTAACAAGTATATTTCATAGAAGAAACCCAACTAGGGATTCTTCTTGCATGTTAGAGGCTCATCACAGCTGTAAAAACCAAACTTTGCTGGAAAACGATAAGATACAAATCCCCTGAACAAATATATATCTACTGAAGAAAAAAAAAAAGAGCTCCAGTTCACTCAACATAGTGAGATACAGTTTTATGTAAAAGAACTGATGGAAGGTACTTCAGCATTGGCGAACCCAACTGATCCCCAACATCATTTATTCACATACAAGATATAACTTCTGAATTATAGAAGCTCAGAAGCCAAGCGTAACAAGTATATTTCATAGAAGAAACCCAACTAGGGATTCTTCTTGCATGTTAGAGGCTCATCACAGCTGTAAAAACCAAGCTTTGCTGGAAAACGATAAGTTACAAATCCCCTGAACAAATATATATCTCAACAGAACAAAACAAAAAAAAAATAAAATAAAATAAAATCCAGTACACTCAGACATAGTGAGATACAATTTTATGTAAAAGAACTGATGGAAGGTACTTCAGCATTGGCGAACCCAACTGATCCCCAACATCATTTATTCACATACAAGATATAACTTCTGAATTATAGAAGCTCAGAAGCCAAGCGTAACAAGTATATTTCATAGAAGAAACCCAACTAGGGATTCTTCTTGCATGTTAGAGGCTCATCACAGCTGTAAAAACCAAGCTTTGCTGGAAAACGATAAGTTACAAATCCCCTGAACAAATATATATCTCAACAGAACAAAAAAAAAAAAAAAAATCCAGTACACTCAGACATAGTGAGATACAATTTTATGTAAAAGAACTGATGGAAGGTACTTCAGCATTGGCGAACCCAACTGATCCCCAACATCATTTATTCACATACAAGATATAACTTCTGAATTATAGAAGCTCAGAAGCCAAGCGTAACAAGTATATTTCATAGAAGAAACCCAACTAGGGATTCTTCTTGCATGTTAGAGGCTCATCACAGCTGTAAAAACCCTTGAGCAAATATATATCTCAACAGAAGGGGCAAAAAAAAAAAGCTCCAGTTCACTCAGACATAGTGAGATACAATTTTAAGTAAAAGAACTTATGGAAGGTACTTCCAGCATTGGCAAACCCAACTGATCCCCAACATCATTTATTGCAACAAATTACATGTTTGTAATGGAATTACGTAATCATTTTGTTATATTTAAAAGAGCGCCTAATTTGCACACCTAAGGACAGTTGACTGTATTTCCAACACAACGCATCATTCACAGATGTAAAAGCAGAAGACTCTCTAACAATATCCTAGCCAAGAAAGCAAATTTGGGGTATTTATTGACATTCAGCTACTTTGCTAGACAGAATACATGGATGCAACAGTAGAAATAAATTTGACTCAATTCCCTCAGAAGTCTAAGAATAAAAATGCACAGATCTGAAGTATGACATGGAAGAGAATTGGCTTATAGGAAATAGCAAATACCAGTTACTCAGAATGTACACCATAAATATGTGCATAATCAAAAGCCTAGGAAAAGTCTCCGAACTACAACATTATCATGATTTTGTATTATAAAATACCTGGTTCTCTACAGCCTTTGCCATCATTCTTAACTCCTTTTTCATGACAGACTTATGAAGCAATGCAGCCGGCTTGTTCTGCTTCTTTGTCTTGGTCGTTGCCAGCAGCACAGATTGATCTTTGCCAGCAGGCTGAATTGTAATAGTTTTCTTGTCGGCCAGACCTAGGATAGCGGTATAAAACCAACTTAAAGCATAAACAAGTGAATCACTAGAATTCTACAAGTACAAATTTTCCAATATAAAACCAAGATAAGCTTTTTCTAAACCCAAGACAAAGAGGGCAGCATATGAAAATGCAACTATTATACTAATAACTCAAGCTCGGTCAATAACTTGTTTTGGCAAGATTGCCACTCTCATCATTAAACATTCATATCCCTAACTCTGACCAATCCGGAGTTCAGCAATGAAGTTATGCAGAGATCAACAATCTATAATATCCTAAAATTTCCCGCTGTTATTTTAACACACCAATTGACAACTCCAAACTTGGAAAGTCCCCACACCTGTCGGGATAGTAGATTTCCAGATTCATTATCAGAAACATTTAAACAAAACCTACTAAGCTATCAATCCAATACTATCCATGTCAAAACTCAGCCAAGGAAGATGAGTTATCAGAAATGTCGCAACAAAAGGAAAAATTACCAGAAAACTTGAAAGAGTTAAGGTTGTAGAGATTGTTGCTCTCTTTACTGAACTGCACGCTCTGAGTCCCCCTACCAAACTCGCTCACCAAAAACGAGTTGTTCTTCTTCACAATTTCCCAAACGAGCTGCCCTGGTACAGTGGCCATCTTCTACGGAACTGCAAATGCACGACGACAGATTCGAATTACGTCAATAAAATATGCCAAATTCAAGAGGATCTCGATCACACAGTCAGAAACGAACCTGTTTAGCTTTCGCTCGTCGGAGGCTTTGAAGCGGGAGGCTCGCCGTAGAGTGAAAGGGTTTAAGTTACGTTTTGTCATTTATACTCAAAGATGCCAAACCCTAATTTAGCATTTGTGATGGGCCGGTTCATGAAAGAGGTTCGGCCCAGTAATAATTGTGGGTCCAGAGTGGAATAGCCCATTTACAACGCAAGATTCAAATAAATTATCTCGAGGGCAATAAAATAAGTAATCTGGATCCAGCTTATATTGAGCTACTACTGTTGGGAGGGTCGTCCTTACGACTACAGAATCCAAATTCGGATTAGTCAGAACCGAATGAACCGGGTGGGATACAAAAAAAAAAGAAAAAAAAAAGTGATATGGATAATTACCAAAAATAAGTGATATATCCTCCCAATAAAACTGGAAAAAAATCGATAATTAAAAGTTATTTTTGTCCTTTAATTTTTTTATGACATTTTCTTTTAGCTTTACCTTCAATAGGAAAATACGATCTTGAGGAATGAAGATAACTCTGATGTTGTGGATATAATGTGGATTAGATTAGTTTAAATCAAATAAAAAATCTAATTTAATTTATACAGTCTCAAATTAGATTTTATATATATATAAAAGAATATTTTTTTGAAAAAATAATTGTAATCCGATAGTTTGTAATTTTTATAAATTTTAAATATTAAACTCAAATTAAGAATTTAAGGTTCAAATTAAAAAAGGAAAAATCGACAATAAATCCCAACTGATAATTTTTTTTTAGAGAATGGGCATGATATAATTTGAATATGTGAGGTCGTTCAATGTAAATAAGGCTGATAGGAGAAAGACTACATTACCCTTATGGAAAGTAATTACATATTCAAAGAGGCTACTTACACACAGTGGCGGAACCAGATTTTAATATTTGTGGGTGCACAATTAGTGGTGGTCGGGATTCGGGGGTTCGAGGGCAGCGCCCCCGAATTTTTTTTTTTAAGAAGAATAAAAGGCAACCTACTTCTTCGTAAAGTTTAGGACCAGAAATGAGGTTCATTTGAAAATTATTTCCAAGGAAATCAATTTAAACAGAACAATATACTCTAATCTCATGGCATACAGATACCCAAATGTTACACAATCAAATTCCAAAGCAACATGCAAGGAAAAATTATTATGGTTTGTCATATGTGATAGGATATTAAAAAGTCAAATATCAACGAAGGAGCAAATGATACAAATGCTATAACTCACCAGGCTGTCCACCAGAGAGCACGGACACTTTCAATAGATTCAACATCAAACACCTACATAAAGGAGGAAGGAAAACAATGAGAACACAAATGCATTACAACTTTACACTATCATAAACACAACTTTGTACGAGATAAGTTTCAAATTTAGGCACACATTACTGAACAAAATTCAACTTAACATAGAAAAATAATAATCAAGAGTTAACTAAACTATTACAACAGAACGATTATAAACGCATTCTTCGATTCTTCAGGATATAGTGCACAATGTAGCTATAAAGCATCGATGCTATAACTCACCAGGCTGTCCACCAGAGAGCACGGACACTTTCAATAGATTCAACATCAAACACCTACATAAAGGAGGAAGGAAAACAATGAGAACACAAATGCATTACAACTTTACACTATCATAAACACAACTTTGTACAGATAAGTTTCAAATTTAGGCACACATTACTGAACAAAATTCAACTTAACATAGAAAAATAATAATCAAGAGTTAACTAAACTATTACAACAGAACGATTATAAATGCATTCTTCGATTCTTCAGGATATAGTGCACAATGTAGCTATAAAGCATCGATTCAGGGAGAAACATCCATTAATGACAAGAGCAAATGCAGGGCAAACTTCTGAAATTGCTTGAGAGAATTATAAGCCTTATTGCTAACCATGGTATTAATTTTAAGTCCTAAATTAAGGAATATTCGATAATTTGTGCAATGTATCAAGCAACTATTTTTTGAGGCTTTTTTCTTTTCTCTTGTTTTTCTTTTTGAAGTTTAAACCGACGTTACAGACAATGGATAATGCTGATCCTAGCAAGCTGGGAGGAGAAAAAAAAAACAGAGATAATTGTCTGAGCTCACATTCAAACCAGGGACCTCACATACTAGAGACAACCGAAATAACCAACCACACCACTAGACAAGTTGTCATATGGTTCCTTCAACAAATATATATTCTCTGAAAAGTTTGTGTCTACACTTGCCTACATGGGCACCAATGTGGCTCCGCCACTGCTTACACATTATGAAAGTTAATTACTTAATTGTATATTTAAGAAAGTGATTGTATTTTGGTTTTTTGTTTTTTGTTTTGCTCGGCTTATTGGTTCTTATTGCATATTTGGTGAGGTCAATTCCACATTATAGAAGCCATTTGCATATTGGGGGAGCTAATTTCATATTGGTTCATGGAAGATAATTGTATATCCAGTAAATATAATTCTATTTTATGATGCCCAAATAATATCCAGGATTATACAATTATCTCAAGCTACAACTAGCTTCCATAATGGGCCAGTGCCCTCCTCAAATACATAATTACCATTTTTTTTAATACATATAATATGCAATCATCTTCTTAAGAATACAATTAGTTTTAAGGTAAAATTTCAAGAAAATACTATTTAAATTTTAAAATCTTAAATAACTGATTTTTTGATAAAATGAGTTGTTAATTGTTTTACTATTCTTGTTAATATTTTTAATGTTGTTGTCAATAAAATTTTGAACTTTAGGTGCTCTTTTTTTCTTCTTCTTAATTTTAATAAAGTGAAGTGACATTTCTTTGTTCAAAAAAAAAAGTGACATTTCTAAATAAGCAATTACATTCTACCAGGCTAAATTAGTCTTTTTCACATTACACTTATTTAGTATTTACACTGATGGACCTCATGCATTTTTATCCTCTAAATAAATTTTCAAATGAGATTTATGATCAATATTTTTTTTGAAAAAAAAGTGAAGATTAAAAACGGGCTTTTTTAAAATAAGAATAAGAATAAGAATAAATAAAAACACGCTTTCAGATTTTCTACCTTTTTCTAACGGCATATTGAGCAACGTTCCTTCGCTTCTTCGGATAACCCAACTATCGTGTTCTCACCCTAATCCCCAAATCCATCGGAAAACCCTAGCTGATCTTACAATTTCTCTTCATTGTATTCTTGAAATTATTGATCTTGATCTTACCGATTAGGTAACGAGTTGGGAGGACATCATGGGCAACACAGAGAAGCTGATGAACCAGATTATGGAGTTGAAATTCACCTCCAAATCCCTTCAACGCCAAGCCCGTAAGTGCGAAAAGGAAGAGAAATCTGAGAAGCTCAAGGTCAAGAAGGCCATTGAGAAAAACAACATGGACGGTGCTCGCATCTACGCTGAGAACGCTATCCGCAAACGAACCGAGCAGATGAACTATCTGCGGCTCGCCTCTCGGCTTGACGCTGTCGTGGCTCGGCTCGATACCCAAGCCAAGATGAACACCATCAGCAAGTCAATGGGTAACATCGTAAAATCCCTTGAATCTTCCTTGGGCACCGGTAATCTCCAAAAGATGTCGGAGACCATGGACCAATTTGAGAAGCAGTTTGTGAACATGGAGGTTCAGGCGGAGTTCATGGAGAGCTCCATGGCTGGATCCACATCTCTATCTACACCTGAAGGGGAAGTCAACAGCTTGATGCAACAGGTGGCTGATGATTATGGCCTTGAGGTTTCGGTTGGTCTGCCACAGCCCGCAGCGCACGCTGTGCCAACTAAGGAGCCTGAGAAGGTCGACGAAGATGACCTGTCTAGGAGGCTTGCCGAACTTAAGGCTAGAGGTTAAAAGTTGAATTCTTGTTGTTACGGGAATGTTGGGTTTATGACTGCAATATATATGCTATCACTTAATCATTGTGACTGGGAGTTGTGGCCATTAAACATTATCCTTAGAATGGTTGATTTGTGTATATTGAACTGAATTTGGCTCTGAGTCATTATGTAGACTTTGCAGTGGGATTGCGGTTCCCTTTGCTTGATGCTATAATTTGGCTGGCTTGTGTATTGACTGCGACGATGTGAAATTTTAATTTTGACTATTATCTGTATACTCGATTTGAATAATTTGGGGTTGGAATTTGTGTATATTAGAGATTTTGAGGGTATATGTCTGTGATGTTAGGAGTAACGTGTTGAAATGTGAGTCTGGTGGAATTGGTTTCCCTTCTCTCATAACTGCTGGTTAAGACGTTTGTGAAGTTTGAGAGGCTACTGGAGCGATATTGTAAGGAAATGCTGAGTTTTTGAAACAGAAAAGTGTTTGAAGGCATTTACACTGTTAATTTAGTGTGAATGTTGACTTCAATAGGGCTATTGGGTAATCTAAGAAGTACTTGGAAGTTATCGGGGGGATTGGAGGTGTCAGATGTTTCTCTTATAGAATTTTGGCGCTGACTTGGAGAGCTTTTTTTGGGTTGAAAATTGAAACCTATTTCGTTGACAGATAGAGTTTGGGCTAAAATACTAAATACAGATTTTATAATTCAGAGAGTCTTGGTGGTGACGTTTTTAGAAATTAATTTCATGTGATATTGTGGTTCATGAAACTCTACATTATATTGGCCAAAATAACTCAAGATTGTGGAGGGTTAGATTACAATTTTGTAGGAACCTGATACAGTATTGATCAAGAAGGGATAGAGAAGTAGAATGACTCAAGAAAGACACAAGATTAGAAGTAGAAAGACTCTAGAAGGGGATTAGAAGAGAGGAAGAGAGCCTATGGCTCTCTGATATGTAATTCATGTATTAATTCTAGCTATATAGGTAAGTGGCAGCCACACTAATCCTATGAGGCAGCCACTTAGTAAATAGGGACCGCAGCACTATATTAAGTCTATGAGGCCAGCGGTTAGTATTAGTATAACACTTAGGATTAGGATTAGTTAGCTATTGGGCCTTTGGGCCTTGAGTCTAAGTCTAGCATTAGGCTATATATATCTAGCCATTAGGCTAATGCAAGCATGTCTAATCTGAATATGTTGATGAATGAATGAGTAGCAGCAGTTCTGCACTCCCTTTTCCTCTTTCCCCCAACTTCTTCTACAACCCTCTTATCACTCTCTCACAATGTATTCACACTTATCACAAAACTGATCTCTCTTACAATAATGGAGGAGTAGGCTATTTATAACCTATAGCCTCCCTCAAGTCCTAACTAATGGGTTCATACTAATTACCCTACTACTTATCTAGTTTACACTTAGGTCCCTAGGTTCACATTACAATTAGGTCCCTAAATGCATTATTATCTTTACATATCAGAACCACGATATTGTAGCAGTATATCTCTGAGCCTGGGCAAGTGAAATGTGAAAATTTGAGTTCACATTATGTGCTTCTTATGTGCTCATACATTAGAGGTATGAGCATATTTTTTTTTATTTTTTTCAATTTTTTTATATATTGTATTTATATATATTTAAATTATATGCTGCTTTCTGGGATGTTTTTTGTATCCAGTATCTCAAATTAATTAATTTCCATAATACTAGTGTTACAGATAGATGCAGAACTAGAAACTAATTAATTTGAGATATTGGGTGTAAAAAATATCCCACAGAACATCATATAATTTAAATATATACAAATACAATATATAAAAAAATTGAAAAAAATTAAAAAAAAAAAATGCTCATACCTCTCATACCTCTAATTAGAGGTATGAGCACATAAGAAGCACATAATTATGTGCACATAATGTGGACTCGTAAAAATTTGGCTTTCAAGACTAACGTTGTCCTAGTTGTTCTTCTCTTGAAGTTTTTCTGGATGATTTGTTGGGTTTTTAGTATGCTAATCTTTTACATGGCGTGAACTGTGTATAGCATAACTCCATCTCAATCTTTTATTAATCTTGGTTAATATCTGGGTTTGTGGTGGAAGGTGCTTCCAAAGTGTGTGCCGAAAGTACTGAATTATGTGATTGGTTTTTGTTGACTTTGTGCTTGATCTGTAGAGATTGTTGCATGCAAAAAGAAAGCTTTCATGACTTGGACTGCACTTCTAAATATGTATACAGAGCATGATTCGTCATATATTGCTTCTTGTATTGCATGATGTGAATGCTTGCAGCTTCGAAGTGACTGAGTAGTCTAGTTCTCATTTCTTTCAACTGCTTATAGTTGTTTTGTGCACCTTGTAGGTTGATTTTGATGCTTAATTTGTCTCATTTTAGTCCTGTGAAATATGTGAGTTGATAAATGAGCTTCAGCTTTTGTGCATCTTGGTTCACACAATTGAACTTGGTTTACGGTTAGTTATACATTAGCGTATTGAATCTTGACGATCTATTATGAATATTTGGGGAATTGTGAAACGGGAAATTTTATTCTGGATAATAATCCTTCTGAAACATTGCCAAGCACTATATATATTCTGTCGGTTGTCTGTATGATATTTTCTAGGTGTATGATATATTTTCAGCATATCAACATGGGCATGTAAGATAAATCCGATTATGTATAATCAATGTTAATGTTCACTACCACCAAGCGCAATAGTGTTTGGTGGTAGAGCTTTCCGTGTTTGTGGTCCAACCCGATTCGATCCGGATTAGTCTGGTCCCTGATAAATCCCCAAGTTAAAAGGGGTAGGTCCAGGATACCGGATGCACATGAAAAAAAAAAAAAAATTGTTAATGTTCACTAATAGTCTGTATAATTTTATTTGACATTGTTATCTGATAAGTGGGCCATAGTCATGTTAGATTCATGTTTCAACAATGAGACAAGTTGACTCACTAACAAAAAATATTTCATTATACATGTTACATCAAAATCCCCTCTTTCTGCTTAATGTGTGTAAGTAAACGCCTCTCCTTTCAGCTGCTAGAGATCCTAGGATCTATTCCTTGTTGGCTTTGTTCAAGAGGCATAAATCAACTTGCAGGAGAGGGTGTTTTTTAGCAACCAGATTGTGCTTGCCTGCCTCCCTGGTTTTCCCCTCTTTGGCACATCTTTCCTTCTTTCTCATTTTTCTGCAGTGGACCGTTCACTGCCCCCAAAGTAATGAACCTCAGTTTTTTATTTTTATTTTTTTAAAAAAATAGCACTACTTTGAGGGGTAGTGAACGGTCCACTGCAGTGGACCATAGCTGCTCCCATTTTTGTGAGTACCAAGGAAAATGAGTGAAAAGTCTCTGAAAATTTTATCAGAAAGACTTGAATTTAGAAAGTGGTGCTTTTTGTGTATGAAATATTTCATAGTACCGATACTTTATATTTATAAAGAGAGATTTTTTTTTTTATAAATATATTAGTGTTTCTTGCTAAGACTGCCTTTTTATTATTCTTTAATGTTGCTATTAATTACTCTTTCGGTCCTTAATATAATACATATTTACCTAATTTAATTATATTAAGTAAGTTAGTTAAGATAATTAATATGATATGTATTTTCTATAACACCCTAGTCTTCTTCTTTAATCCCATCATCCCTTTCCTCCTTGATTATTGTTAAGTGAGTAACAATAGGGGTAAATTAGGAAAATGTTGACAAATATAAAAATAATGTTTTATATTTAAGATCAAAATTAACTCCTCAAATGTCTTTTATAAAAGATTGGAAGAGTACAGGGTTTTTCTTACTTGTGAGGGCCAATGCATTGTACTACAAGCAACTAAAGTGTTTAGGACTCCATCCGTTTTTCTAAATAAAAGTTTGAAATTTGAGTTGACTTGATTATTTTTTATAAAAGCCCAACAAAAGTTGTTTCAACATTTAGTGCCTATTTGATTTTCTTTTTTTAGCTTATATTCTCCTTGTACGTAGAAGCTAGACCAAACAAGTTTTTACAAAAACTTTTATAATAAAAGGAGTTTTTTTTATAACGAAGAAAAAAGCCAAAAGTTTTTGAGAGGAACTGTTTTTAAATTCTTAGGTCCTGTTTGGTACAAGGAACTCGTAAGAGTTCTTGGGAACATAACACAATTCCCACTAGCAATACCCGTTTGGTTGCACAACTTCCTGTCAAACCAAGCTCCCACCTTGCTCCATCTTCCCACAAATGTGGGAAATTCAAATCCCTCCAAAACTGGAGGGATCTCAAAATCTTCCCGGGAAAGTGAATTAATGGGACAAAAAAGCCCTTCTGAAAGTGATCTCTCCTAGTTTCTTCAAGCTCGGTTCTTCGTCCCCAAATCGCTCTCCCTCCAAAGACATAGTCACAACCCAAGCTCTCTGGCCTTCTCGTTCCTAACGATGACGATGAGGAGGACAGTAGTGGTGGCTCGTCGGAGATGCAAGAAGGTTGCTGATGGTTTGGTTCAAGCTCTCTCACGGTGGTATGAACAGTGAAACAATGAAAGAAGATTTAACTGCCATCGAAAGTTGCAAAAAAGCATAATCCATCTCTCTTTCACCACTTTCAATTTCTACTCCTTATTTTCATTCCTCATGACCACCTTCTCTTCCAATATCTTTGAAATTAATTGCGACACAGTTTCAACTCTTGTCAATTTATGCGTTCGAACTCGACTCTTTTAGGTGAGTGTTACGTTCGAACTTGTCAACTACGTTCGAACCAAGTCGTCCAAGTTACTGAACTTATGTCTGATATGACGCGAGAATTCTAGGGTCAACTTCCGATATCTATATCTCTTTCGTCTAAACTCCTTTGAGCTTTCTTTTGGTGTCTATGTGACGCATTGGGAGTCTGGTTTTATATAAAAAAAGTTTCACTACAATCGGATCTGTGGTTTAAGAAATATGATCAAATTATTGAACCTTATCCATGTAAAATGTAAAACAGAGCCGAACAGAGCAGTATGTGATCTATGGTTTTCTTGATGCAATCTGGGTTCCTTTCCCTTTCTATCCTTCTCTCTAGAAATCCTTCTCACCTCTGGCTGTCGTTCTAATCATCGCCCTCACAAATCCCATTGGCAGCTCTTTTGATTTTCCTTCTCAACCATTAATAGTCACGATGTGGGTAGTATGTTTATGCCTGATATAAAAAAAAAAAAAAAAATCAATCAAGTCTTTCTCTCTCTTTTTTATGTTAGGGGTATTATAGGTATTTTACCTCTCTTTCCCACTTAATCAACACCCAATTCTTCTTACCAAACATTTTATTTTCCCTCAACTTAAGTTTCATTCCCATGTCTACCAAACAGTTTAACTTTTTAAGTTCCCCCTTAATCTTCCCTTCCATTCCTTTCCCTCCTTTAAGTTCATTTTCCTCCTTAAATGTTCCCTGTACCAAATGGGGCCTTATTCTTTATTAGCAATGAGATACTCAAACCATTGAGAACTCTAATCCTTATAATTTATTCGAAGCTACCGTCTTCTCTCTCAAACTCATGAGTTGCAGCCTTTCTGGAAAACTTTGACACGTCGGGGACACCTATAGACCTCTCAGCTCTGTCCTATCCACTCTATCTTTCTTCTTCTTCGCCTCGTCTTCCCTCTTGTACAAAAGAGGAAAACCATTAAGTCAACGTTCTTATATACTACCTCCGGTCCTAATTATAAGATATAGTTGACTTTGTTTGAAGAGATTAAAGAAGCTAAATATGTTACTTATTCATTTCATATGTTGTGTTTATTTAAATTATATATTAGTTTATTAGTCAAACTAACTACTTTGAAGAAAAAAATAAAAATAAAAATACTCTAAAGTAATTTAATTAACTTCCTTAATCTCTCCAAAAAAGTCAACTATGTCTTATAATTAGGACCGGAGGAGTATAAGGCAAATTTGTGCTTCTTCCACGTCTTTACTCAGCAAGAAAGTGTTGCGATTTCTAAATTAGCAAGAAAGTTTATTTTTAATTTGAATGAATTTTTAAATTAAAAAATTTATATAATCATCAAACAACTTTTAGATTTTTTTAAAGGTTTTTTTTGTCAAGCATTAAATCAACGTTCTTATACCTAAGGCAAATTTGTGCTTCATCCAAGTCTTTACTCAGCAAGAAAGCGTTGTGATTTCTAAATCAGCAAGAAAGTTTATTTTTAATTTGAGTAAATTTTAAGTTAAAAAAGTTATATAATCATCAAACAACTTTTAGTTTTTTTAGGTTAAAGTATACGTTTGATCTTTAATGTTTGCCTCTGGTATCATTTTAATCCCTTAAGTTTGTAAAGTATACATTTGGTCCCTTAATGTTAACACCGTTAGTCTGACTTAACAGAAAATACTGACTCAACAATTTTAAGCAATGACTGTGCAATTAAATGCTGATCAAACATACTTATATGTTAGTATTTTACTAAATTAATATTTTACATCCTATTAATTGAAAAATATTTAATCTCTTCACATACTATTTTATTGTTTTTCACCATTTGTGAAGATTAAATATATTTTTTTGGTCGAAGAAAATTAAATATTTCTCAATTAATAGGATTTAAAATATTAATTTATTAAAATACTAACATATAAGCATATTTATCAGCGATCAACATTTAATTGCACAGTCATCGCTTAAAATTGTTGAATGAGTATTTTCTATTAAGTCAGACTAACGGTGTTAACATTAAGGGACAAAACATATACTTTACAAACTTAAGGGACTAAAGTGATACCAGAGGTCTTGAGCAAAAAAAAAAAAAATGATACCAGAGGCAAACATTAAGGATCAAACGTATACTTTAGTCTAAAATAAAATAAAATAAAGATAGCGAATATTATATTACATTCCTCCCCCTTAGCTCATTAAAAGTTCCTGTCCTTTTCCAGTTCATCATTCATCTGGTTCTTCGTCATCTTTATTTTCTCACATCGTAGTAATTTATATTTGTATCCAGATTCGATGGTTTTGGGTTTTGTTCCTAGGAATTTTTAATGCCTTGTTCCATCATGGCAACAATTTGAATTTAAAATATTAATAAAATACAACTCAGTTTTTAATTTTATCGACTTGTGTTTGTCTTCATCCAAATAAAAAAATGCTATTTTTGTGTGGATTTGTATGCCTGGTTTGATTATTATTTTTTAAGTTAGCAAAATACTCTGATCATTTATATTTAACAAACATAATATTTTATTCATTTCATGCATGATACATAAAAGAGTGCATCCAATTCTTTGCTAATTAAATTTAGTCACGCTTTGGAAAATGATATCAATGCTGTTTCAGTCTGTTTTTTTGGTCGCATGTTCTACTAAACCATGGTAATGAAAACGTAGATTTTACCTGAAAACGGAAGGAGAATGAAAAATCGTAAAACATAAAATCATAACGTAGTAAAAACGTAAAAAAATCGTAGAAACACAAAAGCGTTTGAAAAATTAGTAAAATCGTTTTAATGAAAAAAAATCGTAAAAACGTAAAATCGCAGTGATAAAACGAGTTTTTAACTACCATGTACTAAACTGCTCTCTAGTCTTTAGTTTTTAGTTAGGGTTAATGTGCAGATTTGTCAACCAACTATTATTCGAGGAGCATCCGGCACAAAAAAATAATTGAGGGAACCAAAATTACCAATCAACAATTAAAAAGTGAAAAAAAAATACCAGATAACTATTAAAAAAAAAAGCAATTATCACAATTAAGTTAAAATATGAGGCACTGGTGTAGGACGGTGGCGGAGACACTGGAGAAAAGAGCGGTTAAGCCTTATTGTTGGATAAGGCAAACACCAAAAGAGATGGGACCCATGGGAGCAGGCGTTGTGGCAGCGACGGGTGCTGCTTATGGCATCGGAGGGATGAAACCAGGGGCAAGGCGCATGCCGGTCCAAAACTGTAGACTGCTGGATGAGTTCAAGAGGGTGAGTGGAACACCCAGCAACAATGGAAGCTTTGGAGACGCTGACGTCGCCGACACTATGACAGTAAATAGAAGACGGAGACACCAAAACAGTGACGGGGTAATAGTTCGTTGGCGAATCTGCACCAAATTGTGTTTTTTTATTCACTTTTTAATTGTTGATTGGTAATTTTGGTCCCCTCAATTATTTTTTTGTGCCAGATGCTTCTCGGGTAATAGTTGGTTGGCAAATCTGCACCTTAACCCTAGTTTTTAATGTAGGGCTTAATTGTTGAGTTGATTTTGGTCCCAAATATTATTTAAGTACATATTTCTAATATTTGTCAATATTTTTTTAATTTATCTCTATTGATGTTCCGTTAGTCATAATCAAGTAAGAGAGATGGAGGAAATTGAGGAAGATGATTATAGTATTTTAGAAAATAAACATGTAATACCCTAAAATCTGACTTATGATAAATATCATAAATTGGTAAATAAAACCTATTGGAAACAGGTGAATATGTGGTCTCAAATCTTGAGTCATATTTACCTTATTTTTCTAGGGTATTTTCTATTAAAATTAGAGAAAATAAAGAGCTGGAAAGCCCTAAATGCAATTATGGGTCATAAAATACCCTAAAAATATTGTGATAAATCTTAAGAGGCAAATAAATATTTATTAAAAATAGGAAAGTATGTTGTCTCTAATTTAGATAATTTTTGGGATTATTTTCCTTGGAAAATAATAAGGCGAAATTAAATATTATTTTGGGGATCATAAGTGACCCCATGATTTTTAATATTAATGGGACATAAAATACCAATGTCAGTGTAATAGTTGTGAGAAAATGATTAATCCTAAATAAGAAAATTATCAACAATTAGTAAGTGATTAGATAAGTAATAAATTGCTAATTGTTTAAAGTATGGATAAAAGGAATGTTGAAGTTAATTGTGTGCAAACCCTAATTGGAGATTAGTGACCAATAAGGGATTAAGATTAGCATGAGAATAATTACTAAGTGATTAAGCATGAGTAAGAAAAATATAAGATGAATTATATTAATACCTAAAGCCTAATTAATCGATGAGATAATATTGCTTAATTAGAGCATAAACTTAGTAATTAAAAAGAGAGTTGACAAGTCAACAATGGGGGTAGGGGGAAACCGAAAATAAGAGGAAAAGAAGAAGGAAAATTGAGTGGAATTGAAGTAGAAAACTTGTTGAAGAAGGGTTGAAAAGTCAACAAAAGACACAAGCCAATGGGAGCTCTTGAAGATAGGATAATTGAGCAAGTGAGAAGCATTTTTCCTTGGCCAAAAAGTAGCCATCATTTTTGAAAATGAAGAGTAAAAGAAAGAGAAAAGTATGTGTGAATGTGAGTTGCAAGTGGATGGGAATAATAATAAAGAAAGGAAGATATTTGTGTAAAAAGCAAATAGGATAAATGAGAACCGATAGAAATTAAATCCTATCTTGAAATCCTTGGATTAAGTAGGAAAGATCTGGACATATTATGAATCAGTGGATTTTTGTCCCGAAGTTGGTGTTATCGGAAGTCATTTCCGTAACCGACGGCGTTTATCCTGAAATGATCAGCAGGTTACGAAATATCCTTAATGGAATCATAAATTTTATTAATCCACATATTTCTCAAGAGTAAACAGAGACCTTCAAGACCACATCGATGAATTTTTGAGATTTTCTAATATTACACGATTAGAACACCGAACATGGAATTTTATCGGTAGGAACTCATAAAGTAAGGGAATGACATCATGTTGATGATGTCAATTTTTGACAAAAGGGGCAAGGGGGAGGTCGGAACATAGGTGGATGGAGGAGATGAGATCTCAAAAAGTAACCTTGATCTAATGGCTCACAATGAAGTAGAAAGTTTGGAAGATTACCTTTTTGCCCTCACTTTTCTTCTATAAATAGGCTTCACATTCACTTCTAAAAACTCACCAATTCCTCTTGCAATTCGAAATAGAGAGAGAGTGTAGAGAGAAGGAGGAGCTTTGGAGAAAGTTGTAGCGAAGTTCAGGATAAGTTCTTCGGTTCTTAGTTTTAGTTCGGTAGTTCTTGAAGTTCTAGGGTAGATGTTGTTTTGATCTTTAATCTTCCAATATATTGCAGATATCATGTTTTAGGGTTAAAAATGATATATATTTCGAAAATTATGTGGGAGAAAGAGTTATGGCAAAATTTTGAAGATTAGAGTCAAAGTAGCGAAGCTCTGGCGAAATTTCGCCGATTAGGGAAGTCAGGGGTAAAATGGTAATTTGAGACTAAAATGTCCGTTATGATGATTGATCATTAATAGAAACGTTATTGTAACATCCCGTTTTCAAAAGCAGTATATTTTTTTTTTCCATCAGAGTAGAGCATCAGAGCATAAGAGTAACTGATATATATTCAAAATGCCAACTGGCTAACTGTAGTAACGGTACATTGATCCGAATGTTTTCAAATGTAAACAACAACAGAAGTGTCTCCCTGGCGATTCCCACGCCGTGACAGCAAAAGATAGTCTTCAGTCGAACCTCTAAGCTTGTTGCTTTCCTCTCTCCTCGGTCCTCGGTCCTTCTGACCCTGACGCTATGTTAAGAGCTGAGGTCCAATGCATACGGACCTCAGGTAACGGTTAACCTCATGTTTACATACACACATATGGATTACAGCTAATCACCACCTTAACAGTACATAATCACAACAAATGAACCACACCCAACCAATGCAGATGTACCGCTCCCAGCGAATGCAAATGTACCGCTCCCAGCGAATGCAGATATACCGTTCCCAGCGCATGCATATGTTCAGTTATCTTCTAACACCCATACACATTCAATAGACATACCACATATATACATACCATACACACATCACATATACGCATACTATAAACATCAGAGTTAGTGTTACTAGTACGCGAACGTACCTCCGTTGACGATATACGGTACAACTGTTGGTCAGAACGTACTCACAAGTATCCTATAAGGACAATAGCGTATTTGTTACTAATCAATCATCATAACAGTCATTTTAGTCAGAAATGACCATTTTACCCCTGACTCCCCTAATCGGCGAAATTTCGCCAGAGCTTCGCTACTTTGACTCTAATCTTCCAAAATTTTGACATATCTCTAACTCCAACATATTTTTCGAAATATATATCATATTTAACCCTAAAACATGATATCTACAATATATTGGAAGATTAAAGATCAAAATAACATCTACCCTAGAACTTCAAGAACTACCGAACAAAACTAGAACTCAAGACTAGGGACCGAAGAAATTACCCAGAACTTCGCTGCTTCTTCCTCCGGGCTCCTCCTTCTCTCTAACCTCTCACTAGATTTCGAAATGCTTAAGTGAATTGGTGAGTTTTGCTATGAAATGAATGGTCTATTTATAGGAAAAGTCTATGGCATTTTGGTAGTTCCTTTGAACTTCTTCTGCTCGATTCTCGACCGTCGGATCTAACTTAGTGAAGAAGTTTTGATCTCATCCATCCATCCTTTTCTCTTTCCTCCATATGGCATCATCCCCATGATGTCACCCATGTGCTTTGATGATGTCATCCATGTGCTTTATGGAGGTTCTACCGATAAAGTCCCCTGTTCGGTGTTCTAATCGCGTAATCTTGAAGAATCTCAAAAATTCCTTAGCAACTCCTTGAAGATCTAAACTTCCTCTTTCAAGATATTTGAGTTAACTAAATTATTGATCCCGTTAAAGGTATTTCCTAATATGCTGAAGATTTTCGGATAAACGCCGTCGGTTACGGAAATGACTTCCGGTAACATCAACTTCTGGACAAAAATTCACCGATTCATAATATGTCCATATGTTTTCTACTTAGTTCAAGGATTTTGAGATATGATTTATTTTCCATTGGTTCTCATTTATACTATCTGCCCTTTTTCACAAAATATCTTTTTCGTCTTATCTCTTAATCATTCCGCCGGTTACGGAAATGACTTCGGAGAGAACGCACTCCGAGATAAAAATTCACTTGTTTATAATATGTCCTGATCTCAGAAACCTAGTTCATGGTTTTCTAGATAGGATTTAATTTCTATTGGTTCTCATTTATCCTATTTGCTTTTTACAAAATATCACATTTTATATTATTATTATTATAATAAAAAATATCATGATATTATTTTTTGCAAAATCTCTCTCCCTCAAAAGTCTCCAAATTCGGCTGCCCCCCTTTTTAATTTCTTTTTACTTTGTTTTTAATTAATTAATATTTTATTTTATTTATCTTATATAATTAAGAAAATTCACCCATTGATCCATAGCTAATTACATGGATTTAGGCTTTTAAAATTGTTAGAAATTCTTGTAGCCTTTGATCTTGCTTTAGGAGATTACATCCTAACCCTTGATTAATGTTTAATTTGTAGAAATTGATTAATGAGTTTAATTAGTGCTCTAATCACATGATTAACAACTTTTTAGGATTTAGGGTTTTCATGTACTTAATCTCACCAATTTTTCTTAACCTTTTCTAATTAATTAGAAAGTATATTTTATGCTAATTTTAGCCATAACCATTTAATTAAAAGGTTTTGCATAATTTACCTTGGATTTTCCCTTATTCAAGCTTAAACAATTAGTCATTAATTACTTAATTAGTCACCTACTAATTGTTGATAATTTTCTTATTTAGGATTAATCATTTTCTCACAACTATTGCACTGACATTGGTATTTTATGTCCCATGCATTATATTAAAAATCCTGGGGTCAATTATGATCCCCAAAATAATATTTAATTTGGCCTCATTATTTTCCAGGGAAAATAATCCCAAAAATTCCCTAAATTAGAGACAACATACTCTCTAATTTTTAACAAATATTTTATTACCATTTAGGATTTATCATAATATTTTCAGGGCATTTTATGACCCACAAACTCACTTAGGGATTTTTAGCACTTTATCTCTTCTAATTTCAATAGAATTTACCTTAGAAAATAAGAAAAATATTACACTAGCTTTGAGACCATATATTCACCTATTTCCAATAGGTATTATTTACTAATTTATGATATTTATCATAAATACGATTTTTAAGGTATTACAGTTATTATCCTTATAGGATATCTGTGATTACGCTCTGATCAACAGTCATACCGAAATTCCGTCAACGAAGGTACGTTCGCGTACTGTAACACTAACGTTGATGTTTATGGTATGCGTATATGTGTTATGTATTGTATGCTTATTATGGTAGCTGATAGCTCTGTGGTATGTTTATATACTGTTGGGATACGTATGTTCGCGTACTAGTAACACTAACTCTGATGTTTATTGTATGCGTATATGTGCTATGTGTATGGTATGATTATATGTGGTAGCTGTTAGCTCTGCTGTATGGTTATGTACTGTTGGGATATGTACGTTCGCGTACTGTAACACTAACGATGATGTTTATGGTATGCGTATATGTGTTATGTATTGTATGCTTATTATGGTAGCTGATAGCTCTGTGGTATGTTTATATACTGTTGGGATACGTACGTTCGCGTACTAGTAACACTAACTCTGATGTTTATTGTATGCACATATGTGCTATGTGTATGGTATGATTATATGTGGTAGCTGTTAGCTCTACTGTATGGTTATGTACTGTTGGGATACGTACGTTCGCGTACTGTAACACTAACTCTGATGGTTATTGTATGCGTATATGTGTTGTGTGTATTGAATGTATGGTATGTCTATGGAATGCGTATGGGTGTTAGAAGATAACTGTATGCATGCTGGGAGCGATACATATGCAATGCTGGGAGCGATACATCTGCATACTGGGAGCGATACATCTGTATTGGTTGTGTGTGATGAATCTGTTGTTAATGTTGTGAACGTTAAAAGGTTATATACTGTGTATGTAAGCATGAGGTTAACCGTTACCTGGGGTCTGATGCGCGTTGGACCTTAATTCTTAACATAGCTTCAGGGTCAGGAGGATCTAGGACCGAGGAGAGAGGCAAGCTGCACGCATAGAGACTCGGCTGAAGACTGCCTTTTGTTGTCACGGCGTGGGAATCGCTAGGGAGACACTTCTGTCGTTGTTTACATTTGAAAACACTCGGATCAATGTACCGTTACTACAGTTAGCCAGTTGGCATTTTGAATATATATCAGTTACTCTTATGCTCCGATGCTCTACTCTGATGAAAAAAATATATATATACTGCTTTTGAAAATGGGATGTTACAAATCATGTCTTATTAAATACCTTAACTAACTTTCTTAATCTAATCAAATTAGGTAAATAGGTATCAACGGGGGTTGAGTCTAGCTGATGGGTCTAGTCCCTCACAACGTGACGAACAAAGGTTCGAATCTGTGTTGGGAGAGGTATCCACATTTAGTGTCTGATAGTGCCTTGAACATGATTGCCTTCAATAAGATGATACATGTGCTTAGAAAAGAAAAAGGTAAATAGGTCTTCTATTAAGGACTGGAGAGAGTAATTATTTTAGTTGTGTAATTTTCTTCATTTTACATAATTAATCATTTTATTAAAAATATAAAAAAGGTGTGGTAAATATTCATTCATTGCCTAGTAAGGATAAATTTATGTACTACCTCCGTTCCTAATTATAAGAGCTAGTTGACTTTTTTTGGAGAGATTAAGGAAGCTAAATAAGTTACTTAATCGCCGATGAGAATTGGCACAGATGGTAAGGAACGGGCTCAAGTCCCAAAAAGACGAGAGTGCCTTGAACATGATTGCCTTCAAGAGCTAGTGTATGATAGTGCCTTGAACATGATTGCCTTCAATAAGATGATACATGTGCTTAGAAAGGAAAAAGGTAAATAGGTCTTATATTAAGGATTGGAGAGAGTAATTATTTTAGTTGTGTAATTTTCTTCATTTTACATAATTAATCATTTTATTAAAAATATAAAAAAGGTGTGGTAAATATTCATTCATTGCCTAGTAAGGATACATTTATGTACTACCTCCGGTCCTAATTATAAGAGCTAGTTGACTTTTTTTGGAGAGATTAAGGAAGCTAAATAAGTTACTTAATCGCCGATGAGAGTTGACACAGATGGTAAGGAATGGGCTCAAGTCCCAAAAGGACTTCCCTCTGCCGTTGTGAGGGCTCCTTTGGTAGGCGATCTCGTAAGTCCCTTGTAAGTGCTCAAAGAGCCCGGGGGCCGTGCCCTGGCCTTGGTGGGGGACCGGTGCCGAACCCACCTAAACCTTCTTTTACCAAAAAAAAAAAAGTTACTTAATCATTGCATATGTTGTGTATCTTTACATTATATATCAGTTTATTAGTTAAACTAATTAGTTTGAAGAAAAAATAAAATAAAAATACTTTAAAGTAATTTAATTAGCTTTCTTAATTTTTTTAAAATAGTCAACTAACTCTTATAATTAGGACCGGAGGGAGTATGAAATTATGCAAGGCGTTTTTATTTAATTATGATGAAATTAAAAAATTCTGGCAAGAAATTATGATAAAAATTAAATTTCTTAAATATATTAATTTAAATAGTAAACATCATTAAAAATGGAGCACATTATACATTATGTTTACATGGTTTACCTATGGCTATGAGATATAGGCACGTGGCCGTGTCAGAGTATATCGTAATTGAATGAAAATACCTCACATGTTTTTTAAAATTAATAAAAGGTAAAGGAGCAAAAATACACATGTGCTTTACCTTCAGGAGCGTCTATCACCATATACTTTTTTGGAGCAAATGTTACATCCTACTGTTATGTTACTGTTCATCGTGATGAAAGAGAAAGAGATGAAGTGAACAGTAACATAATGGTGAGATGTGACTTTTGCTCTAAAATAGTAACCACGTATGTATTTTGCTCCCAAAAAAAGCATATGGTGCTAGGCGCTCCCGGGGTAAAGCACATGTGTATTTTTACTTCTTTACCCATTAATAAAATAAATACAATAAAATAAAAAACATATGATTAATCAACAAAGTTATTTGAAAATTAATGGCAATACATATAATAAGGTTTGTTATAAACCATACTACTATCAATAAGTTATGAGAGATTAGATTTCACAGATGAACCAAAATTAGATGATGTTGATTCATGTTGATAACAGAATAAACATATTTTACATGTGTTTTTGACTTCATTGGGTTACATTCTAGCCAACTGTTTTGTTGACTTTTATTTGCATCTTTAACACGTGGGTAATTCATTTTGCCGTAAGCATTACGTAATTAAGAAAATCATAATTCACATCAGGTGTTTTTCTCTTAGGTGCTTCTTAGGTGCTTTTCTCTCTAATTTGAGGGATTAGACATTTTTTTTCAATTTTTTTATATATTCTATTTATTTAGATTAGATTATATACTGCATCCTATAATTTTTTTTGCACCCAGTATCTCAAATTAGTTAATTTCCAGGATTTGGGGTTACATGAAAAATATTTCTGAATGTAGGACTGAAAATTAATTAATTTGAGATATTGGGTGCAAAAAAAATTTCAGGATCCAGCATATAATCTAATCTAAATAAATAGAATATATAAAAAATTTAAAAAAAAATTAGAAAAAAATATCTAATCCCTCTAATTAGAGAGAAAAGCACATAAGAAGCACCTAGGAGAAAAACACCTAATGTGAACCCAGAAAATCATGGAATTGTTCCAAAAAAAAAAAAAATCATGTAGGCGCAAGAACTTAACACACCAATCATATAATAATTTAACTAAAAAATTTAAATTTAAAGAAATACTCATATATTAAAAAAATCACAGTACCAACCGGGGTTGATACCAAGGGCGGAGCTTGGGAAAAAAATTTGGAGGGGCCAAACAATGGTGGATCCAAAAAATTATTGAAGGGGCATTAATGGTGGGGAGATTCAGGAGTTCGCCTTCGAGTTTTTTTTTTTAAGAACAGTTTTAAATGCATTAAAAAACAAAAGAATATAAACAAGAAAAAAAATATTCATGAAATCAAGTGAATACTAATGATGTAATAAGAGAGACAATTATTTTACAAACTTGTCATTTAGAAATGCAAGGCTAAGTGCAGTTAGAAATGCAGCTACATAAATTATAATGAAGGGTTGACACTCAATAAATTCAAGTACATATATTTTAATAACAAAAATATATTACAATAAAAATAATTACAATGTCATCATTCTAGGCCTTATTTTTTGAAATTCCATCATAATTGTCTTATTACCAATGCTATCAAATACATCTTTTTCAATATAAGGCACTAAACAATCATTCAACCATTCATCCCCCATTTGATTACGAAGTGCAGTCTTGATGTATTAAGGGTAAGCACTTAATTTAAATGTAGACAATCATTCAAACATGTATTAATTTTTTTATTAAAAAAAGAAATCCCAAATTCAAGGGGCGGCACTTGCCCCCCAATCAACAACGTGGGTCCGCCTATGGAGCCAAATGTATACTCATTAACTAATTAAAAAATTTTATATAACATTTTTAAAATATTTAGATTTATAATAAAAGTATTTTAATAATTCTAATGTAGTAATGAATAAGATAACATGCATGTCTCTAGTATGGAGGGAATGGAAAAAAAAAAAAAAAAAAAGAGAGGAGAAAATGTTAAAAAAAATTGGGGGGAGGGCAAAATTAAATTTTACATTATATTAATTTTTTTTAGGGGGGCATGGCCCCCTAGTCTCAATGAAGTTCCGTCCCTGATTAATACAAGTGGTAAGTGACTTGTGTCGATTAAGCAAGGTTTTGAGTTCGAACCTTGTGAATGTAGAAAAGCCTCATTGAGAGACTCACCCACCATAGTCAGGTGCGTGACCCGAGTTGGATCTGGATTAGTCATGACAAAGCTTTAGATACCGGATGGGCAATCAAAAAGAAAATCACAGTGAACAGCACAAGAACATAACACCAACATTTTCTTTTTGGGAAAATATCACTCAGGTCCCAAGGAAGAGAAAAAATATAATAAAAGTCCCGTTGTCAAAATAGTTTTTCATGTTGTTAAAATAACTTTTCCTGTTGTTAAATTTATCCTGTCAAAAATTTGTTGTCAAAATGGTTTTTCATGATGTTAAAATAGTTTTTCTTGACCAACATAAAAGGATTTGTTCTTCCACTACCACATCCTCGGTTCGAGGCGTGAGAATGGAAAAAATGATGTTGGGAGCTCTTCCCCCACGACCGTGGGCTCGACATGGGGCGAAATCCAGATTAATCAGAACTGAAGGTTTCAATGAACCGGGTGGGATACCAAAAAAAATTGAAGCTTTTCTTGTTGTAAAAAATTTTCTAGATTTTTAAAATTCTACACACCAGAGGAAAAACTAAAAAAAAAAAAAATTGATTTTGATAACATGAAAAGCTATTTTGACAACAATTTTTTTATAGAAAAATTTTAACAAGAAAAATTATTTTAACAACATGAAGAGCTATTTTAACAACGAGACTTTTTTGATATATTTTTTTTCTAATTAATATCAAAAAAGTCCCGAGAGACTTTTTTAATATATTTTTTCTCTTTCTTAGAACCTGACTGATATTTTCCCTTTCTTTTTCCCTAACACATACAATGATCTTCATGTGCCCATATTCAAATGATCTTATCAATAGAATTGGTGAAAAAAAGTCTCACACGCGCGTGAACATATGGGACCCAGCATCCACTACACTTAGCATCCACTTCCATCGTCTTCTCCAAAATTGCACCATTTTGACGTAAAATAGTGAAGCTTTTGTATTTTTTTATATAGATATTTTAGTCCTAGTCAGTACTTTAAAATATTTTTTTAAAATTCTAAAATAATTTTTCAAAATAGTATTTTTTCAGTGCCAATTAGTATCATAAATTTTTTTTTTTCAGTATCATAAAATATTTTTTTTAATATTAATCAGTACCCTAAAATATTTTTTCAAGATCCTAAAATAAATTTTCAAAATCATGAAATATTTTTTCAGGACCGGCATACGCTGAAGTATCTTTTTAACACTCGTCAGTGCCCTAAAACATTTATAAAAAAGGGCAAAAACTTCACTGTTTTGTGCCAAAATAGAACAGTTTTGAAGAAGAAGATGGAAGTGGATGCTAAGCACAGTGAACGCTAGCCAGCCTGAACATAGCTATACACTCGTATATCTATATATTACAAGTATTTTTTTAATTAAAGAAATTTTATTCAGAACAAGGCACACATCTTTTAACAAGCAGGTAGTGTTCTTCTATTAGTTTTCATTTCTCGACTTTAGTTTAATAAACTTTTATCATTTCACAAGCCAGTAGTATTCTTCTTTTATCAATAAAATTGAGCAACAACCAAGAAGCTATTAGTGTGATAAGCGGTCCTAAATAACAATAGAACACTACATATTTTTGGCAAGGGTGTTTTAACCGAGTTTACAACGATATGCTTCCTATTCATTCTCTCTCATCTTTTTGTTTTCTTCTCACTCTCTCCAAAAATAAGGGTGTTTCAGGTAATTAAGTTACATTTTTACATATTTATTATCTTTAACCAATTTATTGAATTGTATAATTTGAGTTGGTTGAATCTTATATTTTAGCGTCTAAGGTTTATATGTGCCTTAGAAGTTTTCATTGAGAAACAATGTTTTCCTGAAAGTTTTTTTAGGATTAGTGTCACCCAGAAAATTTCAAAACGTAGTAATGTTGTTTCATATCCAAGGTTGTCAAACTCGCAAGTTTAAGTAAATTTATGACAGTGAGGTAAACTCAAATCGTAAATTCGTAAGAATTTATTTTTACCTTTAAATAGATATTAATAGTATATAATTAAATAATTAAAATATAAAAAAATTTGGTGTAAATATTTTTTAAATTCAAATAATTGACATTAAATCCATCAACATTCATAATTTATCATATTTAACAAAATAATTTTGATAAAATTTACATCTAAAACCACTGAATATGATCAAATCAAAGAAATTTACACAAGTTTAAAGGCGACTTAACACGATTTTGTAAGATGAGAATATAAAAACGATAACATTAACTCGTGAGTTTAACCGAATTTATAACGATCACAAGTTTACCCGTGACTCAACTTTATTTTGTAAGCTAAAAACGTAAAAAAGCTAAATTCAGAGAGTCAACTCACGAGTTTGACAATAATACTAATACCGTTAATAATCGATGTTGACTGTTAAATTTTCAATAATACATGACAACATTACTCTTTAGCCAACATTTTCGGGATAAATTTATATCTTAACGTTATATTTTATATTGAAGGCCGAGGTGTAAAAACTTTATGTCAAGACGATGGAAGGTCATAAAAAAGACAAATTATCATCTAAAAACTTTATGTCAAGAAGATTCATAAAAAAGACAAATTTATATGTATCACAAGAAGGAAAGTAGAATTTTTTTTCTTAATTATGATTGGATTAGAAAACAGACGCATGACGAATCAAAATCCACTCCCAAAAAAAAAAAAAAATTCTCGAAATGGGGAAGACTTGATTGATGGCCGGTTATGGGCGAGAAGCAGATCCAAAAAAAACTGACTTCGTAAACGTGATGAAATGAAAGTTTCACGTGTTGCGACTCCGACTCCATTCATCTTCTCACTCACACAACTCAGACCATTATTTTATGTTTTTTAGACGCCTCCATATTCCGGTTGGTCAACTTCAGGTCTCACTAGCTCCCTCTCATAATTTTTATATGATCCATTCCACTCTTCTCTCATTCATCTGATTTTCCTGGCTTGAATTTCTCTAATCCAATCTCGGAAACCCCCCAAAATAATCATGGGTTTCTTCAAGTGGGTCTGCTTGATCCTCTTGTTTTACCTCCTTGACGCAACACTCGTCTTATCAGATTCAAACGATCAATTACCAGTAATTCCCATTGACTTTTTAGAATTTGCCAAAAAGCCAGAGGTTTTGAATTGGATGACTGACATTCGAAGAAAGATTCATGAGAACCCTGAACTGGGTTATGAGGAATTTAAGACCAGTGAGCTGATAAGAGAGAAATTGGATAAATTGGGTATCTCTTATAAATACCCAGTTGCAGTTACTGGTGTTATTGGCTTCATAGGTACCGGACAGCCTCCTTTTGTTGCAATAAGAGCTGATATGGATGCTCTTGCTATGCAGGTCTATACAAATTTCACTCTTTTTTATTTTATTTTATTTTTTAATTTTTGCTTTGCATGAATTTATGCTTGCGTGGTTTTGGAATTCTGGCACTTTTAAAAGGCTTTTACTTTACTCAAAAAGTTTCGTTATTGCTTCTCTCTGTCTAATTTCTGGGTCTGGATTCTCTTTTATATATATATATATATTAGGGCATGTATTTTTGTATGGTATTTGGAATTCTGGTACTTTTATAGGTTTGATCGATTTGAAGTGATGTGTTTTGCTTGTCAATTTTTCATTATAGCCCTTCCTTTCTCTCTAGTTTCTTGGTCCATATTTCCTAGGGGACGCTGTGTATTCTATATTTAATTTATGCTTTTATTAACTTTAGGAAAAGGTGGAGTGGGAGCACAAAAGTAAAGTACCTGGAAAGATGCATGCTTGTGGACATGATGCTCATGTTGCTATGCTTCTTGGCGCTGCAAAGATCCTCAAAGAACATGAAAAAGAGATAAAAGTATGCTTCTTTACATTAGCTTTTTTATTTACTTTTTTCTTTCTTAACGTTATGCTCTAGGATGATAATCCTTTAAACTCTAAAGTACAGTGTTTGATAAACCTGCCATGATAAAAAATAAATAGTAGGTTTACATACTATATAATGAGAGGAGTTTTGTCTTGGCTTGCGTATAAGTGCTTTTTAAACCATTGTTTGGTGGTTTCCCGAAAATTGAAGTTGGACCCATGATCTTATCTTTTTAATGACATGCTGTTTTTCTGATTCAATATTTAAATGTGTGTGAGATCACTACTCTTGTTTTCCATTTAGTCAAGAAATTTGGTCCTTCTGGCGCTTTTGTGCGTGTATATTTTTTCATTTTTTAGTTTGAATCGTGTTCCACAATTTGTCAACTTTGTCTTTTAACATCATTCTATCATCTGGAAAACAACTTATAAATGGAAAACGATTTAACCATGATTGCTAAATTCTGACACCTAGTTTAGAAGGGGGAAGGAAAATTTGGCTTCTTAATGATTCAACTATAATGGGACAGTGAGACAGGCACCTCTGTCTACTATGTGTTATGAACTGACTAATTCTGTTGTTTTCTTTCTCTCATGGATTTATGATATCATTTATTCTGTTTGTTGTTTAAATAGGGAACTGTTTTGCTTGTTTTCCAACCAGCAGAGGAAGGCGGTGCTGGGGCTAAGAAAGTCTTAGATGCCGGAGCTTTAGAAAATGTCTCTGCTATCTTTGGATTGCATATCGATCCCTCATCACCTATTGGTGAAGTGGGCTCTAGATCTGGTCCCTTTTTGGCAGGAAGTGGCTTCTTTGAAGCGGTAATTAGTGGAAAGGGAGGCCATGCAGCGATTCCCCAACATACAATAGACCCCATATTGGCTGCTTCTAATGTGATTGTTAGCTTGCAACATCTTGTTTCTCGTGAGGCTGATCCTCTGGACTCCCAGGTAAATTTGTTTGACTTTGTTATCCCTGTCACTGCTCACTCATTTATACTGTTTCTTTTCCCTACATATTACTGTGCTAGGTCTGCACAACATGAAGAATAATGAAGGAAAATAGAAGCTAAATTTTAGCTAACAATAATAGAGCTTAGGTGAGCGATCTAGTTTATTAAAATTTTGTGGCTTCCCTAGCTTCCGCTCACCGTTTTTTGGTCAACATCACTCCTTTTCATAAACTTAAACATCAGAAGTTTTTTTGCCCTTTAAAAAAAAAAAAATCTTTTACAGTACCTCAGAATCAGTGAAGGAGCAGCTTGAATGAGGATTAAGATGGGTTTGGTTATTTCAATAAATCTTGACCAGTCCATAAAACAATCTCCAATTATAACTTCTTCTGGAAATTTAAGGACTAACAGTTAAAAGAATTTGCTGCAGTTGGTGAGTTAGAACTTGATTCTAACAAGTGTTACCACTAGGTGGATTTTAGTATTGTCTCGTTGTCTGAGATTTGGGTGCTGTCTGTGCAATGCCAAAATTTACAGTACTATCATGTTAAATTTTTGGCTGCTTTCTTTAGTAACATATTTAAGATTTTACATGATGGAGATGGTCTAATATAACTTAAGTTATGAACTGCGTCAATGGATATGCTAAGGACGCCAGTACTTTTTAAGCAACAAACACTGAGTGGTTGGCTGCAAACATACCCAGGTAATTACTATCCAGTTAGAGTATCCAGTATGACCTTATAATTATCTGGTTCATGTCGTATGGGAAAATCTATGTGAATCTGAAACCAGGCGGAGCAAAGATTTAGGGATGCTTGTCAGTGAAAAAGGTATGAGAAGGAATAATGGAAATCTAAGCCCTACCTTTTGACCTAAAAGTGCTTAACTCCTCCAATATTGGTATCTATTCCTTTTCAACAAACATTCATGTGTGGTGTGTCTGTGTCTTGTAATTACTGATTATTGAATTCAAGGAAATGCTTGTTTCCTAGGAAGACTTTCCTTTTAAAATTGCAAACCCTTGCCATGTTGACCAAAAAGAATATTCTCATAGGTTGTGACGGTAGCAAAATTTCAAGGAGGCGGTGCATTCAATGTTATTCCTGATTCAGTCACAATTGGTGGCACCTTCCGAGCTTTTTCAAAAGAAAGTTTCATGCAACTGAGACAGCGGATTGAGCAGGTGTGTCCATCACAATATTAGATCCATATATGAGCACAAAGCCAATGACCTTGATTTTTGTACTCACATCATTAAATCATGATTATATATTTTATTTTCTTTATTTATTGTTGAATTTAATTAACTTGATTACAAGCATTTTGGAAAAGTATAATGCCTTTAAACCTCAGTAAGAAACTCTGAAATAATATTTTATAATACCAACAGAATTTACAAATTTATCCTAAAGTAATGGTAGCATAATCATGCATAACTGGTTAAGTTCCTATGCATAACTCAACTTTAACGTTTAGAGATGAGAAACGCTGTATTTTGCATGCATGGAATTATTTATAAGCTAGTGCAACCTTTTTGTGATAAACATGATATGAAGCACCATACAGGCATCATGTTCTGTTTTTACTCTTTGTTGTATGATTCATTAATCAAAGCGACTATGAATAGATTATACTACCTCCGGTCCTTAATATAAGACCCAGCTAACTTTTTTGGAAAAATTAAGGAAGCTAAATAAATTACTGTAAAGTATTTATATTTATCTTCTTTATACCAAACTAATTTGTCTAACTTATAAACTGATATATGATCAAATTTTACACGACATATACTATGATTAGCTAACTTATCTAGCTTCTTTAATCTCTCCAAAAAAAGTCAACTGGATTTTATATTAAGGTCTGGAGGTAATAGATCAGACTATCTTTGGAGATTTCTTTTTTGATTTTTTCTTAATTCCTTCAATACCCACTATTGTGAATCTTAGAAAACAACAGAAAACCTATTTTTATTTTTCTATGCAATCCTATTAAGAGCCTAGGCTGATTCACATATGCAGGTTATTACTGGGCAGGCTGCTGTGCAGAGGTGCAATGCAACTGTTAGTTTTCTTGATAAACAGAAACCCTTCTTCCCTCCGACTGTTAATGATGGTGACCTGCACAAGCATTTTCAAAAAGTAGCTGGGGATATGCTCGGGATTAGCAAAGTTACAGGTATGCCACCATCGATGGGATCTGAGGACTTTGCATTCTATCAAGAGAGTCTACCTGGTTACTTCTTCATGCTTGGAATGAAAGACGCTTCAGTTGAAAATATTGTATCGGTACATTCACCCTATTTCAAATTCAATGAAGATGCACTTCCTTATGGAGCTGCACTTCATGCATCATTAGCTGCTAGTTATCTTCTAAAGCTGCAGCAGAATGTGCCGGTGGTAGAGGGTAATCATCATGATGAATTATAAGTCTGGTAATCACTAAAAGCCAATGTTGGGTTATTTCTTGGGGCTATGAGGCAATGTTTTGGCTTGTTTCATAGTTAAATTGTAAAGCATTTAAACCCATATCACTTTCATTAGTGCTTGCATAATAATCATTACCGTTGAATCCTAATTTTCTCCCGCAATGTTTATTCATTTGTATCTTTCATCTAAGAAAAAGTGTCTTCAATATTCCAAATTCACCTGTTCATTTGTCTGGTAAATGATCCTCTCATATTCAAAATCGGTGATTATGATACTATCATCACAATGGACCCTATTATTCTCTCCAACTTCAGCATCATTTATCTATTGAATATTTTATTGCTGGCTACGAACTGGGGCCCCTCCCTCTCTTCAAATAATGCGATAGGCAGATGAGGACTGCAGCAGAAGAATAGACTAAATTAGGTTTGTATGTTGCATCATAGTTGTATATTTCTGCTGTAACAAGGTCGGATTAGCTTATTCAGCTGTTGTCTATCATGTATTACCTTTTTTTTTTTTTTTTGGGGGATCTTGGAAATTCAGATGTATGTGACCCAGGTGGAATCTTGGGAATTCAGATGTATTTATCCTTATTCTTGGAAGCAGAGGAGCTATTTCCTGGATCATGTAGTAAGTTTGGACATTAAAAAAGAGCCATACAGTCTCATTCTCCATATTCATGCTAGGTCATGTGTGTGTCCATGTTTCTTTGCTTCTTAGGTTAGATCTGTCTACAGTAAACAAGTTTTAGTGTGCACTTAGTACCTTAATATCAAGTTTTCAGGTAACAGCAAACCCAATTACAGAGATAGATACTGCCCACCTTAGCCACCCAACTGAAAATCCGCGAAACTGGATGTAGTATGCATTTGGCTGATTAGAAATTTAATAACTCGTGAATATGTCCATGTTATAAACTACTCCCTCAAGTCGTTAATATAAGACATATTTGGGAAGTTGATATTGGTTCTAAATATAAGCCATGATTTTTATATTTGTCAATATTTTCCTAATTTATCCTTATTGATGCTTCCTCAACAATAATCAATGAGGATGAGAAAGGAGGGAATTAAAGAAGATGACTAAGGCATTTTAGAAAATATATGTCATAATAATTAAATTAACTAACTTCATTAATCTAATCAAATTAGGTAAATATATCTTATATTAAGGACCAGAGGAGCATAGTTTATGACCCTATCTTGTACGACCAACTCAAAATTTCTGCAACCTAGGGACAAAAATATCGTGACTGAGATGTAAACCTAAAGTGGTGAATCTTTGGTAGACTTGATTTACCAAAGGTAGGCTTATCAAATCAATCATGCATACACATTTACAAAGTTTCTTTTTGCAATTAATTTTATTGATCTCTCTATACTGGACTTGGTCTTTTAAATTCCCCGAGCTTTGAATACTATATCTAAAATAGCATCAGGTGCAAACTTTCTTGCAAACAAGAAACAAAGGGAAGATGGCTGGCCATTGTAGGAGCAAGTATGCTGCTGCAAAATCTTCCTGAAGAATTACTCTCTGATGTCCTCCCTTACGAAGGTCACCGGGTGGACTCCACCCCTAGACCAGTCAACATATTTAAGGCATGGTTTGAAAATAATGCTCATCCACATAACAAGCATGTGGTTTGCAGAAATCTCTGAACTTGGGATACTAATCACTGTCTTGCATAATTCTAACTGCAAGTTCCCTGTTAACTTCAAACCACTGAGGCCCTTTTCTCCCGTCCTCGAGATTGATTAGTGGAGCCATGTTTTCATTATAGTGTCCTCTTCCATAGGGACGTGGTTCATCAAATGAATCCATGAAACTGTGTTGTGACTGTGATATGTAGTTGTAGACAGTAGTGAAGTTTTGGATAGGAATGCAAGATTCAGACAAGAGGATGAAGTATTCATTGGATAGATCAAGCATTGCATTTGCGAGCAGTCTTCTTTCTGAATCACACATGCTCATGGTTCCCCACTCTGTTGGCTGTAAATGAGAATGTAGATATAACGCCTTAGTAGTGTAATGATGAAAGAAGTATTATCAGGCATTGTCTAATAATGAACTAAATAATACTACCTCAGGTCTTCAAATAAGAGTTAATTGATTTTTGTTGGAAATGTTAAAGAAGTTAAATAAGTTATATTAAAGTATTTATATTTATCATTTCTCTCTAAACTAATTTGCCTGACTTATAAATTGATTTATAATCTAATGATATATAATATATGTTATAATTAAGTAATTTATTTTGCATTCTTTATCTTTCTAAAAAAGTCATCTGACTTTTATTTTAAGAAATTGACATAGTATATTGAAATATTAAGGACAATGTCTCATCCGAACAATTTTCCTCCATTTTTTTTTCTTCAGAGAGAAGGATTCATAACAAAAAACAAGACCAGACCTATCAAATATTATCTACTGGATTTCCTTTTAGAAGATCATAAAGAAAATTCTTAACTAGAATATGTTTCGAGAAGCTCCTGAATCATATATAACAAACACCTTTAACATGAACTATTTGCACTGTATTTGGGATTTCTTGAGAAAAGTGAGATTCACAAGTAGGTCTTACTGGATCATACTCTAATCTTGCTATATCTCCACAGGAGGATATGATTCATGGATTGTATTCTTCAACTTTCATTATATGTAGCCATGACATGTGGAAATATTCAGCATGAAAACTAAAAACCGACATATACTGCTATTTTTCTAACAAAAAGGAACAAACAACACAATGATAGAGATACAAGCACCAGAATATATCAGATACCTGGCTTGGGATCTGTCTCCTGTAAAAAACTGAAGGAGGAGAGAAATCATCATTGTAAGAAGGGGGTGAGTGGACATAGATTGAATAGAGATGTTCATGGCCTTTAAAGAACCTTTCCCATAAGGGTGCCAAAGGCAAGGATTCTTTAGTCAAGAACATGAAGGCAATTTTGGGGATCCTGTGATAAGGGTATTCCTTAATTGCTGCCACAAAAGTAGCCCTCCCAAACTCATTCTTGCTGTGTAGTAAACTTGGAGGAGGTCTAATCCAACTCTCCACACTGGCCTTTTCCCTGAAGCAAGGCTTGTAGCAGCTAGATGAGTGTATTAGAGGCATCTTGAGGTTCTTGTTGTTGTGAATGCCAAATCATGTACACAGTGGCGGAATCAGAAATATTTTTTGGCCCAGGCCAAAAAATAAACATATTGAACTACTCCCTTTTATTTTTATTATAAGACACTAACTAACAAGTGTATTTGGTCTTTTTTATAAGACACTTGCTTGTTTCCAAAAAGCATTAAATATTTTTTTTTCATGTATACACATAATTAAAAAGGATAGTGAGTGAGAGTAATAATTAATATAATATTAGAGTTTAGTGTAATTAGTAGGGATAATATTGAAAATTACTTAAATTTTAGGACAAATTTAATGACTTTAACTGTTTTTATTGGCTTGTGAGAATTGTTAGTTGGTGCCTTATAATAAAAATCAGAGGGAGTATTTACTAAATAGTATCACATAACATTGAAAATACAAATAAATAATAACCGACAATTATAAATTAAAACAAGATATAAGATGATACTAACCTTTTCGGTAGGTATCCCAAACATTATCTGTTCTGGTGTAGAACTCTGATGTCCGGCCTATTGGAGGGCCGGTGATTTGATATAGGATCTAGGTACTCCTCCTGTATGCTTATAGGGCAAGCGTCCAGGAGAAGATGTGATCACGGTACACAAGCAGGCGTTTCGCCCAAAGGGTGCTGTGTGTGCCGTGTGACTGAATGGAGATTAGTCAGGGATTAGAATGTGCGTACCAGGCGCCTATCTCCTCAGTCTGTATATATAGTGTACCTGGTCGGTTAACGCCTTGACTCCCATGTTGTGCATGTCCAGGGATCGTGCAGATCATCCTGGTCGTGGCTGGGTCCCACGGTTAGTGGGTTGTGATCACTACGTGGATTGCCCCCTGCATTAGCTAATGAGATAGTGGGCCTTGACTAGGTCCGTAACAGTTGCCCCAAGCTCGGTTGTTCGTGTCTCGAGCCACCGAGTTTAGTTGTTTGTTTGACTAGAGTACGGATTTCTGAATTTTTGTTGATCGCGAGATAACATGATATCCTTGCCCCCCCAGCCGGGTTGTCCAGGTATCTGGTCAGCCGGGGTGGATATGCTGTTGAATCCGGATTTCGTGTCGAAGTTACTACCACTCGTTTGCCTTTGAGAAAGCATCTATCCGAGCTTCAAAGAACTTCGGAGTTGTCTTCTGATTGCATTGCCCTGCACATGTGGTCCGGTTACCTTGGCGATTGTTAAAATCTCGCTGTTCCTCAATTATCCGGGTATCCGGGCTCGTTTCTTGTGTGGTTAAGATCTCCAAACCCGAGTCTTTCCTGAAAAGGAGCAGATTGGGATTTGCCATCATATCAGCCGAGCTCATAGGAGGAAGCGATCGGGGACCGAGGTATTTCGGTATCGGACCAGCTTTCAAAATGAGCTGGGGTGTTTGACTTTGGCGGACAGCCGAGGTATACGTTGTCCCTTTTCTTTTCCTGTGAGCGCTGCCCATTGTCCCCGAGCGTTTTCTTTTGTCGATTCCTCTTCTCTAAGTCATCATTAGTTTCTCAGCTGGCCTCCCTCGACTGTCGTGAAGCCGAACTGAGGGGATGCTAGCCTATGCAGCCCTTGGCGCATTTAATGCCTGTCAGACGCGCATTAAATATGCGGGAGACGTGACCCTTACTTCAGAGTGAAAAGTCGCTTTTGCCTTCGTCGTTTGGGTTTTCGAAAGCTTTATACCCGCCAAGTCTATTCCTTATTTCACTTTCGCTCCCTTGCTCCCAAGATTTTCTCTCCTGCCGATTCACTGCCTTGACGAAGAAGTTCCATCTTGCGAGCAACTGTTTCTATTTTTCAATTTCTTGAGCGATCATCCGTTTCTTAGACAGGTATTATTGCTTTCCTATCTTTCTCTTTGTTCCACTCTGATATGTAATTTCTTCTTTCTGTGCCTGTTTGTGGACATTGGTCCAAGGCTTTGTATTCTCTGTTTCGCTACTAAGTTGCGCCTGTACTTAGTTGAATCTCTGGTTAAATTTCTTCATTGAGTGAATTTCGCGCAATCTCGTTCTCAATTCCCACATTTGTGCAAACATCCCCGTTTTTCGAGTGAACCTTTTCCTTTTCGCTCGTCAATTGTTGAGTCCTTTGGGAGAGTAGTTCCAAATGTCGAAGGACATAAAAGATATGACCCCGAAGAACCTGGATGAACTACGCAAACCGTCAGGGGAAAAAGCCGTTGGTGGCTTTGGGGCGATGAATCTTCTCGTCCCACCTCACAAACTGTTGCTTTAACCGATCATCACCGTGGAGGCAAGAGGAAAGCTTCTGGTGGCGGGCAGGCGAAAACTCGAGAAGGCACATCATCGGTTAGGGGAAGTCGCAATGTTTCCTACCCACTTCTTCCCAATCCAAGGGTGTTTAACCCGAGCTTCGACGTGTCCGATTTTCCTGGGTCGGCTCCTAGGGCCGAGGTTGATTCCTACATCGGCCCCTGCCATGATTGCGTATACGAATGCTCACGACTTCTTTCTGTCGGGGATTCAGCCACAGCCGACTCGATTTTGAGCTCTTGCCAACACAATCGTGTCCCGGCTCCTCAAGCCTCGTCGTCGAGCCCTGTCGACTTAGATTTAAATCTTACCGCAACTGTGGAAACCCGCCTTCAATTTTTGACATCAGGTATGCTAGGAAAATTCTGATCTTGTTCATATTTTCATTTGTGTTAGGTATAATGGTGTCGTCTTCTTCTTCCCATGCTGCTGAGTCAGAGTCTGGAAACGCAAACCGCGCTAGTCCCCCACAGGATTTACTTGACCAATTCCCCTGGGTTACCCGCGAAGTGCTGTCCTATCGGTCGAAGCTGACCATAGATGACTTGGAAGGTCTCCCAATACAAGAGACTAGCACCTATTCTCTCTGTCTCCCGGAAGAGGAGGAACCCGTGTGCTCCGTAAGGGAAGGGAGCCATAACTCATTTTTCTTTTTCTACGTTGATTATATCACTAGACTCGGGATTCGCTTTCCATTTTCTGAGTTTCAAATGGCCATCCTCCAATTCTCGGCGTAGCTCCCTCGCAGTGCATCCCAATGGATGGGGTTACATGATTGCCTTCGAGTGGTTTTGCAAGAACCTTGGTCTCCCTTGCACCACCTCTATGTTCTTTTACTTCTTCACCCCTCACACCTCTCGCTCTGGGAAGGAACCACCGAGCTCAAAGGCTGGACGTCCATTCGGGGAATAGCCAATCGGCGTTTGTTTACCCCAGTCTCTGACTCCTTCAAGCGCTTCAAAAGCAACTTTTTTAAAGTTGTCGCCAAGTCTGGCACAAAACCTTGGTTCCTTAAAGGCCCCGACTCTGCAAAGGTCGACTGGGAGTTTAACTTGTATTGGTGTCGAGATCACCACAACGTGTCCCCTAGTGCTTACAAGGTGGAGCGGTCCAATCTGCTAAAGCCTGAAAGAAAAGCCATTGATGCCATCACAGACCATGTGAAGGCAGCAGGAACCGTTGGGGCCGCCTCCTTGGTGGCCCAATATCGGGCTGAGTCCCAGCATCAGGATGAGATGGTGTCAAGGGCGAGTATGATATTTCCGTTGTTTAGATATTAGCGTTGCTCCGCGTTTCAGTCAAGTATGCTTTGTTTTTCCCTTCCTAGTAGCTAACACGACGTCTGTGTTTTGCGCAGGTCTTAAGATGAAAGGGCCAATCTATCTATCCGGGATCCCAGAGCCAACCTCAAAGGGGAAGAAGAGATCGGTCTCGAAGGTTGGAGAGTCATCGAAGCAAGCCGAGCCAAAGAAGCACCAGGTCGGCCCCGCCACTGATGCCAGGGCAGTTTTTGCTACCCAAGCCTCTCCAACCGCGCCGTCGCCGCCTCCCAAGTCGGCCGAGGTCGGGCCATCGTCTTTGACTGCTTCCCCGGTTCCTCCTCGCCCTTCGACGGTCATCCCCCGCTCCCATCTATGGAGCAAGGGAATTACCGAAGAGTTGAGCATCGCACTCCTGCCTCCTCCGGCTATCAAGAGCCAGTACCCTTGCGGGAAGTTGATGTACGAGATGTCCAGGATATGGGGCATGTTTTTCTGAGAGGTGCTGGTCTGACCCAATCTTTCCTCACCCTTCACCACAAGTATACGGAGACTGCCGCGGACCTGAAGCGTGCCCGATCAGAACGCGATGAAGCTTTGAAACAATGGCAGGCCGCTTCGAACGAGTTCCAGGCTCGTGAGGTCTAGCTGGGGAAGGTAGAGTATGCTCTGAAAGAGACCGAGGGGCTCTTGGCGGACTCCAACGTAATAATTGAAGGCTTTAAGGCGGCTCAAGCTAGAAGCGAAGAGCGGTTGAAAGCCATGGCCGAGATGGACAGGATCAAAGCCGAGGGAGGCGTCCTCGCGCATCGTCGGCGGAGATAACCCGGCTTCAGGAGTTGCTACTGGGTTTCGTGGTGGAGGCGTTTAAGAACTCTCTGGCCCAGATCCAGGCTTTAAACCCGGGGGTAGAGCTCAACCTTGCCGGACATCATTTCCGATCCTACGTCGAGGACGGGCAGCTTGTCCCCTTTGTGGAACCTCCTGCCACATCCGAGACCCGGCTAGATGGTGATGCGACCGTGCTAGAAGCTGAGCAGGGTGAGGAAGTCTCGACCGCCCCCAAGCCCGTGGGTTGATTTTCTTGTTTGCAGCTTGTATGTTTTGTCCGGTTGTGTTACCGGAATTTGACTTTTTGAACAGATTGGCCAATCTGGCCACTTATACATACAATTAATAGTAGATGGTAACCTAGCTATTATAATGCGTTTTAAAAGAATCTTACTTTACCAGTAATTGCGGTCGACCGGGCCAAGGTCATAAGAAAATAAGCAGAATCTACGAACGCGCTTCTTGGTCATAAGACCATAATGTTTTAAAGTGTTAATGTCACACTGTCTTATAAAATTCCTGGTATTATAACCGGGTCATCCTAAGGTAAATGAAAATTGTCACCTGCCCGGGTTCGGTTTTGTCCCGATAGCGTCCGAGCATTTTGACCGAGTAAATATGCGTGTACAGGCCGTGATAGCTATCCGGACCTATTTTCTTCATTGAAAAGCCGGTAATAATTTTATCTTGAAGAAGACAACCTTTGGAGTTCAACAAATACCCTCGAACGAGAGTTTCATTTATATTCGTCAAAGCAATTGTTATGAAGGGAAAAGCCATCAGGCCAACATTGAACAAAGAACAAAATGGAAAAAGATGCTTTAAGTCAAATAACAGATAAGCCTAACTGTAGTACGCCTTTAACTTGTCCGCATTCCATGTTCGCTTGATTGGGGCTCCGTCTAAGTTCTCCAGAATATAAGCTCCTCTCTCAAGAGTTTCGCGAACGCGATAAGGTCCGTCCCAATTAGCCGCCAGTTTGCCGTCCTTGGAATTCTTGTTTCCGATGTCAGCCCTTCTGAGGACCAGGCAGCCGGGTTGGAATGTCCGTGGTCTCACCTTCTTGTTATAACGAGCCGCGATCAGCTGCTTCATTGCAATATCCCGACAGTGGGCGGTGACCCGTGCCTCATCGGCCAGATCCAACTCGACTGCTAACGCCTCACTATTGGCCGTTTCTCCTTGTGATAAAATGCTCTTCCTGCGCCAAGACATCATCCCTATTTCGATAGGAATCATGGACTCACAGCCGTAGGCCAGCCTGTAAGGAGTTTCTTGAGTGGATGTCTGAGCCGTTGTTCGGTTTCCCCAAAGAACAAAGGGTAGTTGATCAGCCCAAGAGGTGTCATCCTCCTCCAGCATACGTTTCTTCAAACCATCAAGAATGACCTTATTGGCGGCCTCAGCTTGCCCGTTAGACTGCGGGTGCTCCACGGAAGCAAAGTGATGCTGTATTCCGTATTCATAAATCAAATCACGGAACCCGACTCCAGTGAACTGAGTTCCATTGTCTGTTACTATCTTGGCTGGTGCTCCAAATCGCGTGATTATATTGACTTCAACAAATCGCTGCACACGGGCCGAGGTAATCGTAGTGAGAGGTTCGGCCTCAATCCATTTGGTGAAGTAGTCCACTGCAACAATTAGCCATCGTAGTTGCCCGGGTGCGGTCTTGAATGGACCGAGGATGTCCATGCCCCATTTGTAAAAAGGCCACGGGGCCGAGATGAAATGAAGCTCGGCCGGGGGCGTCCAAATGACTCTGGAATGTTTCTGACAGCTATCACATTGTTTAACGAGGGTCTTAGCGTCCGCTTCTAACGTTGGCCAGTAGTAACCTGACCGTTAGCCCCTCCATGTACCTTGGCCAGGACATATCCTGCTTCATTCGGATTCAAACATCTTAGCATTGGAGAGTGTAATCCCTTCCGATAAAGTTGATCCTCGACCATTGTATACTTGGCCGCGTCGCGAACCAACATTTTCGCTTCTATTGCATCCTCGGGATGATTCCACGCTCGAGATAGTCTTCAATTGGCTTTTTCCAATCCGCTTCAACCGAAATAGCCATCATGCACACTGGATCTTCAAGATTACGTTGAACGAGCGTGCGATGGCAACCGACTTGCTTAGTACATGCTAATTTTGACAAGATGTCGGCTCTTACGTTGTCTCCCTGAGGGATATGAGTAACGGTGGCTTCTTCAAAGTCTGACATTATATCCTTGGCTTTTAAGAGATACTTTGCCATTAGCGGGCCCTTAGCACGATACGTACCCTCGATGCGAGACGCCACAAGTTGGGAGTCGGTGAAAACCTTAACTCTTGTGGCCCCATTTTCCTTGGCTTGAAAAAGCCCGGCTATCAAAGCCTCGTATTACGCTTGATTGTTGGAAGTAGGGAAGTTAAGATGCAACGAATGCTCAATCGTAACCCCCTCGGACTCTCAATGACGACTCCGGCTCACTTCCTTTCACGTTCGACGATCCGTCAACATAGACCTTTCATTCGCCCGCCATCGCATCATCCGTTTTAATGCTTAGGGTGAGCTCTCTGATGAAGTTGGCTAACGCCTGTGACTTGATTGCATGGCGAGCTTCATAGGTGATGTCGAACTCAGAGAGTTCTATCGCCCAATTTGTCATCCTCCCCGCTAGGTCCGGCTCGTGTAGGACTTGTCGAATCGGCTGGCTTGTTCTAACAACAATATGGTGACCCTGGAAGTACGGTCTTAGTCGACGGACCGCCATGAGTAAAGCGAATGCCACTTTCTCCAGCTTCTGATATCGGACCTCGGCATTCTGCAGGGTTCTGCTGACGAAATACACCGGGATTTGTCCGTGCTCCGCCTCTCTTACCGGGGCCGCACTAACGGCCTCCTCGCCAATGGACAAGTACGGTATAGATTCTCACCGTGTTGAGGTTTTGAGAGGACTGGAGGATTGGCAAGACATTGCTTTATTTCTTCAAATGCGGCATCGCACTTTGAATTCCACTCCACCGATGCCTCCTTCTTTAAAAGCTTGAACATGGGTAATGCCTTCTCCGCTTGATTTTGGCGAAATCTTGTTAGAGCGGCGATCTTCTGTGGTGTTGTACCTCTTTTTTGTTGCTCGGAGCCTTCATCTCCATCACCGCCCTGCACTTGTCCGGGTTGGCTTCAATGCCTCGGTTTGTTAGCATGAACCCCAAGAACTTTCCGCAGGGACGCCAAAAGCGCACTTGGCCGGGTTCAGACGGATTCGGTAAGATCTGAGTTTAGCAAATGTCTGCTCCAAGTCTTGTACATGACACTGTTGGTCCAAGGTCTTAACGATCATATCATCAATATATACCTCCACGTTACGACCGATCTGGTCTGCAAAGACTCTATTCATCATCCTTTGATATGTAGCTCCGGCAATTTTCAATCCGAAAGGCATGACGTTGTAGCAGTAATTAGCTCTTTCAGTGATGAAGGCCGTTTTCTCCTGATCTTCCGGGTACATCGCTATCTGATTATATCCAGAATATGCGTCCATGAACGATAACAACTGGAATCTCGACGCATTGTCTACCAATTGATCGATGTTCGGCATAGGGTAAGAGTCATTGGGGCATACCTTATTAAGATTCTTGTAATCGGTACACACCCTCCACTTCCCATTTGGCTTTTTTACCATGACCACATTGGACAACCAAGTCGTATACCGAATCTCGCGAATAAATCCACTTCCAGCAATTCTTGAATGTGAATGTCCAATGCTTTCCTCTTCTCTGGTCCGTGGTTCCTTTTTCTCTGCGACACCGGAATTGAACCCGGGTAGACTTCTAGTTTGTGACAACAAAACTTGGTCTATTCAGTACTTGAGATGAATTCCAAGCAAAGACATCCCGATTTTTCTTCAGGAACTCCACCAAACTGTTTCTAAGTTCGGGAGTCAGGTGTCTGTCGATCTTAGTGGTCTGGAGAGGGTCTCCCACCACCAGGTCCTCCAGGTCCCCTGCCGGTTCTGGGCGCACCTCCTCATCACGGATGTCTAACTCCACGGTGTTAATTTCATCGTCTGGAAAGTCCCGGTCCGAGTGGTCCGGATAGCTGTTTCGTTGGGGCGTGACGAAGATCCGCCTTCCCTATTCTCGACGGTTTCAAGTAGCACCGCTTGAGACTCTTTTGGTCGCCCGTAACCATGACCACGGTTCCTTGGTTGCCTATCACCTTGAGTTTTGGTGCTTGGTGGACACCAACATGTCCCACTTATGAATGGTAGGCCTTCCCAAGATTATGTTGTAAGGTGATACGAAGTCGGCCACTATGAACCGAACTCTTTCTGACTTGAAGGCGTTCTTGACTCCCAGGGTGAACCGGAGGTCGATATACCCCTTTGGACGCGACTGCTCTCCATTAAACCCGATGAGGGTTGTCTTACATGGCTTTAAGTTCTCCCCGGTCCAGGCTCATTCTTTTGAATGCCTCCCAGCTAAGGATGTCGGCTGAGCTGCCAGCATCCACAAATATCCGCTTGACTCGGCAATTGACCACGATCCCGGTTATTACTAGTCCGTCTTGATGACCGGGGACGACGTCTCTAAGGTCGTCACTTGTGAAGAACAAAGGCGAGCTTGGTGGTCCCTTATGAGGCTCTTTGAATTTTGGACGGTCTCTAACGGAAAGGACTTCTCGGAGGTATTTCTTTCTCTGGCTCATAGTATCTCCGCCTCCGCCCATTGCTCCGCTGATCACGTTACAATCAAATTCAGCCTCCGGAAATTCGTCATCAACCTCAAGTGCCTTCTTGCGCTTGTCGTCTTGTGTCTTGAACTTTCGGGGAGGACTCCTGCTACGGTTCTTGGGCTTCCACTTTCCACCCTTTCCTTGATGCTCTATGACATACTGCTGAAGTTTGCCATCACGAATAAATCGTTTGATTGCATCTCGGAGCTCGTAGCATTCATCCGTTGTATGGCCTCGTCCATCATGGAACGAGCAATATTTAGACTGGTCTACCCCGGATCTTCGATAGGACAGACGAGGTCGGTCAACCTTCTTCATCTCGGTTGTTGATACCTCCTTCCACACTTGAGAACGAGGCACATTTAGGGCGACATATTTCTCGTACTTACTCCGATCAAACTTTCCACCTCGGCTCTTGTTTTCATTCCCCCTTCTCGCGGAGTCCTTATTTCGTTATCGGTAAAGTCTCGACCCACAGGAGGGAGGTTCTATCTTGGTCCCGCCTCGAATTGGGATTGTTTGCCATTCGCATCTGCTCGACGTCCAAGTACTTCTTTGAACGGGTTATGAAGTCGTTGAGATTTTTTTCCCGCTCCTTTAGGAAAGATTCTGCCAGGCGGGACTCTTTATCGAGGCTGTCCACCAATAAGTGAACGTGTACGTCATCGTTGAGTCCGCGCACCTGTAGTACCGCATGATTGAAGCGGTCAAGGTAACTTTGGAGCAGCTCTCCCGGCCGCTGCTTGATTTTGGACAGAGAGTACTGAGATTTTGGCTGCCGTTTACTGGTTGCGAAGTGCAGCTCAAAGGCCTCGGCCAGTCCTCGAAATTGTGAATCGACCGAAAGGAAGAGTGTGCGGCCACTTCAACGCCGGTCCTTTTAACGTCACGGCAAAGATGCGAGGCACGATAGGTTCCTTGAGGCCTCTAACCGACATATGAACGTCAAAGTCTTCTAAATGAGTTGTCTGGTCCTGTGTGCCGTCATACTTTGTTAACTCGCCTAAATTTAGCTTCTCTGGGAACCGAGCGTTTTGGATCTCTTCCGAGAAAAAGCTATTGTGCATTTGGCTGACATATCTCCGCCGCTGGAAACCATTTGGAGGAATCGCCCTGTCACCGCGATGGTTCCTTGTCAGGGTTCGACCTTCCTCATCTCGGTCTGGGTTTCTCCTATTGGCACCCCGCCTCCGGCTATCGATGGTTTCCGTCTTATGCCTGTCTTTGCGACGAGCCGAGCTTTCTTCTTCGTCATCCTCTCTCCACGTTCTATCTTCCCAGTCATCACTGGAAAGATCCCGGTTCCGTCTTTTCTCCCGCTCCTCCACCCGTAGTGAAGGGTATGGCGTTTGTCAATGTTGTCCACCCGCCTCATTATCGCTAGCATCCCGGCTTGGAGAGAACGAAAATCTGGCTCGGCCGGTGGGATGTCTCGGCCACCCCCTGGATTGGAGTTCTGGGGCCCACGGTCTTGATTCCGTGGAGCCGAGGACTCCGTGTCGGACGGGTTGTCCTCACGGTTTCGTTCGTTGCTGGGAACCAAAGGTTCCTCGGGTGAGATAGCCGGTCCTCTTCGTCTGGCTGGTCGTCCTCGTACGGGTTGATCGGGGTGCTCGTTACGGGGTGGTTGTCGTGGTGGTTGACGGGTGTCTCCAGCTCGGTCCGCCTCCGATTGTCTCTGGCTAGAAGCACGAGTACTAATCCTCATGGTCAAGGGAATTGAAGTTTACCAATCCCCACGGTCGGCGCCACTGTTCTGGTGTAGAACTCTGATGTCCGGCCTATTGGAGGGCCGGTGATTTGATATAGGATCTAGGTACTCCTCCTGTATGCTTATAGGGCAAGCGTCCAGGAGAAGATGTGATCACGGTACACAAGCAGACGTTTCGCCCAAAGGGTGCTGTGTGTGCCGTGTGACTGAATGTAGATTAGTCAGGGATTAGAATGTGTGTACATGCGCCTATCTCCTCCGTCGTATATATAGTGTGCACAGTCGGTTAACGCCTTGACTCCCATGTTGTGCATGTCCAGGGATCATGCAGATCATCTTGGTCGTGGCTGGGATCGTGCCAACCGCCCTGGTCGTGGCTGGGTCCCACGGTTAGTGGGTTGTGATCACTACGTGGATTGCCCCCTGCATTAGCTAATGAGATAGTGGGCCTTGACTAGGTCCGTAACATTATCCTTATAGAAAAAATAAAAAAATAGTTGGGGCTAAATTATTGGTCAAATAAAATATCATATAATAAATACATATATATACTAACAAATTTTAGAAGTTCCACCACTGCATTTACATGCTCACCATCGATGCGCAGAGGCCAAAGATCAAGAAGACTAAGAAGAACTGAAGAAGTCTCAGTGGGAAAGACCTGCTAGATTGTGCTGTTCTGAATGCGGTTGGAGTAGGAGGGAGTACTTTACAAGGATAAAGACGACTTGCGTACAGGTCATCACAAGTGTTCATCTTAAATCTTCTGTATTTATGTGTTTGAAGAGATAATAACAACAAAGAAATTATGTTTGATGTTTAGACTTATATGTACTGTATGTATGTTAGGATCTAGATTGTATTTAGTACAATCTTAGTACATATTGGCTTAACTCTGTTTTTGAAAAATATGAACAAAATCAAAAGTTTTACACTTGAAAATGCATCAACAATAACAAAAAGAAGGATGGAAATTGGAGTGAAGAAGAATTCTGAGCAGAGCAATCCGGATGAGATCAAAAGTTGCCTAACAGAACGCATACAATATCAGAAGAGAAAAATAAAACAAAAGCGATAAACGAATACGATGATAAGAAAAAATGCGCTGCTGCAACAATTGAAAAGAAAAATGAAATGGACATCATCGAATAATGTTGGAGTGATTTATGCTTAGGAAAAAAAATGAAAAGGTCATTAATTACCATATGATCAGTTGTTTTGTGCATACATATGTTGTTTGTTGCTGTACTTTGTATGGCAATGGAAGCCTCAGTCTGATTAAAGAAAGTAAACTCATGCAGGAAACAATGAAGAAGATGACCATGATGGTGATGAAGACATCGATTTTGTGTGTCAGTTTGTTGAGACATTGCTTTGCAGAGAGTGTTTTTTTGTTTTTCTTTTATATATATATATATATATATATATATATATATATATATATATATATATATATATATATATATATATATATATATATATATATATATATATATATATATATATATTTTTTTTCAATCATTGTTAATTAATTACCATCTCCTTAATTTTCTATTATATTTTTTTAGAGTTAATATCATTGTTAGTCTTTATAGTTGGCAGAATTTTGATCCATGTAATTTCAAATTGTAGTTTTTAGTTTATGTAGTTTTAAAGTTAACACCATTAAGTATATAAGATGAGATATTGTCACTACCAATTTTGTCACTACCAAGTCACTACCACTTTTTTCGCTGTTAGATCAAAATCTGAATAGGAGAGAGAAATGATAAAGGTAGATGAGATTCTAATCTAACGGTTAAAAACTGATAGTGACCAAAATTGATAGTGACAATATTCTATCCCTAAGTATATACACCAAAATTAAAATTCATTAAAAGTATGAGATCAAAATCTAAAGTTGTTAAAAGAAGAAAAATTATACTACCTCCGGTTCTTAATATAAAAGCCTGTTAACTTTTTTATATGTCACCTGTATCACATTCTCGCAAACCAAGAAAAAGATCAAATGAATAATTTTTTTCATATTTGCCCTTTTTTTATAAAATGATGTACATTTTTTCTCATATCCTTTTATCTTTATGCATTTACACCCCCTCTATTTTCTTTTTCACATGTTCCCAACCAATAGTGAATATGAGTAAAATTGACAAAACCTTATTTATTACTCTACAGTGACTTATATTTTGAATAAAAAATTTTGGGTATAAAGTGACTTATAAAAAAGTACAGAGTGGTATAAGCCACTAGTGACCCATTCTTGCAAACTAAAAAAATCATTAAATGAATAATTTTTTTTCATGTTTATCCTTATTTATGAAAGGGTGAACTTTTTCTGTCTCATCCCTTTATCACTTTGCATTCACACATCTCTCCCTCTCTTCTCTCTTTCTCATGTGCCCAACCAATAGGGGGTAAATTTGACAAAACCTCATTTAATACCCTACAATGATTTATATTTTGATAAAAACATTTTTGGTGCAAGTGACTTATATATGGGTACTGACGGAGCTAGGATTTTTTGTTTGTATTCGCACAATTAGTGGGGGGATTCAAGGGCAGCGCCCATGAATTTTTTTTTAAGAAAATTTTTAAACACATTAAAAAACAAAAGAATATAAACAAGAAAAAAAAAGGAAAACTTCAGCTTAACATATAAAAATAATAATCAAGAGTCAATTATGTTTGGCATTAAAAAAAAATCCAAGGAAAACAACAAAACAAATCAAGTACTTATTTTCACGACTAGGAGGATGACCATTACTTATTAAGAACAATTTTTATTCATTTTTTAGAAACTCAATTTTTGTTTTTTTAAGCAATACTCATTTTTAGAGTTACAAATCGCAGGATCCTTTTTATATATATATATATATATATAAATTTTAGGAAAGGGGTTGGGCTCACCCACGATCCAAGGACAGGGTGAAATCTCCCTTCCTCCTAGGTGATACTAATGTTGGGCAGGGCGAGCCGTCTATTACCCTCAGACGTTTACCTAGGCACCCAGGAGCTAGGATGCCTCCCCCAGCGCCTTGACCAACTCCAGGATCGAACCCTCTCCCTTTAGTGATTTAGTGAGAGTGTCCGACCCCTTTGCCAGTTGAACCCAAAGACGAGAGGTGCAAGGATCCTTCTTAACTTTACACAAGGTTGAACAAGATCCATTCTAATTGATATGGGGCTTTGAGGTCCAATTAAAACTGGCCCAAGATTAGCCCGCTTCAGTCCCTCTTTCTCTTCTGGGTAACTTAGCACACTTACAGCCAATGTGAGTTGGCATAGATGGTAAGGGGTCCAGGACTAGGCCCTTGGGTCGTGGGTTCGATCCCCTCTGCCGTCGCTGGGACTCCTTTGGTAGGCGATCTCGTAAGTCCCCAGTAAGTGCTCATAGAGCCGGCGTCGTGCCCCGGCCTTGGTGGAAGGCGATGTCGAACCCTCCAAAACTTTTTCATAAAAAAAAAAAAAAAAAAACTTAGCACACTTCAGTTTCAACCCCTCGCGCCTCCGCCTTCCATCACACCATTCGTCCGTACAATCCCTCCTTCGTCCCATACTCCAACATCTTCTTCAGAAACAGAGGCAGAAGGCTTAACTTGCTGTCACTGTTAACGTGTGTCTTAATTTTCCAGCAGGTTGGTTGCTCTTTCTTTCTCCCTTCCTCACTCGTTGCTGAGTCCTAATTTCCTCTCTCTCTCTCCTTTCATTCTTCTTGAATTATGACGATGTGTTGTCGTGTTCTTTATCTCATGGCTATTGAGTCTTGTCCCCTTCATTCTACCTCAAAATCTTATGTCTGCAAGTGCGGACATGTGTGTAAGTGTGGCTCCGCCATTGGGTACTGAGTGGTATAATCTAATTATATATGACATATAGTTTCCTTAATCTTTTTAAAAAAAGTCAATCGATTCTTATATTAAGACATTGAGGGAGTATTTGTGAAAAATATATTGCATCTAGGTCCTTAAACAAATTTCAAGTAGATTTGGACAATAAATTTTACATTGAAAAAATTTCAGCAATTTTTTTTTTCAAAATAATATGCTTTACGTTTAGTTATTTATCTGGTAGTTAATTAACTACTTATCATTGGCGGAAAAAAGTAGGCACCACAAAACACTAGATCAATTGGCAGGGATTGTTCTAACTTAATCAAGGGTCTCGAGTTTGTGACTTGAGAATGCAACAATGTTATTGTTAGTTCTCTAGTGTTTTGATGATAACTGACAATTGTAAACAAAATAAAGTTAATGGTTTAAGTCAAAAATGTTTTAATTTGATCAAACTTTTTACCAAAAAAGTTTTTTACATTTTGTTTTACTAGATTGAAGCTTTTTTAAAACTATTTTCCAAACTACTGCTTACGCCATTAATGGCGCTAAGAATCGTGGCGCCACTTAGCTGTGGCATTGGGGTAGGTCACGCCATCAGTGGCGTGAATAAGATTCACGCCACTGATGGCGTGAAAATAGTTCACGCCACCTAGATGGCGTGAAAATTTTTCACGCCACCAGGGTGGCGTGAAGAATCTACTCTGCTGCAACAACAGAGCAGACTGCAAGCCCCCCCAAGACCGACACCCCCCACACCGACACCTCCCAGTCAACACACCGACACCCCCCTCTACACACTCCTTCACTCTTTCCATTTTTTCGTTCTCTCTTTCATTTTTTTTCATTCACTCTCTCCCTCATTCCCTCCGTCCGCCATTTTCACTCTATCTTCTTCATTCTTTTTCACTCCTTCCCTCTCCCACATTCACACACACATACACCTCCTCATCCTTCCAATCTCCACCTCATCTGAAAAAACAGTGAGAGAGCTGAGAAATTTTAAGACCTAGTGAAGAAAAAGAAGGAGGAGGCTCAATTTGTTTCTCACTACTTCACGTTTGCACAAGTAACATTTAATTTTTTTGTTATATTTATTGTTTAATAAATATTGGATTTAACACTTAATTAGATACATTAATTTATTATAGATGTTTAATAAATGTATAACAGTAGGATAAATGCTTAACATTTAATTTTTTTTGTTATGTTTGTTGTTTAATAAATATTGGATTTAACTTTTAATTAGATACATTAATTTATTATAGATGTTTAATAAATGTATAACAGTAGGATAGATGCTTAACATGTAATTTTTTTGTTATGTTTATTGTTTAATAAATATTGGATTTAACTGTTGAACATTTAATTTTTTTTTGTTATGTTTATTTTTTAATAATAGGATTTAACTTTTAGACATTTAATTTTTTTGTTATGTTTATTGTTTAATAATAGGATTTAACTTTTAATTATATACATTAATTGCCTAATAAACATATAACGGTAGGGTAGATGCTTAATTACTTACAAATTATTAATAATTATAAATGATAAAAAGAGTAAATAATAATTAAAATCAATAATTTATGGAATTAAAATATTTAAAATTTATTATTAACCTTAGGATAGAAGACTAATGATTAGTAAATTAATTAATTAGTCAAATAATTATTAATTTTGTATGTTAATTATAAACCTTAAGATAAATGACTAATTATTTCATATTTTGTAAAATAATTAATTCCGATTTTGTGAAATATGTTGTAATATTGTTATTTATAGTACCCGAAGATAGCTAAGATAAGATTAATTTGAGAATAATAATTACTCAAATAATTAATTCAGTAATTAATTATTTAGAGAATAATAATTAGTGACTTTATAATGTATTGTGTTATTGTAAATTTTTATTAGTCAAATGGATGACCAACGCGCCCGCAAGATTGAGCCCGACCCCAAAGAGTGGGGAGTTCTTAAAGAGGAGGTGCAACAGTCACACCGATCACAAGTTGTGTGGAACAGAGGAGATTGCAATTTGTTGAGGGTGAGGTGAGCCTCACAGGGGTCTGGTGCAGATATCCATGACCCAGATCTCATCCCACCAGATTTGCAGCAGCACCTTATGCGTGCAGGTTTCTGGCACATGTCTCGCATGAAGAGACTCCCGGTATGTTTTAAAATTCTTTATGTAATTAATTATATGCATTTAGTTGTTTGTGCATGATACGGATAATATAAGACCTTTACATATTTGTTCTCTACTTTTATGTTGGTGCAGATTGACAAATACCTTATTTCTGCTTTGGTTGAGAGGTGGAGGCCGGAGACTCACACCTTCCATATACCGGTTGGTGAGATGACTATTACTCTACAGGATGTAGAGGGAATTTTAGGTTTGTCCACTGAGGGTCAAGTAGTTTCCGGTCGGACGCATGGCAACTGGGCAGCAATTATGCAGCAATACATGGGTCTGACTCCACTCCCAGATGATTTGATTGGCGGAAACATCAAGATGGGCTGGTTTGACCGTCATTGGGGCCACTGGGAGGAGCACTAAGCTACAGTTGACCATCAGCTTTTGTACACACGTGCTTACCTGATGTGCATTTTCGGTGGATTTTTGTTGTGTGATAAGTCCAGCTCAGAGGTCCCTTGCCGATATATACAATTACTGGGTGGTGACCTTGCGGAGACTGCTACATACAGTTGGGGGTCAGCTGTACTCGCCATACTGTTTCGCGAGCTATGTCAGGTCACGTCAGCGTTAGCTAAAGACATGAGGGGTTGTTTGTTGTTATTGCAGATATGGGCATGGTCCATATTTCCTGCCATTGTACCTCCCATTCCACCGCCTAATGACGCAGGCGATCATTACGGACGCATGTATGGAGTAGTGGAGCGATTATGTTCTTATTTGCAGCTCGTTTCACTAATGTTATTGATTTACATATTGCAGGTTCATTTACAGCCTCATAATGTGAAATGTCATTCCAAAACGGTGTAATATCTGCATGCTCACACATAATACAATTTATGCGAAAACATGGTAACCAATAAAAAATAAATTATATAATCATTACCTCGATATTCATCATCTGCATCACTATCATTCTGTTCATGGTCATTATCCAATAAAGTGTCTTCATCTTCTTCCTCTTGCTCCTCCTCATTGTCAAGTTCATTTAGCATATAGTCGCTTTCTTCTCCATGCGCAATGGTTGATTGTGTTGGCTGAGGTGTACCAGAATGAGCCATATAATCTGACGTCTCAATATCCACATATAACTCAACAAATTGGGACGTACGGTTTTCCTCGAATGTTTGTACAAAAACATCCACATCCTCATCATCGGATATCTCAAAACCCGCATATTTGTGGTTTTCACAAGGTACTCTACCCGTCACTGATGATATTACCTGATTTTGTTGCAACTTTAACTTTCGACGGATCTTTTCATGTAAATCTTCAGCGGACATGCCTTGAACAATATACATTCCTCTTTTTTCACCTTCAAAGCTCAACCTGTTTGGACCTATCTTTTTAGAACCATTACAATATATAAATGAACGAATTTGATTCATTTTTTTTCTTATTTTATATTATGAAAACGAAGATTAATTAAATTACAGATAAAACAAATGACAACAACACAAATTGTAACTTAGCAGAAGAAGAAACACACTACTATATAAATGGAATTAGAGAAAGAAAAAAAGAATTCAAGAAACAGAATGATGAAGATGGAGGACAGAGGGAGTTTCCAAATGACAAAGAGTGAATGGTGATGGAGAGGACGAAGAGAATTTCTAAATGAGTGAAGGAATGAAGGATGAAAGGGAAAGAGTAACGATGGAAGCAAAGCGAGTTTCCAGAGGGAAAGAGTAAGGATGGAAGCAAAGGGCACGAAGGAGTGATTATAAGAGGAGACGGGGAGTCACGGGGGAAAGAGTAAGGATGGAAGCAGGGTACGTTCTGATGGAAGTAGGGGTACGTTCTGAGAGATTCTCACGCCATTAATTGATTAATGGCGTGAGGATTCCCCACGCCATTAATAGCGTGAGGAACCCTCACGCCATTAATGGCGTGAGGATTTCTCACGCCATTAAGGCTTCAGACATCTTGACAGAAGTCAGGATTCTGACTCCAATAGCGTGGGAAATCCTCACGCCACTAATGGCGTGAGGATTTCTTACGCCTTTTGTAACACAAAAACCCTATCCCTCTAGCATTTCTTACGCCACTTGTGGCGTACTGTCAGCCAACGTATCCAACTGCATTACTTTGGTAAATACTTTCGAATGTGATTTAATCTGGTACATATTTTTTTTAAAAAAGTTATTTCGGTAAATTTCCCTAGTTGACTGTCAGATTAACTCGAGTTTTAGGTTGTAAAACTAACATTGACTCGAGCCAGCCATGTTTAACTCGAGTCATAAGCTCCTATAAGATATTTTAAATATGTTGTTGCCTTGAGCCTGTGAGTATTGACTCAAGTCATATTTTGAGGACTTAAACTTATTTTCAAATTTAGAAGTCCCTGACTCGAGCCTATGTCTCCTAACTCGAGTATGCTTTTTGAAATCAATATTCAAATGAATTGAGTTGACTCGAGTCATCACTTAATGACTCGAGCTGACACGATTTCAATTCTTTTCCAGAAAGGTATTTCAAAGTTCATTTGTGAAAAGAAGAACTTGACTTGAGCTAACCTTAATTGACTCGAGTCATGCACTTGAGCTAAACGTTTTAAACTCGAGCCTAAGTCATATAGAGACATCTTCATTCTAACTTCAAACTTATTTTCAAAGAAGATGAACTAATGACTCGAGCCTAGAACGCTTAACTCAAGTTATTTGCTCCAGTGTGGTTGAATTCAACTCAACCACAAACTATCTCTGTTTTACAATCACCGTCTTCGTAAATGTTAAATCTTTAAGTATGAATTATATACTTCATATCTTCACTCATTATTGTTCCTAACTATGTTTAATCAGTTTGGTAATGAGTTTCAGAAGATCAAATGAAAGATTAAATGCATATTAATAAAAAAAGAAAATGATTACGTCACCTGCATTAAATGCGTCTCTAGAAACAAAGCACAAATTTGGTCGATCATTCTCTATATATTCCAAAGGCATTAATGGGTTCTTTCCTCTTTTGGACGCCAGATCATCCGACGGGAAAATCTTAAGGAATATCAATGAAGAATGCCAACGATTATTGAATGAATCAAAGTTGAGATTAACGAAAAAACTCTAACGTCCAACGGCTATATTCATTACTCTCAACGGTGCATTGAAGGCTTCCAACGGTCATTAATTGCCCTCATCATATATAAGCTGAAGCATTCAATTCATTCCAACTACCGGAAACACAAACGCTCAAACAATCAATACGCATTTACTATTTCATACATTTGTGTAATATCTTCAGATATTTATAATCTTCAGTGTTTATCAATTTGCTCTTTTAGAGAATTTCATTTCTGATTATAAATCATTGTAAGAATCTCAAAGTTATGAATATTTGAGATTGAGTTATTTGATTACAATTTGTAAGGGGGAGTGAATCCTAATGAGAGGATTACTTTCGAGTACAGAGTGTGTAATCGATTGAAATGATAATGAAAATCCTAGAGTGTCTAGGGACTGAACGTAGGTTAAGAGTTGAGATCGAATTGGTATAAATTATCTGTGTCAATTTCTCTCTCCCTTTCTCTGTTGAGAAAAGATAGTAACAGAGTTGTTATGAAGTTCACAGTGACATTTGATACAACTACATTTGTGTACCTCCTAGATGATGAAGTACCTTGTGGATGCATTTGAATCTGTAAATGAAAGTTGGATGTAAATTTGTATTATGATGTAAATGCAGTTATTGATGAATTGACATGAACTAGTCAGTGGATGCTCATGAATTTGTCAGTGCAATCCTCTACACTTGTTTATATAGCAAAATTCAGTTTATTGCCTAACTTGTCAACGCAAGTGCATGGAGATGTCAATGGACGTCCATGGAGTTGACAGTGCAATCTCCGACACTTGTTGATATAGACTACTTCCGGTCCTAAATATAGGACATATTTTATAGTGTAATTTACACTACAAACTACCACTCTGGTCCTATTTATAAGTCCCTTTTATCTAAAAAATTTGGTCCTATTTATAAGTCCATTTTGACTAAATAAATGAGTTTGTGACAATTTTACCTATATTAATTGTACCAATGAAAATAGAGAGAGAAGAAAAATTTGAAAGATATCCATTAATAAATGAGGGCAAAGTTGAAAATTTACCCCATAATCATTAAGCTAACTACCTCTCCTTGGTATGCGTGATTTGGTCAAAAGAGACTTATAAATAAGACCAGAGTGGTATGTCTTATATTTAGGATCGGAGGAATATTTAGCTTGGTTTGCATTATGTGGTCAAAGTGCAATTAGGTTATGAACAATTTCAATTCATAGACTACCTTTGTTATTATAATTTAATATTAATTAGGTAGACATATTATTTGGACTTGTCAATAGCCGCCCATGAACTTGTCAACGCAATCACATGGACTTGTCAATGGATGCCCATGGATTTGTCAGCGCAATTCCCTGTACTTATCTATACTCTAGACATATAGCAATGATAACACTCGGTAAACAAATATTTTGACATTTATATACAGTTAGGTACGCAAACTATGCATAATCTTGTTTAACCACTAATATAAAGTCAATACAATGAGTCTATACTTGATAATGGACTTGTCAATGGACATCATAGACTTGTCAGTGTAGGCACATGGAGTTGTCAATGGACGGCTATGTAGTCCCCTATACTTGTTTATAATATGAACATATAGCAATTATAACACTCAAATGCTTTAATATTAATAAATAACTACCAAAATCAAGTCAATACAATTAGTCTGTAATTGATCATTACAAAAAAAACATTTCATTAACGTTCATGACTAATCCTAGTTATAATTAGACTTGTCAACCTATTTGGTTTTCTTCTTCAATTTTTTTTTTGACAACTTTTTTCCCTTCTCCAATTCTTTATCTGGAAAAAAAAATACAAGGCTCATCAAACAATTACAACCAGGGCTACAAATAAAACTATAAAAGCAAAAGCTGTTGTCAAATCTCTAACGCAATTTGGGAATCAAAATTCAATTTCTTTAGATAACGTTTTCCATCCAAATATATATACTGCTCAAAGTGAACCTTTTTACAAACTATAGTTGAAGGTTCATTATAAAGGATCTTGGGCAGTGGTAGAAAAAGCACAATGTATAGATCATTGATCAGATATTATATCTCACATTCAATAGAAAGCTGAAGATATATTGGTCCATTACAAGTAAGAAACAACAGAACATTACAACACATAAAGTTGAGATATGATACTAAAAATATATCATAAAAGGATAAGCTGTACCAAGATTTTTTTTTCACAATTTTAGCAAATGGTTGTATATGTAAATGTCAATGCTATACTCATCTCAAAATCCACAAAACATTATCAGGAGTTCTTGGTCTCATGTTTCTGCTTTATGTGGAATGTGTAGTGCCGGTTTAGAGGATATCTTGCATATCCTATGCGATTGTAGCTACACTAAGAATATGTGGTTGAATATGATCAAACCAAGGTATATGTCTTCCTTCTTTTCGTTGAATCTGAGAGATTGGATGATGCTTAATTTAAACCAGCAAGTGGGTTACTTATGGAGAGGTTGCTGGAATTTATTTTTGGAGTGGCAATATGGAAGCTTTGGGAATGGAGAAATAAATGTATTTTTGATAGTAATTTTTCTAAGCCTCTTGATCTAGGTATAGCTATCTCTATGATTTGGACCAATTTTATTTCTGTTGCTAATTCTGCAGTTAATTTGTCCCAGCCGGTTGTTCATCATATGTGCTGTTGGGAATTGCCTCCATTTGGTTGGCTGAAACTTAATGTTGATGGTGCTAGTGTTTTGGCTTCATCAAATGCTGGTTGTGGTGGGGTGGTTAGGGATCATTTGGGTAATTGGGTTGTTGGTTTTTCTAAAATGATTGGGAATTGCCAGGCTAGTTCGGCAAGAGGAATGGACTATTGTGGAAGAACTCCAACTTGTTTGGAACCTGGGTTTCAGGAAGATTGTATTAGAATCTGATGCAGACTATGTCATTAATCATCTTCTTGATATTGATTGTGTTACTTGTAGTAATTTAATTTTGAAAACCAGAGATCTTTTATCTTACAATTGGCAGGTTGATGTAAGATCTATTCCTAGAGAGTCTAATAAAATTGCGGATGCTTTAGCCAAAAGGGGTATTTCCGACTCTATTATTTTGAACGTTTGTCCTACCAACTTGAGAAGTTGGATTAATCAGGAGTGTTTGGGATTAATTTCCCCATAGGTGTAATTTTTTCCTTTGTAATGTAGGCTTTTATACCATCCTTTATATCAAAAAAAAGAAAAAATTACTCCAGCAAGCGAGAGGATTTGGGCCACTGTGTGATTGATAAACTTCAAATAACTAATAAAAAAAAAAGAACCCAAAGCCTCGGGCTTTTTCTATCGTTTTTCTATCAGTGTGGTCTTCTTCGCTGGTTTCTCCTTTGAGCGCAGTGCAGCTCCCAAACTCACATCGAAATGGCCATTTTAACAAACCAGTGCTTTAGGCACCTATGTACGACTCTGCCTCGACTTCGCAAGTTTCCTTCATCATCTTCCTTCTCCACTATCTCATGCTCTCTGGCCGAAGAAGACTTGGAACAGACCCACCCCAACTCAACGATAGCCGGCAAACCCAGTTCCTACTTCCCGAAGCGAGGCCAGACATTGGAATTGGTTTGTGAATCTTTGGCTTTCAAAGGTAAGGGTTTGTGCAAGGTCACTGATACTGGGTTCGTTGTCATGTGCGACCGCGCACTTCCTGGGGAACGTTTCATTGGTCGAGTCACCCGCAAGAAGGGAAACTATGCCGAGGTATAATTCTTGCTTTGGCTTGATTTTCAAAAATAATTGACATTAGTCAAGTTACAAAGTTGATGCTTAACAACCTTTTTTGTTGGGTGAATAATTGATTCTGACATACATCTTGAAACGAGACAAATTTAAGTTAAGTATTTGAAAGTAGACAGTCATTTGTTGTTTTGAGAATTGGAAATGATATCTTTTGCGAGTTGAATGTTAAATTGAACCAAGCATTGTCATTACAATCAAATTAACGTGGCCTCCTGTTAGTTTTAACTGAAATTTAATGCTTTGTTTTTGTTACAAATTTGAATTTTATTTATCAATTTTACATTTTAAGGCTAAATTTTGGTTCTTTCATAAAAATTCCGGAATCTCATCATTTTGGTTTCTCTCTGTTGTGGATTCTCTTTTAACTTGGTTTATAAGAGCAGGTGACTAAGCTAAAGACCATAACTCCTCCTCGGGATATTGTAGATGCTCCTTGTGAATATGCACCCTACTGTGGTGGATGCAAAACTCAAAACTTGTCTTACGAGGCTCAGCTGAGAGCTAAGGAGGAGCAAGTCCGTGACTTGGTGGTCCATGTAGGAAGGTTTCCTCACAAGGAACTGGAGTCGCACAACATTATGAAGCCCATTGTTCCGTGTGATATTCAGTTTCATTACAGAAATAAGGTTACTGATGCATTAGATCATTTTAAAGAATGCTTTGACCTGAGGCTCTTTCTTCATCCCTTGTATATATATACTTCCTTTTTTTATCTTGGTATATCTGCGCTCACACTTGCATGCAACATCTGTTTTACTGCTTCTGCAGATGGAATTCTCATTTGGTCCCCATAAATGGTTACCTAGAGAATTATTGCTCAAAAGTGATAATGGTGGTGGAAGTTATGCTCTTGGATTGCATGCCCCGGGTTATTTTGATAAAGTTCTAAATGTTGACAAGTGCTTTCTGCAAACTGAACCTGCTAATAAGGTATGCAATGTTATTCTCTTTATGACTATGGAGGAGTACTTCCATGTATTTATTGTGGAATAAATATTTTAAGACTTAAGATTAGGAAGTTTGCAGTTCTCTGCATGCATGCATATCTTGGCTCACAGAAGAGATTGCACAAATTTTGCTGTACCATCACCATGCGGGCCTACAGTCTATTTGACCTTGCATTTATGTGTAAAGGGAGAAGCACTATCATGGTTGGCAGGAGACATCATTAGAAGAATTAGATGTTTGAGATTAATATTTGGCAATTATCCGATGGAATGCATTTAATTGGAGTGGAAATTATAGAAGATATAAATCTTTTGGGTTTGCCAAACATTTTCCTGTAAGCTTTTTCCAAATTATAATATATAAGTTGGGGTTCAAAATAAAATATTTCATTATTTTTTCTCATTTTTCACATTAAACTTTCCAGCAGACTGCTCTCTGCAAAAAGTCCGAATATTTTGTGTAGATGGTATTTGGAAGATTAGCTGCATTGAATGCAGTGATTTTGGAGATTGATTATTTTTGGTCTGTTGAGAGTGGAGCGCTCATCAGAATCATTTTGCATATGCAATCCCCCACACACACAAAAAAAAAAAAAAAAACCATTTTTTTCTTTTAGGAAAATGTCATTTTCCTGCCATTCTGATTTGATATACAAATAGGTTCTTGCAGCCATACAAGATTGTTGGAGAGACCCACAACTTTGTCTTTCACCCTACAATACTCGCTCACACTCTGGATTTCTTAAGCATTTGATGCTCAGAACTGGAAGGTATAGGATATATCATTCTATCTCGTTTTTACTAAACTTTGTTTTTTAATATATATATCAATATATGTGGGTGCTATAGTTCTTAGATTTATATGAATGGACAATGCCCACCTCATTGGTCCTACAGACATACAGTCATACACTTGTCGTTTAGATACAACATAATATGAATCCTATGTTTGTACTGTGGAAATAAGCAAGGGAAATACTAGAACATTTTCTGGTCTATGGTGGGGTGAAAATGTTTTGTGAATCAAAAGGATGCCTTGACCTAATTAATTAGTTAAATTGTGACCAGGTAGTGCTAATTCGACCTTTGAAAAATCTGTCAAATTTGTAATATGAAGCATGCTGAAAATTACATATAAAATTAAGGAAAGTGAAAAAGTAACTGAAATCAGAAAACTTCTCAACTTCAATTTTGATACCTGTTTCTCTGCTTTTCCAGTACATACGACCATTTGTGGTTTCATCATTCTAAATTTAAAGTTGGTTGATCATATATCAAATATGAATGGAAGGTTAATGACAAGAGATGCTGCATTATGTTGAAGAGTCTATGATTATTCATTCTTGAATTTTGGCATCTATGTATTCTTAATTTAAGATCTTTGATGTCCTAGACATGTCAGCACCAGCCTTCCTGAAGTTATGGTCAATTTCGTGACCTCTTCTTACAAGCCAGAGCTCCTGAAGCCTCTAGTTGATAAAGTTTCTGCATTTCCTGAAGTGGTTGGTGCTGAAGTCTATCAATACTTTTCATTTAACCTATTTCTGCACGATGCACTTCGGTACTTCTGATTCATCTTGACTGGCCCTTGCAAAGTATGATTAAGATTTGTTTCTGCAATATCCATTCCAGCAGAATGGATGAGGAACGTATACTGTCAAATGAGGGGAGGAGTTTTGAGCAAGCGTACTTGGCCTGATGTTTTCTAGGATTTGATCTGGTTCTTGAGAGATGCCATGATCTGTCCTTAAATACTGTTTACTGAAGTTTGGTTTGGACCTTGAGAGGAATAACTTAAGGATGAAAGATATTTTCTGGAACTCATACACATTCAATAGAAATTCGTTTTTTTCTTGAACTTTAGGACGTCTTTGATAAGCTGGTTTTGTTTTGTGTTGCTATTTTCATTATGATAACAATGTTGTTTATTATGTAGTCTTTTTTCTTTGAATGTGATATTGAATCAAAAGTTTTAAAGCAAGACTCATAGAGCTATGCAGGAAATTTTCTCAAAAGCTGAACTCATTGTTTTGCTCCCAAATTGTTATTTTATATCTATTATTTGTTAATGTTATCCAAATTTTCCTTTGTGAGAATGATAGGTAAGTGTCATAAACAATGTAAATACTTCTGTTGGAAATACATCTGTTGGGGAGGAAGAACACACTTTGTACGGGAAATCAAACATTACAGAGATTTTGAGAGGGCTTACATTTCAAATATCAGCAAACTCTTTCTTCCAAACAAATACACAACAGGTATGTATTTTGCAATATGCTAAGAAATTCAACATGCTGTTGACAACTCAGATCCACTTTGTGTTTTTCTTAAATTTAATCATGGTTATGATAATTAGATAGCTTTGTTACTTTGTTAGGCAGAGGTATTATATAAGCTTATAGAAGAATTTGCTGGCATCAGAGGAGATGGCTCGGAAATTGTCCTTGACCTGTTTTGTGGGACAGGTACTATAGGCTTGACACTTGCAAGAAGGTAATATCATTTCTTCATCCCCCTTTTTTTATCATAACGCTAAAGGATAACGGTAGCATCTTATCTCATGTGATTCTTAGCCAAACGATATTCTGATATTTATTTTTTAATTTCTCAGTGTTAGGCATGTTTATGGCTATGAAGTTGTGCCACAAGCCATTGCAGATGCCTGTCTTAATGCCAAGATAAATGGCATTGAAAATGCTACATTTGTCCAAGGAGATCTTAATAAAATTGATGAAAATTTTGGGGAAAATTTTCCTAAGCCGGACATAGTAATTTCAGGTTTGTTCCCCATAGTTCTCTTATTTTGTTGGTTTTTCTAATAACTCAAATAACTTAAAGTTCTAACTTTGACCACCTCAGAAATGAGTGAAACGAGTCCTTCTGGTTTTAACTTTGGCCATTAACTGTCAACTTTCTGCATTTAGCTTGTGAACTATTTCCATCCAAGGGGCTTTTGTCACATATTGAATGTTCAAGTGAGTTAATTGCCATGAATAAGATCACTCAAGGTTATATAAATAAGGTAAGAAAATTTGAAGGGGAAGCCTCTTTTGTTAATGAATTTGAGTTTTTTCAATAATGTATTTGAGGTTCTCTATACATGAATATTAATGTATCATCTTTATCAGAAGTATAACTTAAATATATACTTAATTTGAACTTTGTTGAAATAATTTTTAAATAATTTAAACATTTGGATTGCCTGAACTTGTTTCATAAAAGCAAGCTGGTGATTATAAATTTGATGTTCTGGAAACATGAATTTAACAAGCTGTACTAATTTTACAAACATTTAGGAAGAACTTACATTCATTGGATATTTAATGTAATGGGAGACATAGCGGTGTTTGCTGGTGTTTTAGAAAAATTATGATAATTTTTTATGAACACATTTCAGTTTCTACATAGATGAGATGCCAAAAGAGCAACCTTGGCTTCATTTTAGTAATGACATGCTGAATGTGTATATTCTGTAGATCTTGACAGTAAAAGTTGAAATTCGTATTGAGACTCACCACTGATCTCTTATGTCTGTAAAGACGTAGCATCATCTCCAAGTTCGTAAGCTGTTTAATTGATGCAGATCCAAACCGTCCAGGCATGCACATGAAACTGATTAAATTCCTGCTAAAACTTAAGGCACCACGCATAGTATATGTGTCATGCAATCCTGCTACATGTGCACGTGACCTTGATTATCTTTGCCATGGTGTGGTATGTATTAATATCAGTACTACAACTCCCTCTAGTCCTTGTTCTTTCAGATTCAATAATTTGAGTTGTGGACAATTTTGTGCAGACAGAGCAGAATATAAAAGGATGTTACAAAATAATAAGTCTACAGCCAGTAGATATGTTTCCACACACTCCTCATATTGAGTGTGTTTGTCTACTGGAGCTTTGTTGATCTTTACTCCCGAAAACTGTTCAAGGATAGGTACCATATCTCATTCTCTGCTTCATTTGGGACTGGTTTGGAAGTATGATATGTTCTGTGTGGTTATATTATTGTTTTAAACATTAAAGTACCAAATCATCTGGTCATGACAAGGAAAAGACAGAGCAAATGTCATAAAAAGTGTTTACTTTCTTATTAAATGTGGGAGCAAGCTTTAACCATGATTCTTGTCATAAAAATGATTCCAAAGTAGAAAATTGGAAGGATTAATGTGCAATGAATTTATGTTTCTCTGCAGCATTTCCTACAATTTACTTGCATCCTTGGCCATGAGAGACCACAATCAGATTACTAGACCTTGCTTGCTTATATTATGCAGAATGGTAGGAGTTGGCTTTCCATTTGTTCCTTGCTCATCCTACCTTTGAACTTGTTCAAGATGTCTCTTTCAGGAGACAACTAGTTTGATAAAAGATGCAAGTCATGATAAGTCTTCAAGATCATATAGCAGGTGATAGGGTACGGATTATGGGAAGGTTAAATGAATGAGAATGTAAAGAGAACTTGGGAAATAAAACTATAAAAGGAACATAGATTTACTCTGTTTCTAAAGATGAGCAAGGATCTCACTAACTCTTTAAGAACAACCTCTCGGAGATAGAGAGTAGGCAAGAATCTCACCTCTTCTCTAAATCAGCTCACATCCTTAATAGTAGATGAGCCAGAATCTGCAATTCATCGGACTATTAAAGTCCACGGAGAATCTCCCGTTTTAATTTACTCTCTGAAATATTCGACACTTTATTGATGAGGCACTAGGCCTATTTATAATGATTTACAGAGGGTAGACTCTATTCAAAATATCAATACGAAATCTGAAAATATATCTAAATCTTAACTAATAATCATAATCCTAACAACTAAATCTTATCTAATAAGATATTATTCTTATTTCCTAATTCCTAAAGATAATAATAAAAGATAATATTTAATAAGATATTCCTCTTATTTCCTAATAATAATAAAAGATAATAAAAACAGACTCAATTAATTAAATATTAATTCCTAAAATCTCTAACTTTCCGCAACTTCCATTATCTTCCGCTAATCCGGTACTCTATCAATACTTCCCCCTTGAGATTCGCCTTGACCTCAAGGCGAGACCAAAGTGCCAGCCTTCGGATTTATCTTGAAGCTTCATAGTGGTCGTCTTTGCCTCTACCTTGATTGTAGTAAAAGATATTACTCCATCTTTCGGCTTCACCATAATAGTGGCAACGTCTTCCAAAGGAAAAATGAGCCTTTCACCTTCTTTTGAAATTGCCAAGTGTGAGAACGAGGATAGTAAGTAGGAGTAACCCATGGATCGTTAGGCTCTGATGCCAAATGATAGGGTATGGATTATGGGAAGGTTAAATGAATGAGAATGTAAAGAGAACTTGGGAAATAAAAGGAACATAGATTTACTCTGTTTCTAAAGATGAGCAAGGATCTCACTAACTTTTAAGAACAACCTCTCTGAGATAGAGAGTAGACAAGAATCTCACCTCTTCTCTAAATCAGCCCACATGAGCCAGAATCTGCAACTTATCGGACTATTAAAGTCCAAGGAGAATCTCCCGTTTTAATTTACTCTCTGAAATATTCGACCCTTTATTGATGAGGCACTAGGCCTATTTATAATGATTTACAAAGGGTAGACTCTATTCAAAATATAAATACGAAATCTGAAAATATATCTAAATCTAAGATTTAGATAACTAATAATATAATCCTAACAACTAAATCTTATCTATTAAGACATTCTTCTTATTTCCTAATTCCTAAAGATAATAATAAAAGATAAAATCTAATAAGATATTCCTCTTATTTCCTAATAATAATAAAAGATAATAAAAACAGACTCAATTAATTAATTATTAATTCCTAAAATCTCTAACTTTCCGCAACTTCCATTATCTTCCGCTAATCCAACACTCTATCAGTAGGACTACAAAATTATTGTCCTAGGTGCAACCCAATTTTATGTTTTGCTCCCTGAACTCTTGCTTTAGTCTACAAAATATAGAGGAGGCAGGATAGTCAATCATGCGTGATTAGATTACTACGTTGTTGAATAATATTTATGTCTATGCAGGACTTCAAAGGATTGGACTTGTGCTGGCTAGTTTTCAATTGTGCATTAGGATCGGTCCCTTTCAACTTGAGTAACATAATATTCTGCACTTTTTTTATCCTTCCTTGCTCAAAATAGATAGAGTAGGAAATCCATTCCCTAAGATTAGTGGTTTGGGCAGAATGTTTAAACTGATTCGTTTGTAAAATCTTATTTATTAGGAATGTTATTAATTACTTTGAAGAGCTATGCTGGGTATCAAAATGAGAAGTAAAATGCTTCTGGAGGTGCGAAGATGTTACATGATTTGGAGGATTATGAATTTCTTTCTGGCCTTTGCATCAAAAGGAGTGGCTGTGCTCTCCTTGTTGGAGTTTTCTAATGTGCTGGAAGTGTTTTGGCAAAGGGAATGGTTGTAATTTCTCTAGTGTAAACATATGGAATTTTTAAGATTCTTTTGATAGGGTCCCTCTGGTTGAGGATCTTTTCTCGGCAGTCTACTGAAACCCATTTAAGAGTTTAACATTCTCATATAATGCCATGGACTATTCATGATGCCATAATCATAGCTCCGGAAAACTAATTATATTTATGGGCAGGTAAATTTAGCATTTTTAACAAATTCATTAAATTCAAAATACCTTTGTATATTGTACTGTGTTTCACCAGATCTGGTTTTCTAGTGTTTGAAGATGTTCTGAAATCAACAGACATAAAGTCTTCCTGTGACTAAAATGAAAGATCTTTGTGAGCAATACAAATTGCTAAAGACGAAGTTAGAGCAAGACTAGTAAAGTGTTTCTATATTAGCAAAAATTGCTTCTGTACTACAGATAAATATGGGGAACTTGGTTACCAAAAAAAAATTAGAATAATACCGAAATATTTCAACTGAAATGGCATAATATAGAATAGACTAATCACAAATATTTCCTTTCTTCTTGTATTGACCTAAATATTCTAGCTGCTGATTCTGTTGTTGAATTGGGATTGTGAGGTATTGCTTTGATTATACGTGGTTGATTTTCTTCTCCAGCTTGGGCCTTCTGATGATCTGATGATGCCCAAAATGTTGGTGCCGTAGGAAACAAAGGAAGTGCATCCCTTTTCATCCTCTTAGGGGTACTACTGCCTATACTTATCTGTAGATCTTTATCTTCTGAAGTGTGATTATCACCTGTAACGTTTGTCAACATCACTTGACTGATTTGGCTGGACATGTTAGATGAACTTGGGTACAACATGGCAGAATTGACGACGACAGTTGATTGGTGACTCTCATTAGTACCTTTAGATTGTATCTTAGTGGGAGGGTTCATTTGCTCATGAGAAAAAGCCGATAGAGTAGACGAATGCATGACTGGAGGACCACATGGTGGAAATATATATGGAACATGAGTTGCATCTTGAACACCCTTATTTCCTGGGGTGAGGCTTATAGGGTTGCAAGCTCCATATACTGGTCCCATGAAACCTGCGTTTGGAGGGCATGTTCCTCCAATAGGCTTGTACACAAGGCCTTCAGAAGGAGACATGAAGGGCACTAACCACTGATTTCCCGGTGCTGGGTAGATATAGCATGGGGATGGTTTTGTGTTGTTAGTGGGAGCTGGAAGGACTAGTTGATTGTTTTCTGAGTGATGACCATAATTTGGAAGCTGTTCACTAGGGACTTTGCTCATATTGTTGACCCCAGGAAAGGGAAGTAAAGTGTTTTCAGCAAATTCAACAGGAGTAGGTTTCTCGAACTTGGTGTTGTTCAGTTTGGCATTTGAGGATGGTGGTTCTATGACATAGTCAGATTGTAGTTTCATGGGAACAGATACTTCTAGCGGAGGTTTTCTCGATAGAAGCCGCCGATCTTGAATGAAGAGATTGGGTGATCCAGCTATTAGTTTCTGCACCTGTTTCAGATTGAAGAAACATTCTAGTTTCATCCCTGAATCTGACTGTTTGGCTCATAAAGAAAACCATCTTTATAAAATAGTAAAAGGAGAAGAAAAATATTTTTATTTTGTTGAAAAGAGTGATTCTCATGTTCTTGAGAATGAGTTTTCTTTGCCGTTCCTATTTCCATGTAATATCATACAGGCCATTAGATAAGTACAAACATCAAGAAACACTAAATATTTCTGCATGAAATACACACAAAACAGGCAAATATAATTTTTGCAGGAAAACAGAGAACAATATCTTCTGTGGCATTTACCTTTATCAGTCTATGCAGTTCGAACAATTGCTGAGCAAAGAGTATCTGTTGTCTGAAAAAAGAAACCAGAGTCAGGTCTAAATAGACAGCAGAACAGAATCAAAGAAACAATAAAGTGAAAGAGAAAAAATTTATGAAGTGACTTAAAATAACGATTCAAATGTTGAAGTCAAGATTAAAAGCAATCAAATAAAATATGGGGACTGTGTCTGTCCTTAATATAGACATGTTTGACATGAAGAGTTTATCTTAATCCTAAATATAAAACTTAGTTTTCATTTTCGTCAATCTTTTCTTAATTTATTCCATTGATGCTTTCTTAATAATAATAATCAAAGAGGAGAGGGAATGAAAGAATTAAGGAAGATGATTAGGGTATTTTAGAAAATATATGTTATATTAACAAACTTAAATAACTTTTTTAATCTAATTAAATTAGGTAAATATGTTTTATATTAAGGGTCTGAAGAGTAGTAATTTAGGAAATGCAGTTTTAGTTGGATTGCTTATTTGAAAACTAAATTTTTAATGAGTGCCATTCCCCACTTCAAACTCTTCTTAGGACCCGTTTGGTACAGGGAATTGAAGAGAGTTCTTGGGAACATAACAGAGTTCCCACAACAAAATACGTTTGGTTCGCAGGCTTCCCGTCAAACTGAGTTCCCGCCTGGCGCCATCTTCCCACAAATGTGGGAAATTGAAATCTCTCTAAAACTGACGGGATCTTCAAATCTTCTTGGGAGAGTGAATAATTGGGACAAAAAAGCCCCTCTAAACTAGATGCGAGCGAGGATCTGGAAGGAGGAGGAGCCAAAGAAGCTTAAGATGACAGTGGAAGCTTGAATCGAAGGACTGGGCAAGGAAGGTTGAATCGAGGTCCGATCTGCTCAACGGTGATGGTGGTGTGATGCAAGAGGGCGCCAACGATGGTGGATGAAGGAGAGGGCGTCGACGATGGTGGATGAAGGAGAGGGTAGAATCGAGGTAAGAGGGAATGGGTTTTTATTGTTTGAGCGCTTTGCATGGTAAAATTGTTGATGCCTGTTTCTTTCACCTAGGGACATAGGCAGAAATAGCTTAAGGCACTGTCAATTTTTGCGTTTGAATGCAAGCGCTTAGTTACCTGTTACACTCGAACTTACGTTTTTCGTTCGAACCAAGCCAGGGCATTGTGGGAATTTTACTTCACCTTCCCACTTAACCAACACCCAATTCTTCTTACCAAACATTTTATTTTCCCTCAACTTAAGTTCCCTTCCCGTGTCTACCAAACAACTCAAATTTTTAAGTTTCCTCTCAATCTTCCCTTCTAATTTTTTCCTTCCTCTAAGTTCCTTTCCCTCCTTAAATCTTCCTCGTACAAAATGGGCCCTTATTCTTTATCCGTAATACCAATGAACTTGATTTCTCTAAAGTTGAAAATACCAGTTAAACCAAATTAACTAAAAAACAAAATCCCCTTTTTCTATTTCACTTCAATAAAATCCTATTTTTCTCTTTATTGTTCTATGTTGGTCTTGCATGACCCTCAAAGGCTAAACAAATATAGTGCTCTCTTGGCTATGTATAGAGCCCTAATTGCAATTATTAAAACAATAACAAATTAAACTAACCCATATAAGAGATGACATAGGATAAGAATTGTAGAGCAAGAAAAAGAGATAGAAAGAAATATATTCTCAAATGTGTGTTTATTCATGTACATAATAGGGGTATTTATACATAAGAGAGGAGACAAGAAAGTTAATGATTCATTATGATGATTGATTCCCTAATCTCTATAATCCCTGATTGTATGCGATACTAATTATAATATATTTACATTAATATATTTCGTAACACTCCCCCTCAAGTTGAAGCGTAGATGTTAATCAAGTCCAACGTGTTACAAAGGTTGTCAACACGAGTCCTATTTAATGCCTTAGTCAGAAGATCGCCCAATTGGTCACTAGACCGCACATGCCTTGTAAAAATAAAGTTTTCCTTGATCTTATCTCGTACAAAGTGATAATCAATTTCAATGTGTTTTGTACGTTCATGAAACATAGAGTTGGAGGCTATGTATAGAGCAACTTTATTATCACACCACAATTTCACAGACAATGATGTGGCAAGACCAACCTCATTCATTAACTGGTGAATGCATACAATTTCCTGTATTGACTAAGCCATGGCTCTATACTCAACTTCTATACTCGACCGAGAAACCACATCTTGCTTCTTACTCCTCCAGGATATGAAATTTCCACCCATAAACACATAATATCATGTGGTGGATCTTCTGGTAGCCTTTGACCCCGCGTGATCTGCATCACAAAAGCATTCAATTTTTGTGTGGCCATGATTCCTATAGAGTATACTACGACCAGGTGAGCTCTTTAAGTAATGTAAGACATGCTTTAAAGCTTCCCACTGAGCAACAGTTAGTGTAGTCATGAATTGGCTAAGCACACTAATTGGGAAGGTCACATCGGGGTGAGTCACCGTGAGATAGTTCAATTTCCCAATTAATCTATGGTATCTCTCAGGATAGAAAAATGACTTGATCTTCTCAAGATCACTTTCTTTCTCACATCCTCAAGTAGCTCATCGAATGGTATGTTGTTATTAATGTCTAAGAAGGGATTAGGAATCATGGGAAAACTACTTGGTGCTGCACAGAGTCTCTCGGTTTCTTTTAGAAGATCAAGAACATATTTCTTCTATGTCAGAAGAATGCCTTTCTTACTTCTCATAACCTCTATCCCAACAAAGTACTTTAACGAACCCAAATCCTTTGTTTGAAAGTGAGAATTAAGAAAGGCCTTTAGTGATAGGATTCCCGAAGCATTGCTATCTGTAATAACAATATCATCAACATATACCACTAAGAGAATCATGCTAGCATCTTAACCACAGAGCTAAACCTGTCAAATGAAGCACGAGGGCTCTGCTTCAAGCCATATAAAAACTTCTGAAGAAGGCATACCTTCCCATGCTCCCCTTAAGCAACAAAACCAGGTGGTTGCTCCATGTAGACTTCCTTAAAAAGATCATCATTCAAGAACGCATTCTTAACATCCAACTGATAATGATCCCAACTATAATTGACTGCCATAGAAATGAAGAGGAGAACAGAGGACAGTTTTGCCACAAGAGACAGTCTTGGCAACCAGCCGAGCTTTCAAACGTTCCAAGGTGCCATCGTCTTTTGTTTTGACTGTGAACACCCATTTACACTCAATAACCTTCTTGCCAAAAGGTAAATCAACGAGATTCCAGGTACTTGCTCTATCAAGGGCCACCATTTCTTCTTCCATCGCAGCATGCCAACCGGGATGGGCCAAGACTTGTTAGAGAGTAATGGAAACGGTGAGAGTCTAAGGAAGCTATGAAGGAACAGGATGGAGGAGACAAATGGTTATAGGAAACAAAGGAAGAAATAGGATAGGTGCAAGTACGTTTACCTTTACGCAAGGCAATGGGCAAGTCATCAGAAGTATCTGGCGCTGTGGGTGGTTCAGAGGCAAGAGCGAAAGTATTAGGAGTATAGCATCAAAAATATCAGGCACTGTTGTTGGCTCAGAAGCAAGAGTAGAAAGAACTAATTCTGGATCAGACACTGAAGTTGGCACTGGTGAGTCATGAATCTAATAGACGACATTACTCGCCTTGGGACGTTTCCAATAAACATGATAGATAAGTGGTTTAGCAGGTGCCGGGTCAGATACTTGCACTAGTGGTAACGGAACCGTGTAGACCAAGAGATCATCCATACATTCGGTCGTGTCATCTTAGAAATAAGGAAATCCACAATAATGAATTTCAGAAACTCATGGTTTTCTGTTAACACTTAACTCTAGCAATTAAATTGGCCATGTAATCTATAATGGTTTAATGGAAAAATAATTAAAGGCTGAATTATAAATAAACACTAGCAGAAAGATAAATTACTTGATGATAACTGTTCTTGCTTTCCAGAAATGCTTTTCCCCTAAAACTCTCAAAACATCTTCAGGAGCCATTTTCATACCTACCTCATAGTCTGGGATGTTCTTACTTGGAGCTTCATAATGTCTATACGTATCTTCACTTTTATGCCCATCTCTCTTACCCCAGAAGGAATTTCTACCATTTCCTAAATCATCAAGAGATTTAAGAACACCACTTGTTGCTGGCTTCTCCAAGTAACCGTCCCTAAGATTTATTTTCTCCACAAAAGATGCATTCTCTTCCTTGCTCAGGCCATTACTACCCTGCAACATTTTCAAGCTGTCTGCTGAAATACTTCTAAATTCTCGCATCAATGATGAATCTGATCTCCTTATTGGTTTAGAAGTCCTAATTTTGATCAATGATTCATCTTTCATGTCACCAAAATCAGCTAATGGGTGAGCAGACCCTTCCTCTGGGAGATCGGTATGATTGACCTCTATATGGCCGTCTATCTGGTTCTTCTCATACCTTACTGACATCAGTTTTATGGGTCTAGTTAAATTCACCCTCTCACTGAATGAACTTTGACCTTTAAGTGAACAGCTTGATTTACAGTGAACAAGTTTCTTCTCATCTTCCTCATTCTTGTTGATGCTGCAGCATGAATTTTTCCCATGGCCAGAGACAGGAGTTACCAAAGCATCATCATGCTCATAATGTTTAACAGAGTTGTTACTACTGGTAAGACCATCTGGCTGAAACATTGCATTTACAAAGTCAGTAACAATAGGAACATGTACTTCAAAATATGTTATTAAATCGTTGTTTTCATGGGTTTTACCATCAATTTGGTGAAGTTCACAGTTGTGGATTGATAAACATGAAGCTTCTCAGCCATATAACAAGATACGCCAGAGTTGCAGAATGGGATGCCTTGATTGCTACCAACCTGTATGACCCAATAAAGCCATTATGATCAAAACGAGCAAAGAGTAAACACAAAGCAAGTCCCATAACAACATGACATTTTATGATGGGGAAAAAGGAAGACCAAACTGTTTATGGTATCATTTAAGAAATTGAAGAAAGCTTGGATCTTTTTGCTGAAAAATCATGAGGAGCATTAGTAGATCCAGAAGAAGGGATGGTCAATTTTTCCGAGAAAGCCATCTTGTTCCTTGGAGGGCCTTTTGGTCTCACCTTTTCTGCATCTTTAAAATACAGCCTCGGGAACACTGGGCTTATCTCTCTCTTTTTTTTTTGTTGGTAAAAGAGAGGCATACAGCCTTAAATTAAAAGATTAATCGAACAAGGGAATCAAGTCGCATACAATCTTCTAAAACCACTTGCCTCAGCTTATGAGGGCAAACACTAGAAACAAAAGAAATTGAAATGCCTTCCTTAGCCAAGGCATCGGCCAGCACGTTGTGAGATCTACTAACATGTTTCAATTTCACCTCCCAATTCCTATTCAAAAAGGCTCTAATCTGTAAGAACAATAAGCTACTGGTATTGTCATCCCTTCCACTCACCAGCTTCTCCACAATGATCTTAGAATCAGATTCAAGAATAACCTTCTCCTTTACCTCTTCAATATAGAGAGCCATCTTGTTCCTTGGAGGGCCTTTTGGTCCCACTTTTTCTGCATCTTTAACATGCAGCCTCGGAAACATTGGGATTATCTCCTTTACCTTTTCAATTCCTCCCTCCATTCTTCTCATTCTGGTAGAACTTAAGAAAATAAGAGGTTTGATCCTATCACATTCTTCACACTCTCAATCCACTCACAGATAAGTTCTTAATAGACCTCACGTGTGTATACTTTTCTGATAATTTTGGTTCATTGACATATTAACAAACACTTGGCAAGCATAAAAAACAAGTTCTTTCCAGAAAACAGAGTCTTTAAAAAAAACAAAAATCAAAGAATGACAATAACAATAATGCTTAAAACAGATCTATATCCTTCAACAAAAAAAACATAGAGCTTTTGATTATAAAAAAAAAAAAAAAAAGTAGGTGTGGGGAAGAAAAACCAAGTGTTCCCCGCTTTTCAAAATTCAAACTTTTAGATAAACAATGTAAATATAGAGATAACACGAAAGATTTCATGCGAAAATAAGCAAAAGGGTGTGACTAAGATGAAGGGGATTATCAAGGTCAATAATGTCTCAAATTTAGGAGCAAGTTGGCACTTGGAGATGAGAGAAGATTGGGCGGTTATCCGTTTACGGGCAGTGACCAAGTCTCGTCTCTTTAACATCGCAGTGTTTGGCGATGCGATGCGAGGAGACTGCTTCATAACAACCTGTTGAAGTTGTAAGAAATTTGATCAATCTTTTCAAGATTTTGTCAACAAATTCGGTTACTCTAGAGGGCCTGTTTGGTTTGAGAAGAGAGAGTGAGAGGGAAGGAGGTTATTGACCAAATTATAATTAATAAGAAAAATATTTCTTTTTATTGAGAATATATTTTTAAAATATTAAAAAAATTTCATAGGTTATTTAATAAAAGGAGAGAAAAAATTTCTCTCTCTCTCTTATCTCTCTCAAACCAAACAAGCCCTTATTTTATCCTTAATCCCCCTTTTCGCTTCCATGTGATGCAATTTAAACACGTTTTTTTTTTCACCCGAAATCTCGTACGTGTTGGGTTTTGAGTACAACTAATTTGTACTTTTTTTTCCTAACAAAATCTTTTCTAACGGTCATTGTTGAGTGTTGAGAGTCAAAATTTTAATTATAAGAAAAAAAACACGTCAAATGTTATCCAATCAGCATCCCTTATAATGTCTCAAAAAATTTAGAAAATATTTTTATCTATGGCCCTATGCAACCTCCACCCATATCAACTTTACCAGGAAGACCACTAACTAAACGGTTGAGATCCGAAGAAGCACAACGGTATCAACTTTACCAGGAAGACCACTGACTAAACGGGTGAGATCTGAAGAAGCATAACGGAGGAAGAAGCTTGTTCCTGGGCGGAATTACTGTCGGACAAACCAATCTGTAGTGTCTCCTCTATCTGGAAAGTTAAGCAAGATAGGTAAGCGGATGAAATACTCAATCTGTAAGCAAGAAAGTCATATAACAAGTCAACTTGTAAGGAGGTAATAGTTTAATACATTTTTAGTTACAATCTTTTTTAAATCTGAGTATTTTGCTTTGCCCAAGATTTAATTATGTATTTTCTCACATGTAGGTACCGTCATCAAGCACACCTTGTTAACCAAGCAGGAAGAGATCTCAGTTCTGTCAAGACTCATCACCAGCACCATCCCAGTCCTGTCAGCAGCCACCAGCAACATCTCAATCCTCTCAGTAGCACTACAAAAAAAACCATATTTTGTCACGGTTTATTTGTAGCGGTTCAAAATAACCGCTACAAAATACCATTTTGTAGCGGTTTTGTCCCTAAACCGCCACTAAATAGTATCGGAAGCCATGACAACATGACTGCTGCAATGTTTGTAGCGGTTTACCCAAAACAAAACCGCAACAAATTTGGCGCCACCTTGGCGCGCAATGGCGGGAATGTTTGTATCGGTATTTTAGTAGCGGTTATTTCACTATAACCGCTACAAAATTGGCGCCAACGTTGGCGCCAACTTTGTTGCGGTTATTTTATAGCGGTTACATCACCACAACCGCTAGAAATAAACGAAACGACACAATTTTGTCGCGGTCACTAGGAAGAGTGACCTTAACCGCATCAAAATCTAAATTTTGTATCGGTTTTGAGGGTAACCGCTACAAATATTCACGCTATAAAAAAGGTTTAAGGTCCGTACATCAATTATAACAATTAAAAGAAATTACTAAATCTTCGCTTGTGCAATACCCCGGATTAATAATAGAAATAATAATAATAACAGATAATAGTAATGATAATGATAATAGATTAAAATAATAAGATAATAATACTATATATATATATATATATTTTTTTTTGTTTTGTTTTTTGATATCAAAAAGGTTTTGGAGGGGTTCGGCACCAGTCCCCCACCAAGGCTAGGGCACGGCCCCGGGCTCTTTGAGCACTTAATGGAGACTTACGAGATCGCCTACCAAAGGAGTCCCAGCGACGGCAGAGGGGATCGAACCCACGACCCAAGGGCCTAATCCTAGATCCCTTACCATCTGAGCCAACTCACATCGGCAGATAATAATACTATATAAAATATCTAGAAATTAATAATGTTTTTAGTATTAATTTAATTGACAATAATTAAAGAGCCCAGCCCAATCACTAAAACCCTAGATGTTAATTATAAACTTAGGTTTAGCCTAAACCTAGAAAACGCTCGACTCTTTTCTCTGTTACGGCATCCTCCTCCTGTACCCTCATCAAAGCGTTTTTCTAGAAGGCTAGCAAAGACGGAGACCAGGTAATCCTAATTCCCATATAGTTTAGGCTAATTCCATGAAATATATATTATATGTAACCCTAATCTGTAATCCTAATCCCCATAAGTCTTAGATTCATGTAATCCTAATTCTCATATAGTTTAGGCTAATTCCATGAAATATATATTATATGTAACCCTAATCTGTAATCCTAATCCCCATAAGTCTTAGATTCATGTAATCCTAATTCCCATATAGCTTAGGTTAATTCATAGTATATGTAACCCTAATCCCATAAGCCCTAGGTTAATAGGAATCCATTGTTATATGGCATAATCCTTTAAAACCCCAAAATTGCCATCTCACTTTTCCCCGGAATTTCCATTTGATACAATAAATCTTACGCATGCCTTCCTCTGTGAGAAAATTGTTTCCTTCATATGATATGATTCTGCTAGCCTTAGAGTATGTACGCTGCTAAATAAGTGCCTCGGTTTTGTTTTTGTAATTGAATATATATATATATATATATATATATATATATAGGGATAGGATATTGTTACTACCATTTTTTGTTACTACCACTTTTCCACCGTTAGATCAGAATCTCATCTACCTTTATAATTTCTCTCTCCTATTAAGATTCTGATCTAACGGTGGAAAAGTGGTAGTAACATTGGTAGTAACAAAAAATGGTAGTAACAATATCCTATCTCATATATATATATATATATATATATATATATATATATATATATATATATAAAATACTATATTTCTTCTTCTCGTTTTACGCGATTTACTTTTTCTAAAGTCACTTATATATATAAAATACTATATTTCTTCTTCTCGTTTTACGCGATTTACTTTTTCTAAAGTCACTTAACATTGAATATAAAATACTGTACGTGGTTGCCTTGGGGTCTTCGGTTTTGAGGATGGAAATATATATATAATACCTGTACGTTTTGCTCTGGGTTCTATGTTCATTTTCTTTTGGCTTAAAATCCTATCTTATAACATATTATAAGTACATTTGTTCGTCAATAAATGAACCAATATCTCGGTAATATATTCTCATGACGACCTTATAGAAATCTATGAGTAAAATGGATAATGAGTAAAGCTGGAGATTTAAACAAGGTCATGAGAACTTCTCAGGATAACCTTATAGGAAACCATGAGTAAAATGGATAATGAGTAGAGTCAGGGATTTAAATGATGGTTATGGAAATTTCTTATGAGAACATTATAGGAACTCATGAGAATTTATTTTATGGTTTAATTTGAGAATTTTATTTTGTGTGTGATTGAAATAATTAAAATCGTGGGAGGATAGCTTTGGGATGGTACCTCCTAAAGTGATGAACACAACCTTTAGGCTTTATGCCCCCGATATGTATTTGATGTGAACCGATTATATCCGTTCTTCCCAAAGTGGTGTTTGGCAGGTTTCCGGGACACTAGTAGCAACTTTGGGAAAATGTGTGCACATTAGGACGAAATGTTTTATGGCCAATTAATGATTTGTGACTGGCAGATTTTCGGGTCACAGGGTAGACTGGCAGGTTTCCGGGTCTACCATGGTTCTCCTCCTACTAAACAGACTGGCAGGGTTTCCCGGGTCTAAATTAATTTAAAACGATAAAGAATGATATTTGGTGTAAATTCTATATGATTATTTTACTTGATTTATTTAAGGTATTTGAGCCACTTAAATCCTATTTTATTGGGATTACCAGCAATTGCTGATGTTGTGTATTATGGGCTGCGACAATCCTTCGGGGGAGCAGATTTTCAGTGAAGCAGGTTCTCGAGGTTGGGCTAGCATGAGAAGTGAGGATGACGACGTAGAGATTTCTAGGATTATTTTTAGCTAGTTTTATTTTCTTTTTCTTTAAACATTTTTATTTCAGTTGGATTTATGTTAATGCAATAAGTAGCCTTGCACTTGTCCCGGTACAAGTGCGGCGGTAACACTTCCCAACATTGTTTATTTTGGAATTCAGTATTTATTTATCAAAATCCTTGAAGGTTTATGTTAGCATAATTGTTAGAAATTGGGGGTGTTACAGCTTGTAACTGAATAAACTATCTCGCTTGGTCGTCGAAGACAGGCAGATATCAGCTGCACTAATCTCCTATCTCGGGTGATAAGTGCAGCAGATATTTGCATCTCTCATCCTTGCGAGGAATTTCGTTCAGTGACAAGTGAAGGTTTGCTCGTTTCTTTGGCTTCTACTATACTTCTACATTTCTGAGAATAGTTCAACATGCGACCGGAGATTGGGTTCCATTATAGCCACCTTTGTCTCACGAAAATATCTCTGATGAAAATGACTCAGCGAGTTTTTCGTGGGAGATCGGCGGCTATCTTGAGTCGAATCCCCACGGACATGTTGGACTATTTTCGGTTACTTCACTGTGGACATTTTTGGAAAAATTAAAGAAAAAAATTAAATGAATTGAGGGTTTATTTTTTTTAACATATTTTTGAACCAAACTAATTTGTTTTGATTCATTAATGAATCAAAACAAATTAGTTTGGACTTTTTTTTGAAAAAAAAAACATTTTGTAGCGGTTATTGAGAATAACCGCTACAAAATGTGGACATATTGTAGCGGTTACTACTTAACCGCTACAGAATTTCAAGGGTCAGCTATGTTGTAGCGGTTACTACATAACCGCTACAGAATATCAACGGTCAGCTATTTTGTAGCGGTTTATGTGGCGGTGAGATGTAAACCGTTACAAAAATTAAAATTTTGTAACGGTTTCTTTGGTTAACCACTACAAAATGTACGGTTTTTTAAACAGTAACTCCTCATTTTCAAAGTCACACTTCCAACGGTTTGAGTTTTCACCATTTTTACCTTTCAACCCATCTTTAAACTTTTACTTTTAAACTTCTACCGTTCAACATCATGGTTTCTGGAGAAGAGAAGGGAAAAGGAAAAGCAGGTGTCCCAGAGAAAAGGGGCTTAAGGGGGAGTAGTAGTAGAGGGGGCCAGACGAGAGGGCGCGGGGCTCGACATATACCTCCGCCATCTCAGGGGCTGAACGAGTTTGCCGATCTCTTCGCCGATGAAGAAATTCCAAACGTGGGGACCGTAGGGGGAGATCAAGAAGCAAGTTTGTCGTTGAACGACTTAGACGACGAGGATGCGGAGATCCATATCGACATTCCCTTAGCGGACGTGGAGCAGTTCATCGACCAGGAAAACCAGCGGGACCACGGGAACCCCCGACCGGCGTCTTCGCGTTCCATCGGATTTACAGTGGATGTTGAAGGTATATCTAATTAGTTTTTTTGGGAGAAATTAATTTAAATTCGGTAGGTTTAATTCAATTTTTGTAATATTGCAGATAGACATGGGAACATTAGCAGTAGGACGCTGGATGTTTCCCCTCTCACTCAGTACGACTGGGAGATGGCCGGGTATCGAGTCGTAGTCCCGTGGAACGAGCACTAAGACCAGGCGATCGGCACCGGTGGTCACCTGATGAACCGATTCTTGTCTGAATTTGGCGGCAATTGGGCATGGTTCCCGATTTTTTTCAAGGATTGGAAGAGTGTGACGAAGGAAATAAAGGACAAGGCGTTTACCAGAGTTCTGCAGGTAGTCAATATTGTTTAATTAAATTTTACATGTTAATAGTTATAAGTTTTAGTTTATTTCTTTCCTTATTTATTTCTTAATTTATTAATTCTTAATAATGAAATTATGATACAGAAAAAGTTTAAACTTCGCGAACAACACAAAAGGTACGTTATGATGAAGGTGGGGGAAGGGTGGAAGAGTCGGAGGAATCGTCTCTACAATCTAATGAATGGAGATGGCACGATTCCTCTGCAGGAGCTGATCGAGAACGTCCCAGACGGCGTGGAACCAACTCACTGAGCGAGTTTCGTCCAATATAGAAGGAGTGTTGACGGGCAGGTACCTTTTTTAATTAATTATAATTTAATTACATATGGTTTAAATTAATTAATAGTTTCACTTAATTGATAATTTAAATTGAGTTTAAATTAAAATTTTGTTTCCTCCTCCTTGCAGGCTTTGTTGCAGAGGAACACAAGAAGCGGGGCACGTGAGAGGGTCCATCACACAACAGGGACCAAGACGTTTGCTGTGATCTACAGTGAGATGGTATGTTATTATTTAACATGATGATTGTTTTGTTTTCGAAATAACAAAGTTTATATTGTTTTAATTCTTTCAGCAAAAGAAGGCTCGGGAGGAGAACACACAGACGAACTATGGGAAGTTGTGGACATGCACCCATAGACACCGTGATGGGACGCCGACCTCTCGAGCAGCGAGAGGAGATAATAGTAAGTTACAAAAACATTGAAAAATATAATGAATGTTGTATATTTAAATTGATCGTCCATTATTTTATTAATGAATGTTCATGAACCCTGTGGGTCAGGCCCGGATTGAGAAGACCGAGGCGAGCTACAAGCGTCGCAGACCCGGAGTCACGGGGTTTGTGAATCCTCTTGCCCATTGAAAGCTGCTTGTGGGCCCGGTCAAGCATCACGGCCGTGTTAGGGGCATGGGCCTTGGCGCCGAGCCTAGCATGGTGTACCGAAGCATGGCTCCTCCTCTGCGTCCGTACCCTCCAGCTCGAGAAGGCCACCACCGGATGCTTTTGATGAGATCATTGCTGAGAAGGTTGCTGCGCAGGTTGCCGCACATGAGGCTGCACGGAGGGCCGACGAGGAGGCCAGAGATATGCGCAGGAGGGCCGACGAGGAGGCCAGGAATAGGCGCAAGCAGGAGAGCATGGCCCGTTGGTTCGATCGTCATGTGGAGAACTGGACTGCTGTTACTGGGGCCCTGACGCGACTGTTACCTGACCATCGGTTTCCATCTCCCGAGCCTCCCCCTCCGTTCATCTTTGAGGAATCCCCCCCACGTGCTACTGATGACGACGACGTTGTGACTCTGATCGTGCACCAACCCCCCTGAGACAGACCCCCCTCGGACAGGACTTGATGATCATGTTCCTGATAGTTAGTTTTTATCTTGAACACTTAAGTCATTTTGTACCGTTGGATATTTGTTTACTTTGATTTAAATATTTGGTTTGTTTAACCTGTGCTTTAGTTATATATTTGTTATCGTTAAATTTGGTACGTTATTTCAAAACCTATAACTCATTTAACTAAATTTTAATCCAATTTTAATCCCCTAAAAATTTTAATCCAAAATAATTTCCTAAAATTTTAGTCCAAAAACACTAAAAATTTAAGTAAATTTTGTAGCGGTTCATATGGAGAAACCGCAACAAATTTGAAATTTAAAATGGAAGGGCGCCATAGTTTGTCGCGGTTAAATAACCGCTACAAGTTTCAACGGTCATCATTTTGTAGCGGTTCTGCTGAAGCTAACCGCAACAAAATTGAATTTTCAATGGCCAAGATTTGTCGCGGTTTCCATCCAGAACCGCGACAAATTGTATTAAGTAGCGGTTCTTGTCGCGGTAATTTACCCGTTACAGAACTGTTCCTGATATTTGCAACGGTTGTTGTAGCGGTTTTGTAACCGCTACAAACCATTCGATGCATTTTTAAAGATCCCAAGTTCTGCGTTGAATGTAATTAAACATTGTATCCACATTTATGTTTTATCCTAGATTTGTTTGTTACATATGGATAAGTCATGGATCAAGCTGCCGCGTAGTTCTCCTGTATATTTAGCGGGATTGAACACTTTCTTAGATTTCGCCTCCTCTCACCTTGCATTAATGGCAAGATCGTGTGTCCTTGTTTGCGATGTAAGTTTAAGAAGTGGCAAACACGAGATTGTGCTTTGGAACATCTTCTTGTAAAGCCTTTCCCAGAAGCATATACATTCTGGGAGGTTCATGGGGAGCAACGTGGTATGGGATATGAGCTCCATCTTCCTCGAACCTCACAAGTAGGAAATCAAGTACATCAAGATGATCCGGTTAATGAAGCTATTCGTGATGCTTTTGGTGTTCAAGACGACAACTTCACAGCAGAGGTGCAGGTTCCAGAACCTGTTTTCTTCAGGAACGATGCAGCTCGGGAATTTTTCAGCCTCATGGATGAGAGCGATCGTCCTTTGTATCAAGGTTGTCAGAAATACTCAGTTATCTTTTCTTATCAAATTGTACCATATCAAGTGCATGTGTGGGATCACTGATAAGGCAATGTCGATGTTTCTGGAATTACTTCGAGATGCTTTCCCTGACGCGGACATTCCCTCATCCTTCTACGAGGCGAAGAAGATAATCAACGATTAGGCTTGAACTACCAAAAAATAGATGCCTGCCCAAACGACTGTATGCTTTATTGGGGAGAGGACGATCGGAGGGAGACTTGTAAGAAGTGTCACACTTTGAGGTTCAAGACAGTTCGGAAAGGGAAGAAGCAGAAGAAGAAACCTGCAAAGATTCTAAGGTACTTTCCTTTAAAACCTCGCTTGCAAATATTGTTTATGTCGTCTAAGACAGCTCAGCATATGAGGTGGCATGAAGATGATAAGAATCAAGATGGTAAACTCAGGCATCCACGTGATTTGAAGCGTGAAAGCGTTCGACTCGGTCTTTCCGCATTTCGCGGCGGACCCTAGAAATGTTCGTCTTGCTTTGGCGGCCAAGCGGTTTTAATCCATTTCGGAATCTTAGCACAAGCTACAGTATATGGCCAGTTATGTTGATACCCTACAACTTGCCCTCGTGGATGTGCATGAAACAAAGCTCCTTCATTATGTCCATGATCATTCCAGGGAAAAAGGCATCGGGAAATGACATCGATGTGTATCTCCAACCGCTGATCAAGGAGTTGGTGGAGTTGTGGAATGTAGGTGTGGAGACGTACGATGCGCACGAGAAGACACTTTTCAACTTGTGTGCGGCCTTGATTTGGACGATAAGCAACTTTCCTGGCCTCGGGACATTATCTGGGTGGAATGTGCATACCGGCCTTGCGTGCCCAGCTTGCAATTTTGACTCGACTCGGTGCGCCTTCTCCACGATCGTAAGTGGTGCTTCATGGGTCATCGGAGGTTTCTCGATGGTACGCACAGTTTAGGTTGCAACGCAATCTCTTTAATGGGCAACAGGAAAAAAGAGGACCTCCCGGAATTTATCCGGTGAAGAAATCATAGAGCAGCTTCAGGATGTTGATGTTGAGTTTGGGAAAAAGGACGATCCGGCAAGGGCCGGGACAAAGACTGCCAGGGCTTCTGGTTCTACGCCCCAGCAATGGCGAAAGGTAAGTGTCTTCTTTGCTCTTCCGTATTGGATAGATAATTTGCTCCGACACAGTCTGGATGTCATGCACATTGAAAAGAATGTGTGCGACAATGTGTTGTACACGATTCTCAACGAACCAGGCAAGTCCAAAGATCATCTGCGGGCCGGGAAAGATCTATGGGAGATGGGCGTTCGTGGAGACGCGTGGCGGATTAGCATGACAGATTTCAACCGGCAAGATTCACCACGACAAAACCGAATAAGGAAATCTTTCTCGCTACCTTGAAGAAAATAAAAGTTCTGATGAGTATTCAAGCAACATATCACGATGTATTGACTTGCAGGCTCGAAAGGTTACTGTGGTGAAGAGTCATGACTCACATGTGCTTATGCAACGATTACTTCGCTGGCCATGAAAATACGCGCCTCTCGATGTGTCTCTCGTTTTGGTTGAGCTTTGTACTTTCTTTCGGAAGTTTGTGTTCCAAGGTTTTGATAGTGGAGGAGCTCGACCAGCTGCAACAGAAAATCATTATTCTGTTGTGTCATTTGGAGATGATCTTTCCTCCGTCATTTTCACGGTCATGGTTCACTGACAAGACACCTTGTTCACGAAACAAAGCTTGCTTTGTGATTCGAGACCGATGGATGTATCCCGTTGAGAGGTACTTGTTTAAATAAGGATTTCATACAAATATATATACAAATATATATATATATATATATATATATATATATATATATATATATATATATATATATATATATATATATATATATATATATCAATCATATCCTATATATTTCCTTACATTTTATACATACTCACATTTCATTGCATGTTTAATTGCAGGGAATTCAGGAGTTATGTGAAGCGTGAACTGAGGATTCGTACATAGACATCCTCCAAAATTGATAGAAAGGTCCACAGAGACTTCCAGGGTTGGTTTAGGAGGAGAATAATGAACAACCACAACCCGCACTCGCCAGAATTCAGAGCTCTCGCAGTAGGCCCGCTTGACCACGCCCTAAGATTTACGGCATACAATGCCAATGGTTTTAAGTTTTGCACCGTCGCACGAGATCAGGGATTGCGACCCAAAACTCGGTGTATATGGCATGTTTGGGACGAGGAGTTATGCGAGCAGCGTGACGAAACATACGGTTCGGTGACGTCCGTATTATGGAAAGCTGCTTGATGTGGTCGGGATAAGTTACAGGCCTTTTCACCGTGACGTTGTTCAAGTGTTTGTGGCGAATACCACAACGTCCGGGGACTCAAGACCGACGACTTAGGTATCACATCGGTGAATTTCTCCGGCCTATTCACGGTGGTCGGTCCCGAAGATGACGAGCCGTATATTCTTGCCTCAGAGGCCCATCAGGTTTATTATGTCGTCGATGAGAGGCACAAGGATTGAAATATGGTGGTTCACTTAAAGCCTCGGGACCTTTACAATATGGGCGATGGTGATAACGTCGCCTACGATTGTGAGCCGTTGCAGCCCGCCAGCTTCGAAGACTTCATCCCAGCCGGCGATGACAATTTACCTATAGTTCGGTACGTTTTTTAATTGTGGCTTTATGAAATTGAAACATTTAACTAAAGTTTTAATTGTGTTCAAACGTATTCACCTCACGCGTAACATTTTATGCAAACTTTCTTTGTAGGGATGTCGAAGAAGATTGAGAGAAAAATTTAATCCCTATGCTGTAATATGCAATCTTTTTAAAAAAAAAAAATTAAGAACATAATTTGTAGCGGTTAATTAACCGCTACAAATCCTTAAAAACCGCGACAAAAAGAAACCGTTACATGAACCGCTACAAACACGCAAACAAACCGATACTAATAATAATAACCGCTACAAAAAAGTGTGACCCCAACCGCTACAAAATGCTGCGCAGAAACCACCATAAATACCCACACCCAACCTCATTTAATATACATCAATTTCTTTTCTACCCACGTTTTCTCTTCGTCTTCTCAAATATTTTTACGTTTTGGAACATAGGGGTTAACTGTCTGAAGGGTACAAGTGCCGTGTAACCGGATCAATTTTAATGTTTCTCAATTCTAATGTTTCTCATATATACTAATTAATGTTTGTTATTTTGCAGTTGAACGGGATATTTTAATCAACTTTCCTTTTTCTTCCAAATACATTATTCAATAACTTGTACACATATTTTTAAACATTCAGTATTATTTTAATTACCTCATTATTAGCTCTTATTATATCTTCCATATTTTTATTATTTTGCATCTATACAACAAGCACCTTATATATTTAAATTTCATATTTTAATACTTTTTTATTTTTATTAAAAAGAAAAATTATTAATAATTACTTAATCACGTTGATAAATAAGTTTTTTTTTTAAAGTCATGAAATTTGTAGCGGTTGCTTGAACCGCTACTACGTTTCAAATATTTGACTGGAGGAAATGGCGGGATTATTTTGTAGCGGTCAGAGTAGCGGTTTCAAACCGCTACACATTTTTGAAAAAAATGGCGGGAACATTTGTAACGGTTACAAACCGCTACAAATATTCACATGGCGGCAATTTTTTTTCCGTGCAAAAATATGGCGGGAAAAGTTGTAGCGGTTAAGAACCGCGACAAATATTCAAAATAATAAATTTAATGGCGGCAAAATTTTCAAAACATTAATTTGTAGCGGTTAGGTAACCGCTACAAGTAAATATTGTAGCGGTTAGTAACCGTGACTAAGCTCTCAGAAGAGACGTCAGCCAAGCTCATTTAGTAGCGGTTATTATTAACCGCAACAGATATAGTAGCGGTTCATATGCATGTAGTATCGGTTTTTCTTAACCACGACAAATTAGCTTGCCACAGTGGATTTTGTAGCGGTTCTTGAAACCGCGACAAATGTCATTAGTTGCGCCAAAAACCACTACAAATAGGTGATTTTAATCGCTACAAAATGTCGTTTTTTTTTTGTAGTGTAGCCACCAGCACCATCTCAGTCCTCTCAAGACCCTCCGGCCTCCAGCACCATCTCATTGCTCTCAACATCCACCAGAACGTAGAAATTGTGTGTACAAGTCAAGAAGACAATGTGTGATGGATATAAGGATTGATGAAGGCACTGGCAGAACAGTTTATAATGTAAATATCATTATTTTGCATTTAAAAATGAAAGGAACATAAATGAATACACTATTACTAATTTGATTTTCATTCATTGTGCAGTCTGGTCTCAGATCAAAGGTTGTTATTCAAGAGGGTTCTGCACAAGAGTACATGAATCGGTATGATGACCCTCAAACAAAATTCATACCGAATGAAAAAGAAATGAGGATATCCATGGGTGCAACCTCCACTGCAGTAGAGGGTTCAAGAAGGATTCAGTTCCATGAGGAAGGCTTCAATGCGTGTGAAATTCCATCTACGTACACCGCCGAGTCTGTAGTGAAGGGGCCAGCCGTGTGTCACAACATATCAGTTTTTATCTCAACAACAGAGAATGATAGCAAACTTTAAGAACAAGAGAAAGAAGAGTATTATCTAAGATAATTAAGTCTTTATATGTAATTATTGAATGTCATTTTGACCACTTATGTGATTAGCAACGTTTTGGCATCCATTGAATGGAAAGGTGATTGAATGGCATTAGGACCATGTATAGAATGATGGTTGTTTACTTGTTTTGGCATCTTTTTGTATCCATTTAAAGGCACTCAGACCATTTATGTGATTGAATATAATGGTTGTTTTGGTCACTATGTATCCATTGAATGGAACTAAAAACACTAATGTGATAGTAAGCTTGTTTTGGCAACTTTTTGTATCAATTGAATGGTTTATTAATGATGATAATTATAAATTTGTTAGATTTATTATCCCAATTGGCCTTCCCCAGAGTTGATTACTTTGATTTCCTAAGACAAAATTTTGTCGTAGTGTCATGAAACATAGACACCATGTTGAATAGAGACAATAAGTGAATGGTTATATAGTATGCAAATGGTATGAACAATATAAATAGAGGGAATTGCTTCATGGATGTTAAATTAACTTGTAGTACATAGTTAAGAAATGACATGTTAAAATGGAGACACGATTTTATGAAAAATTAGAACAATTTTCGTTTTTAATGCTTGGCCACAATGTTTTTTGAAAATTGGATTAAATATTGAACCATTTTGATAACTAGTTCAATAATTATTAATAAAATTCCAAGCCAAAAATATATATTATTAAAATGGTTTGTCGATATAGAGAATTGACGATTATGATCTACTACATGATACAAACTCTTGGGCATTAAATTAAAGATCCTTAAATCCGTTTCCATCACGCTAGCAATTTTTTATTCCTATGGCATGTTTGGAGAACCACACTCCAATCTCGTTGGAGGAAGTTGTGGATTTACCAAAGATCTTGTAGTTTAGTGGTATGCCTTCTAAGTGGGAAGTCGTGGGTTTGATTCCGTCTATATAACCTCAGGCTATTAATGCTTGCCCGTTATTAATTCAAAAAAAAAAAAGTTGTGGATTTTAGAGATAATATCTGCCTCAAGGTGATCCCCATCTATCCACTCCTATTATAATTGCATTGACTGCCTTAGTAGAGTCGCATTCGACCAGCACATCCCTGATACCTTGATCTCATGTTGCTTTCAAACGGGTTAGGGGCCTCTAGCTAATGCCCCTTGAAATTGAGTCCACATTATATACCCATTTTTACATGCTTCTTATATGCTTCTATGTGTAAACACCATTTCCAAGAAAGAGAGAAATCTTGGATAATGAAAAGTTTACAAGTAGAAGCATGTAAAAATATAATGGGCATATAATGTGAACTCCTTGAAATTTCATAACTTTCCAAGTGTTTTGTTTTTGTTTCTTGTAGTCATTCGATTATATATAAAATGAGTTTGATATCTTATGAGAAAAATATGGTGAAGTTTTGAATTTGTTATGATTTTTCAAAAAAATATAAATGATTATTACACATTTTTAGAGTATTTTTTCTTTGAACAACTCACAAGGAGCTTTATTTGAGATCTCTTTCAAACCCTAGGGAATTGAATCCTCTCATTATCTTACATTCTCATCATTCCTCCTCATCCAATCTCAACCTTTGATATATCTCCTCAACCAATGTAGACTGTTGATTTGAATTAATCTTGTCTGTCCCATCCTGAAATACTTTTTAATATCAGTAGTATTCTGAAATATTTTTTCAAAATCCTAAGATTTAGGATCTTGAAAAAATATTGAGTAAATACCCTTTTTGGTCCCTGGAAAAAAGTACGGACCCCTTTTTGATCCCTAACTAAAAATAACTCAACCCGTCATCCCTGGGAAATCAAAAAACATCCCACGTTAGTCCTTCCGTCAGTTAGCTCCTAACGGCGTCACTAACGTTGCTGATGTATAACGTGAGTTGGTCCAGTCACATGCCACGTAGGCAGGCCAAAACGACGTCGTTTGAGTAAATATCCTTTTTGGTCCCTGGAAAAAAGTACGGACCCCTTTTTTATCCCTAACTAAAAATAATTCGTCCCGCCATCCCTGGGAAATCAAAAAACATCCCACGTTAGACCTTCTGTCAGTTAGCTCTTAACGGCATCACTAACGTTGCTGATGTGTAACATGAGTTGGTCCAGTCACTCGCCGACTCTTCCATCTTCCCCCTTTATATACCCTCCCTCCATTCTTTCCCTCCCCAACAAGTCATTACAATTCCAGAACTTTCCCTCCCTCCCAAGCAACCACCTCACCTCAATTTTCAATAACCGCTTTCATCCCTCAATTCTCCGATCCTCTGTACGATCTCCAAGATCCATCATCAATTTCATCATTGCTGTAATATTTTTCCTTGTCTCCTTGGCGATTTATCAGTTTGCTGCCTGAATCTGTAAAAAAATATTAATAGAATGTTTGTTCACCAAGTAAGCTTAATGTCTTGCATCACCATGGTCCAGTCATTGACTCATCATGTTCTTGATTGAATGGTGCAGGGTGCTTCGTTACCTTCAACATTTTTTACTCGTTGAAAAGTCTATTTACTGACCTCATGTTGGATTTAGAGAAGTATAAAGATTCAAAGCAATGAACACCGTCTAACTCCTGCGCAAACCTAGGCAAGAAGCGCTGCCGGTGTTGCTTGGCTCCATCGGGTTGCGTTGATGGCGATGGCGGCGGCGCCTTGGAGTTATCTGGAGATGCCGGTTCCTTCTCGGGGGAAGAAGGCTTCTGCTCGGGCTTGGGCTTGAGATTTGGGGCATCAATAGACAAGCGCGATATCTGACCGTAGGAAAACTCGACGCAGAGAGCATTGAAGGAACTGAAGATAGACATCATTTGACGACCATAGAACCGATGGAGTTGACGATAACGTATATAAAGTTAAGGTTGCCATCTCCGACTTCTTTAACTACCAAGTCATCGAAATTATTCCCAATCCGTGAAAAAAGGAAAGGTGTAGCCTTTATGTATTCAATCAGTAGCTTCTCATCCAGCAGGCAATACTCCGAAAAAGCCATGTTGGGCATCGACGATTACCGTGGATGCCGGCGATGATGGATTATAGAGTTGGCAGAAGCAAGATTTTAAAGAAAGGGAGGCATATATCATGGTGCTTGATTTCTTTTGAATAAGAAAACAAAAAAAATCGAATGCTTAATTCCTTATTCTTCACTGAAGTTGACAGGGAAGGCAATGAAGACACTTTCCTAACAGGCCAGGTGTTCCATGACCATCAGAGACCTTCGACGGCCTCCAACTCGAGAAAAATCATAGATTCAAAACTCATTGTCTACACGTCGTTTTGGCCTTCCTCCGTGGCAAGTGACTGGGCCAACTCACGTTACACATCAGAAACGTTAGTGATGCCGTTAGGAGCTAACTGACGGAAGGACTAACGTGGGATGTTTTTTGATTTCCCAGAGATGGCGGGACGAGTTATTTTTAGTTAGGGATCAAAAAGGGGTCCGTACTTTTTTCTAGGGACCAAAAAGGGTATTTACTCAAACGACTTCGTTTTGGCCTTCCTACGTGGCATGTGACTGGACCAACTCACGTTACACATCAGCAACGTTAGTGACGCCGTTAGGAGCTAACTGACGGAAGGACTAACGTGGGATGTTTTTTGATTTCCCAGGGATGACGGGACGAGTTATTTTTAGTTAGGGATCAAAAAGGGGTCCGTACTTTTTTTCAGGGACCAAAAAGGGTATTTACTAAAAAATATTTCATTGTGCTGACTAGTACTAAAAAAATAGTTCAAGATACTAACTATTACTAAAACAATACTTTAAGATACTGAGTGGAATTAAAAAAAGTACTCCATGATCTTAAGAAATTATTTTAGGATACAGACTGATACTAAAAATATATTTTAGGATACTAACCGATACACTGAAAAAATATTTTAGAATACTGACCGGTATTAAAAAAATACTTTAGGATTCTGACTAGTACTAAAAAGATACTTCAGGATAGTGACTGATACTGAAAAAATACTGCATGATTAAAGCTAATAAGAGATAAGGAGGGATGATGAGAAAATCGCTTAGTAAAGGATCGGAACCCCATATATAGAGCTCCGCAAAGCTCCGTACGTAGTTAGACTAGAACCTGCTGTGAGCCAAGGCAAGAATCTACAAATCATAGACCCATTTGAATTTGTGGCAACCTCGTAAGTTCTGTCTACTATCATAAGAGCCATCAACATTAAACTTTATGCTACCATCACTTAGTCCACATGGATTTTGAACAGCCACGTCGCTCCTCCACTTTGGTAATGATATCGGTGCCACACCTATATCTCTCACGTAAGAATTTTACCCAAACAGTATCTCGGTTCTTAATCAAATTCCACCTTAGCTTAATCATATATGCTGAGTTTTGATCCTTGCCACTTCTTACACCCAAACCCAAGAGACGATCTCCGTTTGTGTTTCCCCATAAAAAATTCCTACATCTCTTATCAGTAGGTTTGCATCGCATAGTTGGGCATGGCAGAGATAACCCAAGAAACCGGAGTCTGTCTAGCTGCAAAAGAAACGGATCGTGCTTCCCATCCCGTTATGAACTCAAAAGTCTTTCTTCAGACCCCATCATGATGCAGTGGCATACCCAGATACTTCCTTAGATTTCCTCATTTCTTGGCATCCATTGTGATTAACATTAATTACTTGGCTTTAGCTTCATTCACCTTTTGATCACATACCATGCAAAAATCAACATTCCACAACAATTGCATTGTAGGGCTAGAAACACCCTCAACTACATTTTATTAGTGTCTGGGATGTGTAGTTCATTTAGGCAAACAAATTAAAAATGAACCCGATTGTGTAAGCTTTTTCCAAATCAATTTTAATTGCCATCAACCCCTTTTACCCTTTCTTGTGTTTCATCGAGTGGATAATCTCCTGCGCAAGAATAATATTATCAGCACTTTGACTGCCTTTAATTTAATAAAACTGCTTTGATTAGGAGCAACTGTCAGAGGCATAAGATCCTTAAGCCTGTTGGAAACAATTTTGGTGATAATTTTGTAAATAACATTACAAAAACTTAATTATAGGTCTGAACTCTTTGATGGTTTGTGGCACATCAATCTTGGAGATCAAGACAATACGAGTGTCATTGATGGATTTCATAATGGATGGATCTCTGAAAATATCCTGTACTTTCTGTATTACTCTTGTACCAACAAACTCCCATTGGCTCTGATAAAAGAGGGGGTTCAAGCCATCAAGTCCCGGTGCTTTAAGTGAACTCATGTATATAAAAAAGAGCTCGTTAAACTTCACTCGAAACTGATCTTCTCATGTGTACCAATGATCTGGCTCGTTTCGCCTTCTTCTTCTGTATACAATGATTCAAAAAAACCTCATGCTCATAATCTCATGAGGATCATAAGACCATTGTCTAGAGTCTAGCTTTGTGTTACGATCACCATGAGAATACCAATTGCACCTTGAATCTTGCAACCACATCACTTCCTCTTGAGCTAGAACTTGCTCTAATTCCATCCATGCCTCTTTTCTTACCTGTTCAAGATGAAATAATCAATTTTAAAATCAATACTGAAATTGAAAGATCAGTCACCAAAAGACCCAGATCCCGCCACTAAAGCCTCTGGCATTCACTACCTCCATATTGTTCCATTTCAGTCTACGAGCTTATATATATTCTGTGCCTTTTCATTTTTTATTTTATTTTATTCTTGTCTAGGTTTCAGTAAAGCAATAAGTTCAACTCGATGACGATTGCGAAGATCAAATAGGAAACTGCTAAACACTTTGTTCCCCACTCCACGTGAATTCCAGAATATATAAAAGTTTGTTATCCATAAATAACATATATATATGGAACAGATGATATTAGTCAGATTAGTTTGCGTTTTTAATGCTTGGCCACAATGTTTTTTGAAAAATTGGATTTAACTAGTTTCAAATTTAATTTAAAGCTACAATTACATCGTAAATTAATTTAAGATTTTAGGTGCTACTGAAAAAATATTTTAATTGTTAAATATGCCAAAAATTAACTTTAGATGCTAATTATTAGTGGAAAAACATTTCAAAATGCTGGATGTAATTGAACTCTAGTATAATTAAGTTGTGAATTGTATCCTCCTATTGGGTATAAGAAATAAATAGAGGTAAAGGGGATATACTTGGGGGACGACGAGAACATGTCATGGATATTACCGTAAATTCCTTTTTTCAAAGATAGATGGCCATCTTATCTCATAGTAACCTTCTCCTATTCTTCTACTCCTCTTCATCTTTTACCTCCTTTTTTTCTGCCCCCTTTTAGGCTCAAGATATCCACCGCCGGTAGGAATGACTAATCTTATCATAATGTAGAGACTTTCTGAAAGGATTTTACTATTGGCTATGAGATCCTCTCCATATACATAGAGTTGGGAATCAGGGCCAGTTCGGCCTTACAGGGGTGGCCCTTGAAGGGCTAGGGCCTAATAGGGCTCGGGGTAAGAAAAACATTTGTTTTTCAAAGCCCGGCTCGAGAACACTAGGGCTAGGGCATGCCCTACAAGGCCCAGAAGTTACTATTCTAAATTTGAACTATTTTTCCTCCATTTTTTTAAAGAAATAAATTAGTAAATTATAACAATTAAAGTTTTAATTTATCAAATAAATGTTGTCAACCTTAATATCCAAACAACACGAATCATCTAACAAATAAACACATTCACTAATTCGTAATCAAAAGCAAATTATTGTCCACAAATAACTCACATAAAACATAAGAAGCATACCACTAAACAACATTGTGACTATCATTATCATCTTCTTCGCCACTATCATCAATTTCAAAGACATTTGATTGTGCTTCAAGTCTGTGAGTGAGTCTATAAGTGTGAGTGAGATTTTCGAAGAAAAAACGAAAGAGAGACTGAGATTTTAGGGTTTTTACTTCTCAACTCTCAAGTATAGACAGTGTAGGTAATTTTAAAAAATAAATAAATTAAAAGGGCCTAGGCCCAAGGCCGGTCTTTTAAGCTCGAGGTCCTACAGGGTTTCAAGCCCGGCCCTTGAAGGGTCAAGGCTTTAACGGGTCTTTCTCGGCTCCACATATATACCACCAAGGATTGAACCCTAACTAGATGCTTAAAGAACCCAATTAAATGCCACGTATATTAGGCTTCATGGTTATCTTCTGCCCATTTTGTTCTTGGAGGCTATCACATATTCAAACAAACAATTGTACAAAATTGGGTTGATTGGGGTGGTCCAGCCTTATTTAGCCCATCTAGCTATAAGGAGGAGGAGGCAAGGGAGGATCCAAATGTTAGACTAGGGGGTAAGTGCCAACCCTTGAATTGGGAAATTAGAGATTTTTTAATAATAATAATAATAATAATAATACATGTTTGAATGATTGCCCACCCTTAAATTAAGTGTTTACCCTTAATACATTAAGATTGCATTTCGTAATCGAATGAGGGATGAATAGTTGAATGATTGCTTAATACCTTATATTAAAAAAAGATGTATTTGATAGTATTAATAATGAGACAATTATGATGGAATTCTAAAAAATAAGGCCTAGAAGAATGACATTGTAATTATTTCTATTGTAATATACTTTTGTTATTAAAATATATGTACTTGAACTTATTGAATGCCCATTGTTCATTGTAATTTATGTAGGCATTTCTAACCGCACTTAACCTTACTTTTCTAAATATTTTGATGGAAAAGAATATTACGAAGAGTCGCATTTAGATATTAATTATAGGGGTAACATTGATAAATAAATATTACGGATTCTCCAAGTGACTTGTACTATTAATAAACAAAAATTCCTTTTAAATAGTAGTCTCCAATAATAGGGACCAGATTGAGCTGTATAATTCAAGTGTATATAGAGAAAATGTGTTGCTAAGATATGATCCAATCTGATGTGATTTTGATCGTCGGAATTCAATGTGACGTTTAAATATCGGTTAGGAGAAGTTCTGGTTGCTCCCATATTAGGCTAATAATAATTAGGCTTATTAAGTGTTTGAATAACATTCAAACCACAGTTTCAGAAGTCATTTTTGTACAAGTCGAAACAAAATTCATATCACATACTTACCTCATAAATTATAAAAGTTATTTTCTAAAAACTAATACAAACACACTTTTAGTAGTTAGTACGATCATTAGCCATAATCCAAATTAGAAGGAAATTAAACACAACACTTATGCAAGCAATCAGTGGCAGATCTTGAAGAAAATGTTTGGGAGGCCAAATATATACTTATTAATTAATTAAAAAATCTTATAATTATATAACATTTTTAAAATATTATATTAAATTTTACATCATATTGAATTTTAAAAAAAAATTTATGAGGTTTGTCATGATTTCTTAGACTTTTGATATTAAGAGTAAAATGATGATAATTTGTTGATTATTCATACAAATTATTTCTTGAACTTTTGATACTACTTGTTCTTAATTTTGCATTGTAGGTGTTTAAGAATTGAGATTTTGGAGGGTCAGAATGAATGTTTTGAGGACTGAGAAAAGTTATAGAAAAGTCCCCGGAATTTCTGAAAATTGTAATCAATGAAGAAAAGAGACTAAGGAAAATTACAGAAAAATACCCATAGTTTTCAGAAATTATAGCACTCTCTACAAAATTTTTAAAGATTTATACTTTAGTCCCTTTTAAAAAAAAACATATTAAAAAAAATAAACTTTTTATGGCCCCTCTAGACCTAATGAAGATCCGCCATTGCAAGCAATATACTCCTATATATTTGAAGGTAGAAAACAAGGGTTACACAGCTTTTGTATGTTATTGAACTGGCAAATGCAAAGCCTGAAATAGACCCTTGAAGTGAGAACATAAAAAGAATAAAATATTATTATTGGGATAACGTTAAAATAAATTAAGGAAGAGGGGTGGGATCAGATGGATCAGGTGGTCCCATCTCCTAAGTACAACTTCTCCGTTCTGATCATGCTCCATGTGACAGACGCCTATCTCATCACATCTACGTCCAATGAAAAATTGCCACGTAGGACTATGGGTGCTGACTTCACGTGTGGAAAACGGATACTGTTTATCTCAAATAACCACCAACGCGGCTTTCCTCCTTTTCTTAGCGTCGGGTGCCTGTCTTTTTCAATAAAACTGTGCTGTTTTGGCACAAACACTGGTGACTTTTTTTTTTTTTTTTTTATTTAAAAGCATTCACGGTCAAGTATATTTTTTAACCCCTTTATTCTTGGGCTCGGTAAAGGGGTTAAACATTCTCACCAAAGGGATAGGATTCAATCTGGAGTTGGTCAAAGCGTTGGAGGAAACATCTTAAGTCATGTGAACTTGCGGAAACACATGTTGAGGTGGAGACATAAGTACTCTTAGTCTTATATACCCTGGGAAGTAAAGCCATAGCACCCTACTTTTGGACTTTGGATGAACCCAACCCCCTCCTAAAATTTTTGTATAAAAAAAGGTATATTTTTAATACAAATCAATATTCTGAATTTTTTAAGATCTTAAAATAATTTTTCAAGATCACGAAGTATTTTTTTAGTATCATCAGTACATTGGAATATTTTTTCAAGATTATCGTATTACAAAAAAAAAAAAAATACTTCATATCCTTTTTTAAATTTTTTTTTTTAAAAAAAAAAGTCATTAACTTCAGTGTTTTATGTGAAAACAACCTAATTTTATAGAAAATGACGAGAGAAAATTAGAAAAGCTGTCCAATTAACACATACTGATAATTTTAAGTCTAATATTTTTCTTATAAGTAAAATAAAATGTGAATTGCTTAGCAATCATCCAACTATAATTAAAAGAATCTAAATGGTTGTGTTTTCATTAAGCAGATATATTTAAAAATAAAAAAGTAAGAATATATTATTCAAGAGTAAATACCCTTTCTGGTCCCTGAAAAAAAACACGGACCCCATTTTGGTCACTGACAAAAAAATGTCATTTTTAGTCCATAGAAAGGACGAATAAATATCGATTAGTGGACATTTTGATCCCTCACAAATTTCCAAAAGGTCATTTTAGTCTCCAAAAAAGGACGAATAATGGTCGATTTTTTTGTCAGGGACCAAAATGGGGTCCGTGTTTTTTGTCAGGGACCAAAAAGAGTATTTACTCATTATTCAAATTAACTATTTTGAAATAAATAATTATGTAAATTAGTAATAAAACTTAAAATAAGAAATTAATGCTGTATCTAGCCTGGTAGTCGATAAGAGAATATAATAGATAATTCAGAATATTATACATATTGACAACATGTCGTCTGATACATATATTATTTAATAAATAATACATCTATATTTTATATTATCTATCTAAATATAATGTATATATATCTAAAACACGGCATTATTTATATTTTATAAGTTGATAAAAATACCTAATATAACACAAATGTAATGTGATGCATTAGCCTATCATTTAGTCTAGAAAGCATTAAAAATATTTAAATGAAAGAAATGAATGTATATTAATCGGAAAAATTATTATGATTTGATATTATATGATAATATAATTATTTCATTGTAAAGAAAATTGATTTTTTTTTATTGGACACAGTATAAGTAAAAATCACATCAATACTTGAAGAGGTTGAGTAGAGTTAAAAATAAAAGGGTTGATGTGCAAAAATAGATATGTGGTTTTTCTAAAAGTGCACTTAATACCAAGTGTGTAAAAGTGATGATATAGTTACAAAAGTGGAGCAAAAATAACTATTGACCGTTAGTTGAGTGATTGTTTGACTTTTTTGTATTTTTAAGGCTGACATGGATAATGACTCAGTTATATTTCATCCCAGCTGAAAGTAAAGAACTGGAGAAAATTACAAAAAATATCATAGATGTTTTAGAAATTACAATTCAACCATTCTCTCTCCCAATCCCAATCTTACCCATCGGGCAGCCCATCTCTGCCTACTTGTCGCAGTTTCCGCCTTTTCCGTAATTTTTAAAACTATCTAAGCCATTTTTTGTAATTTTGTCCAGTTTTTCACTGCTAGCCTGGATAAAATTTAGCTAATCATTGTCCATGCTAGCCTTAAAAATACAAAAAAGTCAAACTAGTAGTCAATGAGTATTTTTGCTCTACTTTTGTAACCACATAATCACTACTATACAAAAAAAAAAAACTTGGTGTTAAGTACACTTTTGAGAAAACCATATATATATTTTTACACCTTAACCCAAAATAAAACTTAACAATCATTATTCCAGTGTCATGGTGTTGGAGCTAAAAATCTCTCTCACATGTCATGTGTTCGAACATAACATACTTTATCATAAAAAAAAAAAAATCAGATATGTAAATCTTGTGAGTGAAAAAAATAGGGAAAAACATACAATAACAAGTCCTCACTTTCGATTCAATAAATGATAACACATTTATACTACTTACTTATTATTATTGAGACTTTTTAGTTATTACATTTTTAAAACTTCATAATGATTTTCTTAAAATAGTTATTCACTTAAAATTTCCTTAAGGATTAAGTAGAATATTATTTTAGCGGTGTAACTTTTTAATTTGTGAGTTGTTTGTAGGGAAAATCCCTCTCAAGTCTCAAAGAACTATCAAAATTTTTAAAAAAGTCTTATAAAGAATTCTAATGCTAGAAAAGTCCCAATAAGTTGTTAATCCCATAGATAAAGTTGTTAATTAACAATTTCATCTGTAAGATTAACAATTTATTGAGACTTTTCTGATATGTGACTTTTTTTAGATTTTTTTTTTTTAAATTTTATTAGTCCCTTAAAACTTAAAAGGAATTTTCCCTTATTTGTAGCATAATTTCAACTATTTGTGAAATAAAAGACATGTATGAATACTGAACAGTTAAAAAGATATGTTATACATATTTGGAGAGTTGCACCCCATAAAAAACAGTTACACGGCGCGTGATACAGAAGTGACAGAACGGACATCTTTAATTGAGATTTTGACAATTTTTGTTTTTAAAATTTTATTATTTTGACAATCTATCATTTATTTCTACCCGGCGTATTCACACTCCGTGATGGACCACTTGGCCCAGATGTAGGGGCCCACCCAAATTGTTTCAATGTAGACTACCCTCATTCACACTCCTTCCCAGGGTCAAAACTCCAAGCCAGCTTGTTATCTTATGGTTATCCGATGTGGGTAGCTGCACCTCTTAACATTTTTTTTTTGGTATAAAAAAAGTTTAGATGGGGGTAGACACCGGTACCTCACTAAGGCTATGACATGTTTCCAGGCTCAAAGAGCACTTAACCAATGAGGCCCTCACATCGACCTGCGAGTATCGAACCTCCTCTCTTTTAGAGTGAAGGTCGACACCTTAGCCAACTGTGTCAATCCTCATAACACAAACATAAAGTATGAGAATCAAACTTTAGAGTTAAAGGAATTTAAAGGGTCTTATACTGTTAGGCCAACTTTATATTGTTTCTTAGCGTGCCTCACAATATGACGAATCAATGTTTAAATTCCCGTTAGGAGAGATGTCTACATTTAGTGTCGGATAATTTTTCCAATGGAAGGATACCTATGCTGAAGGAAAAAAAAAAAAAACCTCCAAATTAATTCACAATATTTTACTCATTAGCTATTAGCCAAAAATTTTCATTTGAATTTTCATGTGAAATAATATTTGAATTTTATTAACCATTATTTTAATTTTGAGCTTCAGTGAATTTGAACTTATATTATTATCTTTATAAGGATGATGCCGCTCACCATCTTAATTAACAATTGGTTGGTGAGCACATAATTCCTTAATAACTTCTAATAACATAAATGCATAAGTGTCAATTAATTAAATTATGAATATTATTATAAAAATTTGATGAATAATAAAAGGAAAGCCAACATAGTTGACTCAAACTTCATTTTCATTAGAATAGGGAAGGAAGGGAACAAGATCTTGATAAGTCTCATGAATGGCATTTTAGGGAAATATTGGTAAATAGCTTTGTGACCTTTAAACCGTTTTGTTGAGCTTCACAACATAACTAAATAGACCAAATCCATGTTGTCTAACTACCATATGAGGTCAAAATTTTGGACATGGACTTTAAAGAAAAATCATATATACTTCTTGTTTTTACATTATATTTTATTCTGAAAAATTAAATAAATATATTCATTTTATTCTGAAACGTTTGAATCTAATGGATAAAAAAAAAAAATTCATGATAGAAAAGCTATTACTCCCTTTGGTCTTTAGTATGAGAGTTAGATAATTAATTTGTAGAGATTAAGAAAAATAATTAATTTAATTATTTTTGAAAAATGTAAGTTGGCTTTATTAAAATATCCTCTTTAATAGAACCCCTTAATATGTGTAATTAATACAAATAACCTAAGTAAAAAAAATTATAAGTTTAGGAGATAGAAGTGATTATTATTATTTTTTTAATACATTTAGGGCCAGAACAAAGTCCCCGATTAACTCTTATCATTTCTATCTCTATCATAAGTCATTTTTAAATCGTTCTTATGAAATAAAGAATGATCTCAAATTGATAAAATTTTCCAAATTTTCCATTATTAAAGAATGCTTAATGAACTTATAATAGGGACTAGAGTGATACATTTAGGAGAAGGGGGAGTATTTAAATTTAGACATAATAATATTGGAATCTAGACTAGTCATATTAGATAGTGATAGTAAAAACAATTAATATATTCTTGTAGGCGCAAGATCAAAGATGAAGGTGAAGTTGGGGTTTGCATAGATGTACTCACCACAAAAGGAATCCTGTAAAAAGTTTGAAGCAAAATAATGTTAAAGTTGCAGAAAGTTTGAATCTTTACTTCTGTACTGTTCTTCTGATTTCTTCAGTATAAGATTCCTCTTAAAAAGTCCCACAACGCCCTTCACTTTCAGTTTCAATGCTTTGATCTGATGAGAGTGGTAGAAAGATGACCCCATTAATTATATATCTTTTTATATAAATATATGTGTGATTGTGTGTCACAATTTTAACAAGAATGTAGCAGAAAGTGAAAACATCACAGGCCATGATTAAAACTATGATTAAAACAGAAATCTTTTGGAAAGAGTTAAGTGATATTATTACTATTAGAATTAGGTGATGATGCTCTCTCTCACTTTCCCTGCAATTTTTCTCTGCAACTTTATAGTGCGCATGAGAACTTGGAATGTACACAGCAAACCAAAAGGCAGGTCAGAGAGATATAAAACTATTAAAATAATGAATTAATTAAACAGTTTCAGATTCAAAATTCCTCTCTCTCTCTCTCTCTCTGCAATATCTCATTCATTCATATGCTCCCCATCTGCAAAATTTAGTCTCACATAAAACCCTCCCATCTGACCCCAGGAAGCCTTATCTTTTTTCAAAACTAGAATATTTTATTAGCACCTCTTTATTATTATTATTATTTTAGTGTCCTGACTCAGTTGTCCAAGTACCAATATGTTTTCTTATTATATATACAAAGCTTACACGATTTGTGCTTCATATTTATATATATAAGCTTCTCTTCAACAAACTAACATCATTTCTGCTACTTCTCTTCCATGGCAACTCATGAAGGTGCATCATCCTTTCTCTTCTTTCCTTTGTATACTCTGTCTTTTGGTTGTTAGATGTATCTTATCAATGTTAAACTCTCTCTCTCCATATATATATTTATATATGTCTATATCTTTTTCTCTCTACACACACACACACACAAAAACTCACGCACATAACCAAAAGCTCCATAGCCCAGTACTCAGAGTTCAATTTCCAAATCTGATATAAGCTTTGGTTGTTTTTCTTTCCTTTCATTGCAGTTTTCATCATGTTCTGAATCAAACAAAGCTCACATATATATAAAAGTTGGGCATCAAATACCTGTCAATTATCTTCTGCTCTGTTTCTCCCATTGAAGACTCAAACCTAGTTTCCTGAATTGGCTAGCTAGCTCTTGGATTCATATTCTGGTGTTGATATAGCAAATAGATCTACAACTGGTAAGTCCTTCAACTCTTACTCATTTGTTGACACCTAAATTGGGTATATTTATATGTATACATACGCATGCGCACGCACACATAAAGAACTTTCAACTAACTAGGTAACTGAATTGTTGATATTTATATCAGAAGTGTTATATTGAGTCCTTATCAATGGAGGGTCTAAGTTGGGATGCCTCACAAGCTGTGGAGAACCTACCTATATTGTGGAGCAATATAGAAGAAGAACAAGAGCTTGAAGCAACCTTGAATCCAAGCTTTCCTAATAATCCAATGCAAGAGATGCAAAAGCAGCCTCTAACAGGTCATCATCATCATCAACATCTATATGAAAATTCTGGAAAAGGGTTGATCAAAGAGATGATGGTTCAATTATCAGAAGCAGAAGCAGAATTAGGAGCAGCAGCTACTAGCAGTTCAAAGACAAATTTGTCACAGCTATTAGGTGGGTCCAGCTGGGCAGCTACTGGTGGTGGATCTTACAGTATGACTAACCCATTTGGTAATTTTGATCCTCCAGAGGAATTCAACATGGCCCACCAACAAGTTGTTGTTGGCAATAATGGCTCACAAAATGGTACCACCACCACCTTCTCTGCTGAGTCACTAGATTGCTTGTTCTCAACTACAAATAGCAACACAGACACATCAGTTGAAGATGATGGAGTAGTCTCCATGATCTTACCAAATTGCAGCAGAAGATCAGACTTATTATGGAGCTATAGTTATAACAACAATGGAGGAAGTGAATCTGAGAGTACTACTAATAATGCTGATCATGAAAAATTATCTCAGGGTTCCTCAGATCTTTATGCAAATCAAGGAATAAAAATTGCAGAATCCACCAATAATTGTTCAAAAAGGAGACTTGATGATGCTTTTGATCAATATCCCTATTTTAGTATTGAAGAAGGTGGTGGTTCAAGTTCATTCAGGCTCATTGAGGATAAGAACAACAACAACAACCACAACAACAATCAACCAAATCCCAAAAGACCCAGATGGGATTCTAAGTTTCCAACTTCTTCAAACATCAATTTCAAGCAGCCACATTCATCATCAACAACAACATCATCTTCCATGGAAGAACCAGACCCAGATGCCATAGCACAGATGAAAGAGATGATATACAGGGCCGCAGCATTTAGGCCGGTGAATTTAGGGATGGAAGCTGTGGAGAAGCCGAAGAGGAAGAATGTGAAGATATCTGCAGATCCTCAAACTGTGGCTGCAAGGCTCAGAAGGGAGAGAATAAGCGAGAGAATTAGGGTTTTACAGAAATTGGTTCCTGGTGGAACCAAGATGGACACTGCTTCAATGCTTGATGAAGCTGCAAATTACCTCAAGTTTTTAAGGTCACAAGTGAAAGCACTAGAGAGTCTAGGAAACAAAGTTGAGGCTATGAATTGTCCTCCCACTAGTATTGCCTTCTCTTTTAACCCTTCTTTTCCCATGCAGTTTAACCCTAATAGCTACAACATCCAACACTGAAACTTGAAATCCAAAAATGGTTATCTGCTTCCAAATGTTGTAGCTAGCAGGAATATTAGCATCAGATGATCATTTTCATTTTCTATGCAAAAATTCTGCAAGAAAAATTCTAATGAATGACATGTGATGTAAGTTGTTTTTGCCACATCTTCATTAACTTGTGTTAAATTTCACTATTACCATATGACTCTTCATGCATGAGAAAATTGCTAATTCTTGTTTATGATTAGATTGTGTAAGTGAGGATGGAAGAAGAAAAGATATAAACTTTAAACATACAAAAAGGGGAAGCAATTATAACACCTATGATTAAGATAAAAGGAATCTGTAGAAAGTGATAGTAACTTTCAATTATAGTAATAGTTTAAGTTTAATGCAAGAGAGATATAATATAAGATAAGCACTTTGGTTGAAGCTGATATTTGATTAATTTAATGAATGTGGTTTGCTTTTTATTGTTAGTTAACCAATGCAAGACAGACATTCTCTTAAGACAACGTGAGACTGAGATGAGTCAGTGGTCCTCTGTCTCCTTGATTCAACCCAAAGCGTGCTTCTTGAGAATATCAACTCTAAAACTCATTGCTTAGCACGTGTATGATCCTATTCCTACCATTATTCTTCCTTTTTGGCCTCTGTGTTTGTCATAAGCACTATGTACAATATAGTATTTAATAAAACAAAAACCAAATTCTCTCTGTCTTTGTCTTTCTCTCCTCTTTCTCTGTCTTTTTTAAACATTACAAAGTCCTCAAAACTCTCTATAATGGACCTAATGATATTCTTAATGATGATGACTATGATAACGACGGCTACGACGACGTTGAGTTATTTTTTTTGTGCTATTGTCCATAGGAACTTGTATTATTGTATCTTCACTTTAATAGTTTAGTCACTCTGTACTCTACAGCACATGCCTATGAGTTACTGTTTCTGCATGCGGTTTTAATTTTTCATCACATACACAATAAAAATTACAGATTTATTCTTCTTCATTCCTTTTTCTGCCTGTCATGCTTTTGAGAATTCTTTAATTCTATTTTTTTGGTTGACCATTTATCATGAACTTTAGAGACCAATTTTCTTTTGTCATTATGATCAATTTGCTTATGAGGTTTATCATCAAGTTAAACCTTGTTATCAATAATTTCCCAAGTGATACTTCTTTTGTTAACTTTTTGTGTTCACAAGGAGGAAATGGAACAACAAACCTCAGTGTATGGATTAACTTCGATTTTACACGGTAGGACATAAATATGTGGGAGGAATTTTGTCTCATAAAGCATAAAAGATTTTTTTCCCCCAATTGATGCAATGGATACAAGTTATTGTGAATGGCAACCATGGACTAGTGCTTGTTTCCTTTTAGCTTGTTGATTTTCTCAAGTGCATTCAGTATCTTATGTTAGATCCTATGTTTTGATGATAAAAAAGCTTAGAAAGGTTTTGTATAAGATGTCAATGATGAACAAAGTAGTTTGAACAAGAAAAGATCTTTGTTTTGCAAAATTTGTTGGATCACTTGAGTGACAAGAATTCATCATTGCTAGTCACTGGAAGTTGAAAAACAGATAACTCGAGTAACCACTCAAGTGATGTGATAAATTCTAGATAAATCATCATGATTATTTTTCTGATGAAATAGTTTCATTGAAGAAGATCACTCGAGTAACTACTGAGTGATGTATTAAAATTCATCACCAACAAATCACCATAGTGAGTCATCCAACAGTGACTGTAAATTTTTCAAAGGGGAAATCATTTGAGTGATGGGTTAAATTTATCATTAGCACACCACTCAAGTGATTTATTCCAGTGATGCTGCTCTGATGTACATTAAAGAAAAATTCACTTGAGTGATGACTAGAGATCACTCGAATGATGAGACAAAAAACATCACTAGCACAACACTGCAGTGATCATGGAAGCCTTCCGAAATCAAAAAAATTTCTAAGTATAAAATCACTCGAGTGATATGTTAAAACAACATGACTAGTAGAACACTCTAGTGATGTGATCAAGTGATATGCTTTTTTTGAAAAATCAAAAGAAACAAGATCATTCAAGTTATCCTATAATTTTTCATCACTAGCTGATCACTCAAGTGATACACCAAGTGATATGAAAAGTTTACTTGAGTGATCCTATTTTGTGTATCACTAGCACATCACTCCAGTGACTCATCCAATGCTCTGAAATATTTTCAAACTGGCAAGAGAGGATCATTCAAGTAATGTTTCTCCAAAAAACTAAGCAACACTTTGGAATTTTCTAAGTCACTGAAATGATTATGAAATTTGTTCTTCTTACTTCTAATCATTTTAGGTCAGATGAATCTTAGAGAACTAGATTGTTCTTGTAAAAGAACTAGATTGTATTGAGGCACCAAGAGGCCGATGAATCTTAGAGAATAATGAAAATCTCAGAAGGCTTCTGAGGACTGGACGTAGGTCAAGTGATTTAGACCAAACCAGTACAAATCTCGTGTAGTGACATCTCTTTAACCCTATCATATTTTCCTTACAATGTGCATTAAATTTTAGGGTTTTAATTATCACATAATTCACCCAGAGTCTCGTGTGGACGCATCACACAAAATATTTCACAGTGTTAGATGCATTAAAAAAATACTTTAATGTGCAAGATGCACTACAAAAATACTTTAGAGTGTTGGATGCACAGGAAATACATTTCAGAGTGATGGATGCACTTTAACCCAAAAAGATCTTGACCGTTGATAACTAAGTTGTGTGAATATGATTATATTTTGTATATTTATATTTCTATGAAATATGATATTATTGAATTAGATTTGAATATTGTCAATTTAAATTGAGAGCAACTCTTTTAATGTGTATGATATTTTTTATTCACAGAGTTTGAACTTTTTGAGCTTACTTGGGAGGAACCAGCTTCTTTCTATAGATAAAAGCAGTTTATAAAATCTCTTATAGTGTTAAACAATTATTTTTTAAATTAATAAATAATATGTGTCTTTATGTGGATTAACAAAGCAGGCAAAAATATGTTCAATTTGTGTTAAAATTGCTACTCACTGCTATCCTAAATATAATACAAAGTTGATTTTTTTTTAAGAAATTAAGGAAGCTAAATAAATTTATTAATCATATCATATGTTGTGTATTTTTAGATTATATAACAATTTACTCCCTCCGGTCTTAATTATAAGACCTAGTTGACTTTTTTGAAATATTAAGGAAGCTAATTAAATTACTTTAGAGTATTTTAATTTTTAATTTCTTCTTCAACCTAATTAGTTTGACTAATAAACTAATATATAATCTAAAAATATATTACATATGAAGTGATTAAGTAACCTATTTAGCTTCCTTAATCTCTCCAAAAAAAGTCAACTAGGTCTTATAATTAGGACCGGATCGGAAGTAGTATAAGTTAGGGTTTGGAGAAAAAAATGAAAAATATAAATATTTTAAATTAATTTAATCAACGTTTTTAATATCTCTAAAAAAGATTAACTTTATTTTATATTTAGAATCGGGAGAGTAATAGAATTGAGGGTTAAGGATGAAAAAGTGTGTTGACTTTGATTGGATCAAAATTAGGAAGCTGCTACTATATTTGTTGGGGTAGTTGGGGGCTTATACTAAAAATAGAAATTTTGCTGTGAAAGCCAACGCGACCAAAAATTTCATACTGTTTTTGGTAAAATCAAGAAAAATGATATCCATTCATAAATACACAACTAACTAATTTGCGTGTTCTAAAAATATCTTTTACTGGGGTATCGCAATTTGCACATATTGTTTTGACTTTTGATTCATCAAATTCTTCACATACTTGGGTCATAGTTGTTGGTTCAGATTTGACTTTGATTCATATTTTAGACAGGTTAGTTAATTCCCAGCTAATAGCATATGATATATGTATATTGTAAATATTTTTCTTTTTTCCATTCTAAAGAAAATTGAATTGAAATTTATATCGACTTTTTTGATAACATTTTTCTTAAGAAAAAGAATATATTTATTGCTAATTTTCCCTGAACTTTTGTTTGGAGTACTCGTCATATGGGTTGGGCTAGTAGGTTTGGGTTGGCTAAATACCAGCCTTCACAATTCGACCTGCGACATTGTTTGGTTTGAGGTTTTTCGAGGGGAAGAAATCGGGTGGGGGAGCGTGTTTGGTTGGCCAAATGGGAGGAAGAGATAAGGGTGAGCAAATCAAAACCGAAACCGAAAACCGAACCGAATAATTCGGTGTTCGGTTTTTTCGGTTCGGCTCGGTTTTTTAAACTAGCTTAATTCGGTTTTCGGTTTGGTTTTTGCAAATTTATTTCGGTTAAAACCAAAAACCATTTTTTTTTTGCGATTTTTTTATGATATTTTTGTTTATTTATTTTTGCGAATTAAAATTTAGGTTGATTAAAAATTAGGCTAAATCTTCTCCAAAAGTTGATTTTTTTTTTTTTTTTTTATCAAAAATTTCATTAATTCATTGTCATCTTTTTAATAGAAATTGCCACATCAACTCAATATTTCCTTTCCTTTGGTCTACTTGATTTTTTTTTTTATAAGAGTATGAAAAAAATTGTAGATCATTAATTCTGTAGATCATGAAATATTTCGGTTAAACCGAATTAACCGAACTGAAATATTTCGGTTAAACCGAATTAACCGAACTGAAATATTTCAGTTTTTTCGATTCTTCGGTTTCGGTTTTTAAAATGGGTGTATTTCGGTTGTTCGGGTTTTTTCGGTTTTAACCGAACCGAAAACCGAATGCTCACCCCTAGGAAGGGAAGGGGATAAATTTTATCTTTTAGTACTCCCCTCCCCTCTTTCCAAGCCCCTCTAAATTTGGGTTTTTTTCAAGGGGTGAAAAATATTACTACCTCCGATTCTAATTGTAGAAACACTTTTGTAATGTAATTTGTACTACAAAAGTATTCTTATAATTAGAACCGGAGGGAGTATATTTTATCTAGACGAAAATGCTCATGCTGTCTAACTTTTCATTATCCCAAGTTTATCCTAGCCATCTGATTATAAAACCCATATGATGTTACTAGCCGAAGCCAAAATAAATTAGAAAATCTATCAGATCAAATCCTATCTTACTAAATATTACTCCCTCCTCTGGTCCTAATTATAGGACATATTTAACCGATTTTGGGGAGATTAAGAAGAGTAGTTAAATTAGTTAATTTTACTCTTTTTCCTAAAATGCCCTTATATAAATTTTAAATGACATAAATAAAAGTAAATCAATAACCTCTACCTCATACCCCTTCGACCTTAAATTTTCTTTTCCACACGCTTTCTAATTAAAATAATGGTCTTACTATATATACATATATCTACACACACACACACACATATTGACAGACATGCACATATACAGATACACACACGTGTGTGTGTACATATATATTGGCAACACACTTAAGAGAACAAAATAGGGGTGTTTTAGGAAGAAAATGACAAAAATTAGAATGTTGTCTTATAATTAGGACCAAAATGAACCCCCAAATGTTGTCCTATAATTAGGACCAGAGGGAGTATCAAACACATATGATCTCTACACCCATATTGGTCGTCTTTCTCCCTTGTGTCATTGTTTGCTTCCCCTCTCCTCCTCCCTCTTTGTGAACGCCTCCTATTACTCCACTTGTTAACTGCTTCTGCAAGTAGCTCTTTCAATCGTCCAAACCTTCTTTCAGGCATGTTACATCACTTTAGATAAGTTTATTGATTTATTTTCTAATTAAATATGTTTTAATGTTGTAACATCATCACAAGTATATATGTGAAATAATCTTAGATAAATTTGTATGTTTTTAACGTGGTCACAAGTATATATTAATAAAATATGATATCTAGATTATACCATAATTATCTTTGTTATCTTAGTATTATAATTTGATTTAGGGTTTTGATTTAAATTTAAATTTAGAAAACATATTAAATTTGATGATTTAACATATTAAAATTAATAAAATCATCATTTTAAATGTATATAAGTTTTTTTTAATCATATATAAGTGAAGTAATAAGTTTTTTGCGATTTATAAGTTAATAAATAATAACTTTAATATTTAAATAAAGTACTAGGGCATATCTATCAACATTTAATTAACTTAACTCTCTTCCCCTCCTCAACAAAAAAAGAAAAAAGAAAAAAGAAAAAAGAAAAACTCTCTTCTCTCCCCCTCCTATCCAACCAAACAAAGCTCATAATATCCTTACCTCCTCCCACCTCCCCTCATTTAACCTCCTCTCCCCTCCCTTCCGTTGACCCAAACAAGATCTAAAGTGCCCCTTTTAATTATTTTCATTTAATACTACTTATTTAATAAAAAATCTCTATAATGCGTGCATGCAATCAATAAAAGAGTTTAACAAAAATTATAAATTTGTGTGACAAAATTAGGGTTGAGCAATGGGCGGTTTTGGCGGCCCATGCCCTAACCTAGGCCCACCCATTTAATGTTACACAGGTATAGATTAATATCTATGCCTCAACCCATTTAGCCTGTGTCATATGGGCTGAAGCGTAAATGAACGGGTTAAAACGGGTTATGGAAAACCTGTTTAGATGTTAACATTTTTTTAATAAAAAGAAACATCATGATCATACACAACATAATCATCAATTGATCATCCTAAATTTATAATCTCCAAAATTCAAAGTTCAATCATTATAGTTCTAAAAAAAGATCTTAAATTCATACTAATACCATTTTAATATTCAAACTTCAAACAAATATTAGAACTAAAGTTTAATAATTAATGAAATGACATGCTTCATTACTTCAATTGGATCTTCATGCTTCAACATTATCTTCAAATTCACTTGAGGGGCTATAGCTCTAGCTTCTAAATCTTCCTATACAAAATAAACTAAGAGAAATCATATTCATGATGAAACAATACAAATTGAATATGTTATTGAAAATACTTGTAACAACAATTGCATTCTCCTCAAAATTATTATTATCAAGGTTTTTGGTTTTGGGAAGTCTTGCTAGGTTACCTGTATTACGGAATATAGAGGGAGTGAGTGAGTGAGAGAAAGAGAATAATTATTAATAAAAACAAATACACCTAAATGGGCGGGCATGAGCACTTGAGCAGTCCAAAGGTATGCCTATAGCCTGCCCATTTAAGCCTTAAAACCCACCCTGTTATGGATTCTTTTTGGGCGGGCTAAAATGTGGTGTGGGCAGGCTCACCAGTTATGGTTTCTTGCTCAACCCTAGACAAATTAGATGAAGATCTTATATTTTTTAAGGGGAAAAAAAACCCTCTTTATTAACTGTTACATTCATTCATGACATGAGAAAATATTAAATTTTATGAAAAAAAAAATCAATTTATTGATCTTGAACTTCACCTCAGTTTAGAAATTGGCTCTTTATGTAATATTTTTAATCCATTGGTCTCTCTAGCTATTACACACAATAGCAAAATGCTACTTTTTCTGTCTTCAATATAAGACATATTTAAAAAGTTGATTTTGATTATAAATATAAGATAACTTTTTCATATTTTTCAATATTTTTCTAATTTAACCCTATTGATACTTCTTCAACAATAATTAATGAGGAGAGGGAATTAATGAATTAAGGAAAATGACGATAGTGTTTTAAAAAATGCATGTATTATTAACTAATTTAACTAACTTCTTTAATCTAATCAAATTAAATAAATATGTTTTATATTAAGGGTCAGATCAGTATATGTTTGAAGCTAAGAAGGCGAAGGGTGCGCTGATATCAACACCATATTAATTGGATAAGTTGGTACTTACAAAGCAAGAAGTTGCTGACATGGTAAGTCACATGGGTCAACTAAAGTTAAAATAAGTTAATTTTTTAATATAATAGTTGGGCTGGGGCTTGTTGGTGGGCTTTTCGTCCACAGACTAAATTTGGTTTCATATAAAAAAGGGTTAAGGTGTAAATTTGCTAACGAACTATTATCCGAAGAGCATCTGACACAAAAAACAATTGAGGGTACCATAATTACCAATCAACAATTAAAAAGTGGAAAAAAGTACCAAATAACTATTAAAAAAAAACTATCACAATTACGTTAAAATATGAGGCACTGACGTAGGACGGTGGCAGAGACGCTGGAGAAAAGAGCGGTTAAGCCTTCTTGTTAGATAAGGCAAACACCAACAGAGATGGGACCCATGTGAGCAGGCGCTGTGGCAGCAATGGTTGCTACTTGTGGCTTTGGAGGAATGAAACCAGGGTGCAAGGCGCGTGCCGGTTGAAAGTGTGGATTGCTGGATTTGGTTTCGGTGCATGATTCTCGCCCTGAAGCTGCATAGGGCCCTTGATGAGTTCAAAAGGGTGAGTGGAACACCCAGCAACAATGGAAGCTTTGGAGACGCCGACTTCGCTGACACTGTGACAGTCAATGGAAGGCGGAGAACCAAGACAGTGACAAGGTAATAGTTCGTTGGCCAATTTGCACCTAATTGTGTTTTTTTTTTCACTTTTTAATTGTTGATTGATTATTATGGTACCCTCAATTGTTTTTTGTGCCAGATGCTCCTCGAGTAATAGTTCGTTGGCAAATCTGCATCTTAACCCTATAAAAAACTCAAACCCTTATTTTTATAAGCTTCCTTTTTAACCCCTCGTCTTTGAGTTCAACTGGTGAAGGGGTCAGACTTTCTCACCTAAAGGGAGGAGGTTTGATCCTGGAGTTGGTCAAGGCGTTGGGGGAGGCATCATAAGGGTCTATGAAACAGTGGAAACGCTGGGAAGAGGTGGAGACATGTGTACTCTCTAACCCAATATGCCCTGTGGACTGGGCTCCAAGCACCCTATCCTTGGACTGTGGGTGAGCCCAACCCCTTTCCTAAAAATTTTATAGCAAAAAAAAAAAAAAAAAGCTTTCTTTTTACGTACTTACTATTTATTTACTTATTTTTAGGTCAAAGGTTTTAATCAGCTTCATCTATAGACAACTAACAACATACTTTTGTGTTGTACTTCCAACATATTTCACTGGAATTAATAAAATATTAAATTTCATTAACTTTATCTTAAAATTTAATAACTTTTTTAACTTTATTTCTATTTAATATGTACACTTTTTAAGAAAATAACAATATACACAATAATAAATGAAGGTTAAAATTATACATGCAAACGAAAAGTTTAATGATGTGACTTATAAATAGGACAAAAAAAGTTCTTTCTGCCTTATAAATAAGATAAAAAGAATACATTTTTTAGTACAAACATTCCATATCATTCTGAATGTACAAATATTCTGTCATTTCATAATTAGTAATCAAATTGAAATTCCTCTCCAAAAAAGCTACCTCATTATGTAACCATGCTAAAGTGAAGCGAGAACACAATGTATTTTGCAACATAACCAAAATCACAGCTATCTAGCCAGAGAACTCTCTCCACTAATTCCACCAAATGAGAAATCACTTTGACTGTGAATTCCACGAGCTGTCTCCATAGCCAAACATTGCCTCAATTGCATCACTACTTGACTCATTGCTGGCCTACTTGGGGAAGAAGGTTCCACACAGGCCATTGCAATATCCAAAGCTTTTGTTGCAGAATCAGTATCAAAGTTTCCCTTTAATCTTGAATCCATAATATCATCAATCTTGCTTCCAGCAAGCATGACATTAACCCATTGGACTATGTGAGTATTTTCTTCAGTCTTGGATATGGCAGGTTGTCCTGTAACTATCTCAAGAAGAACAACCCCAAAACTATAAACATCACTTTTTTCATTCAACTTGTTTGACATATTGTACCTGCATGATATTACCATATATTAAGTTCCATATCAACTAATCGAAAGATGAATGAAATGTATATAGTATTTAGGTATGTCCTATCAAACTAGTTTAAACTATTTTGATAGAAAGACAAATATAATACTTCCTCCAGTTCTTTTTACAATGAACAACTACCAAAATCATACGATTCAAAATGTTAGCTGAAAGTCATAAATGTGCAGCTGAGATAATGAGTGATACATTATTAATGAGGGTAAAAATGAAAAAATTAATTTAAGATAAAGAGGAATTGTTCATTATGAAAAGGATCACCCATATGAGAGAGAATGTTCCTAATAAAAAGGATCGGGGAGTATAAATTTCATGGTAGCAACTCAAAATTGAAGATGGTGAACCTGTGGCCTCTTAAACTTAAAAAGAAACTTAAAAGAAGTACAAGACCAAATAAAGAGAAAAATAAATGAAAGAAAGATGAAGAACCTAAAAAAAATGAAAAGGAGAGTTTTGTGACTTTGTCTAATACAAGAGAGAAAAACTGCAACTCAACCTATGGTTTAAGGGGGAAAAACAAGAAAAACAGAAGACTAATTCAGCTTTAGTAGTTTAGAGATGGCAAAAACTTACGCAGGGTCAAGATATCCTGGGGTGCCAGCTATCCTAGTATACATATGAGTGTCATCTTCATCAGGAAAGATTTTAGACAATCCAAAATCAGCTATTTTGCCCCGACAATGTTCATCCAGTAAGATGTTTTTGGATTTAACATCTCTGTGAACAATTGGCGGCTTGCAACCAGTATGCAGATACTCCAAGCCTACAGAGTTTAAAGTGAATGCATAAATGGAAGGAACAACAAAAGGAAATTAATTGGGTTGGGGGTAAAGAGTCATTTCCTTGCTAACCTTCTGCAGCATCCACTGCTAGTTGTAGCCGTTGTTTCCAGTTCAAGATGTTCACATTTTTCTCTGCATGTAAAAAAGTTGCACAATTTGCATCAGTTGTAACTTTCTTGTATATTTAGTTATATATATTGGGCTGTTTTTTTGAAGTAAAATTTTGATGAACTTGAGGGATCATATAGCATATAATACCTGATAAATGCTTAGCTAAGTCGCCATTAGCCATATACTCATAGATTAGAGCAACGTTGGTGCCATCGTCACAATATCCTATCAGAGCATTCAAGTGTTTATGGTGAACTTTAGCAAGTTCTGCCTGTGAATCACAAAGTCACAACTTCTTAAGTTTGTGTGAATCTGAAGATATTTTAAAATCCACATAAATGAATACGGATGGTTGATAAGATGTTTTTATAGCAATGACATACTGACAATAACTCCGGTCAATTGATTTTTTTTGAAGAGATTAAGGAAGCTAAATAAATTATTTTAAAGTATTTATATTTATCTTTTTTATATCAAACTAATTTGTTCGATTTATAAACTGATATATAATAAAATAATATGACATATGCTATGACTAACTAATTTATTTAGCTTCTTTAATCTCTCTAAAAAAGTCAACTGGATCTTATATTAAAGACTGGAGGGAGTATTTGAAGGAAATAATGTCATTGTACCTCTGCCTGAAATTGAAGATATCCTAGAATTGAAGGAGAGAGCATTTTGACAGCAACCTGAGTGTTGCCTAAGATTCCATGGTAAACTGTTCCAAATGCTCCTTTTCCCACAACCTTTTCAAAGTTGTTGGTAATGCTACAAACTTCAGCATGTGCGAGTTCTTGTTTCTTCAGCCCTAGCTCCTTGCTTATTCTGGAATAACCACTCAGCTTCACTGGTTGGATGGGGACTGTAGAAAAGAAAGATTGTGCAGTATAAAAAAATGGGAAAATCACTATGATGAGTTCCGAAGAAAGAAATGTTATTACCAAAAATTCTCACAACAACAACTGAATAATATGGACTTGCTGTCATTTTCTGTATCAAAATTTGTCATTACATATGCTACCCCCTTGTTATCATTCTTCTTTTATTGGGACCTCATAGTACCATTCCAAAAAAAGTCACCCCCTTTTCTAACTTAGTTGTTTTACTAATCAAAGTCAAACTTTCTAGCGTAAATAGAATGACTTTGCTGGTTAAAAGCAATCTGACCTTTTTTTTATGGAAAATTATAAATAAGTACCATTTGAATATATAAAACGTCAAAAAGTTTGTTAACATATGGGAATAACATAAAGGTGACATGGATCGAATTGATATTTTAAAGTGTATGATGATTTTACCATTATACCCCTCAATTGTTAAATAAAAAGGAAAAAAAAAGGTGCCCTTGTCGAAGCACCACTAGTGGCCGCCTGAACTCTGACCATTAGAGCTCCAACACCAGAGGCTTTTTTTTAGGGGGTGGGATTTTTTTTATTTTTTTTAAATGAAAATTGAAGCAAAAGGGGTAAGGGAGAACTCTGACCATTAGAGCTCCAACACCAGAGGCTTTTTTTTAGGGGGTGGGATTTTTTTATTTTTTTTAAATGAAAATTGAAGCAAAAGGGGTAAGGGGTGAGATTTGAACACACCCCACCATTTTAAGGGGTGAGATTTGAACACACCCCACCATTTTGTCAAAGGTGTGTGTGTGTTAGGGGGTGGGATTTTTTTATTTTTTTTAAATGAAAATTGAAGCAAAAGGGGTAAGGGGTGAGATTTGAACACACCCCACCATTTTGTCAAAGGTGTGTGTGTGTGTGTGTGTGTGTGTGTGTGAATAATGGTATTGACTAAATAAGTAATGAGATTAACTAAAGACATAGTGACATTGATTAAATGAGTAATGATATTGACTAAAAGCGTGATGATATTGACTAAATAAGTAATGAGATTAAATAAAGGTGAAATGACAATAACTAAATGAGTAATGGTATTAATTAAAGGCATAATGATATTGACTAAAGGTGTAAATGTACCCACTTGATGAGTAAATACAATCAATACCATTACTCATTTAGTCATTGTCATTACGCCTTTAGTCAATCTGACTACTTATTTAGTCAATACTATTATGCCTTTAATCAATATCATTACTTATTTAGTCAATGCCATTACCCTTTAATCAATCGCTTACTACTCATTTAGTTAGTGTCATTATGCCTTTAGTCAATCTCATTACTCATGTAGTCTATATCTTTACGCCTTTAGTCAAGATCATTGCTCATTTAGTTAACGTCATTACGTCTTTGGTCAATCCCATTACTAGTTAAGTCAATACCATTATAGGGATGATCATGAACCAAACCACCGGGTTTTTGCTCATGCCTAACCATTATGCTTTTAGTGAGTTTATATACACCTTAAATGAATATCATTAGGCCTTTTGTTAATATAATAACTCATTTAGTTAATACAATTATGTCTCTAGTCAATACTATTATGCATTTAGTCATTTCCATTACTTAATTTATCGATGTCATTTTGCCTTTATCTATATTATACGTACATATACCAAGCATATATATATTAAAGGTGCTAGGTGGCCTAGGCAAAATGTAATATCCGGATAATTATTTATCTTAAAATATTATATTGTGATCAATAATACCTATTTAAAAATAGGAAAGCATGTTGTCTCTAATTTTAGTAATTTATTTGTTATTTTCCTTGGAATTTAAAGAGGCAAATTAAAAACCCAATTTTATTTTATGAAACATAAGTTGCCCTATGATTTTTAAATTAATGCATGGAGCATAAATGACCAAAGTAAACCTAAAAGTTGTGAGAAAATAATTAATCCAATTAAAGAAAATTGCCAACAATTAGTAAATAATTAAATCTTCATTTATTAAATTAATTCCAAGAACTTTCATGATTAGTTGAATAACATGTTTTAAAGGCACAAATAGGGATGTATGACCCTAATTAAAGACCAATGGCCAATGAAGGGTCAATATTAGCATAAAAATAATTGCTAATTAATCAGGCAATTAAGTTTGCAATAAAAATTATAGTTATGTTAATTTTCGAAATTAAATAATAATTAATTTAAAAAGGGCATAATTAAGAATATATCAACTTAAGTAACATTCAAATGATATCTAAAGGCCAAGATTAGTATCTTAGGGGTTTCAAACAATTATGATTAATATAGTAACCTATCAAATTTTGACAATTAGGCCTAATAACCCCTAAAACACTATATTAGAAATATTAACCAAGATTGATTACATGAAATCCCTAACAAGTAAGATCAACAATGGATGTACTAAGCATAGGATTAGGACACTAATCAAGCTTATTAATTAACTTTGACAAGTCAAACTAAAATCAAAGGCTAGGATTAAACCTCATAAAGCAAGATCCAAAGGCTTTAAACTAATTCCATAAAGTGGGATCCTAGTGAAACCCTAATCCACCAATGGGGATTTTTCTTGTAGATAATGTAGTATTAATTAAAAGGACAAATTAAAAAGCAAAAAGGGGGGAGGGGGGACGGTTTAGAGAGTGTGTGTGTAGTGTAGGAAAGAGGAAAGGTGAATTGTGTGGTGTGTGAGAGTTGTGAGGTGTGTGTGAGGATGTGAGCCTTGCATTTGGAGAGAGAAAGAGAGAAGATATTTTGAGAGTTTAAAAGCAGTGGGGATTAATTCAAATGAGAACCGATAAAAAATAAATTGTGTACTGAAATATGTTAATCATAGATCAAATATAAGGACTTTTTATGAACAAGTATATTTCTAGCTTGAAGTAGGTTATCTCCAAAGTCATTTCCTTAACTTTTGGGATTAATCCTAAAATGACTAAAAGGCTAGTAAAAACCCCTGATTGAACCCTAATTCTTGTTATTCCAAATACTTCACAAGAGACTTGCTTAAGCTTCAAAATGAACCTCTAAAAATATTTGTGATTTATAAAGCATTAGACTATGGATTTCATCTAGAAACTAAAGCACCTAAAGAAACTAATTCTTGGAGTATCTAGTTATAGAAATCAAGGGGGAGGGGACGAAATTCTTGGCTTGAGAAAGGGGTAGGATGATTTGTTTATAGTTTAAATTATAACACATGCTAATTCAACAATTATGAAGGGAATAAATAGGCACTTGGTAAAGGTTTTGCCAACAATGCAAAAACATAGAAGATATGGAGGAGGTTTGGTCAAGAAGGTGTTTTGAAAAGTGGAAGAGATAGGGTAGAGAGAGGGAGGACGTTTTTGAGTGTTGGATGGCGAGGATGAGAGTTCAAAATTTACCCTAGATCCAATGGATGAAAATTGAGTAGAGAAAGTTCAAGGGAATTACCAAAGTTGCCACACCAATTCTCTATAAATAGGCTTTTCATTCATTTGGAAATTTCACACCAAAATTGCAAGAGCAATTCGAAATCTAGAGAGAAGGTAGTGAGAAGGATGAGCTTTGGAGAAGGAGGAGCAAGGTTCTAGGTAAGTTCTTCGATTCTTAGCTTTTAAGTTCTAGTCTTTAGTTTTGTAGTTCTTAGTATAAATGTTAGTTAGATCTAGGAAGTAGGAAATAAAATTCCTATTCTTGTTTTTATGCCTCATTGCATTGAAAGATGCCTGACGAGGTAAAAACATGATAGGAATATAGTTTTTGAAAGTTAAGAGTCAGAGTAGCAAAGCTCTGGCGAAATTTTATCGGTTAGCGATTTTTTTGAGGTCAGGGGTAAAATAGTAATTTATGACTAGAATATATGTTAGGATATGGATTATGAATTAATAAATACGATATTATCCTTATAGGATATCTGTGATCACATTCCGACAGACAGACGTACCGTATTCATCAACGCAGGTACGTTCGCGGCGTACTGTAACACTGACTCTGATGCTTATAGTATATTTATATATGATGGATACTTTCATAAAGTCATGAACGGGACTCTGTCTTGGGTCATGCACTGTGACTAAGGTATGAGACTTAGATCACTACACACAGCTTTACACGGGTTATGTCATGATAACACCGATAAGTTTTCCTAGCGCTGAGGACACGACCGTATATCGTGGCACTGGTGAATAGTGCAGACTAAATAACTTTACATCTGATTGTATTGTTATTTCCTTACATATCTGATTATGTATTTCCTACATCTGTTATGGGCTTTTGTAGTAATTATTGCTGAAATGTCATGAATATTTGTCATAAATATTGTTTATATAAGCATGAGGTTAACCGTTACCTGAGATCCGATGGGCATTGGACCTCAGCTCTTACTATAGCTTCAGGGTTCGGAGACCCGAGGATAGAAGATAAGAGTAAGTAGAGTAAACAGCACGCGTGAAGACCCGACCGAAGATATTTAGGATATGTACAAATAAATGTACCGTTCTTTATGAACATACAGTTACGCCACAGTTAATGTTGTATCAGTTACTCAATCTTTTATTTGCTCCGATGCTCTACTCTGATGAAAAAAAAAATTATTTCGCTTTTGAAAATTGGGATGTTACACAAAATGGTGGGATGGGTTTGAAGCCCACCCCTTGCCCTTTTGCTTCAATTTTTTTTATTTTTTTTTTAAAAAAATTAAACCCCACCCCCCCCCCCCAAAAAAAAAACCTCGACCCTAGAGGTCTGGCATTTGAAGTTCAGGCAGCCAGCAGTTGCAGAACGACCAAAGCCGGAGCTCCGGTGGTGGTGCTTCGATAAAGGCACAATTTTTTTATTACTTAAAAATTGAAGGGCATAATGATAAAATCATCAACACTTTAAAATTCCAATTTGATCTCCGTCATCTTTATGTCTTTTCCATGTGTTTACAAACTTTTTGGAGTTTTATAAATTCAAATAGTATTTATTTAGAATTTTCCTTTTTTTTTCATTTGTTGGTTAAAACATTTTCCCTCTTTACTTATTACAAGGAGTTTTTACCAACAGAAGATAATAGACATGTACCTGTTTGTTTTCTTCTGTAAATGCAGAAAGTAATTGTGGTAGCCAGTAGTATGAAAGCTCCTGCTAGCGATGACACCAATGGAATGACGAGCTTTGCCCTACCACTCTTACATGAATCTTCTGAAGAGCAAATATTTGGATTTCCACCAAAACTTGCATTTAAATTGAAAAGTGAATAAGTTATATCATACCATGTATAAAAAAAAAAACCAGTGTTAAATAGGGCATTATCTCTAAATAGATACATCAAATGGAGCATACCTGAGTTTAAGTGATCCATTGTTTGACCTATCCATAAGCTTTGTTGGAATTATTCCTGATAGCTGATTGCCTTCTAGGTCTCTTCAGTGGACCCAAAGAAAAATGGCTTTGTTATTTAAAAAAAAAAATATACATGTTTTCATGAAGATGAAAATTGGAATAGTTTACTCACAAAACCCTCAGGAACTGCAGTTGAGACAGGAAACTAGGTACATCTCCAACTAAATTGTTGTTTGACAAATCCCTAAAATGACAATAAATTATTTTCACAGATGCTCAACTATAAGTTCCTATCTTCACATGATAGATTGAGATGCTTACAAATACTCAATAGCCTTCAAACTGAATACATCTGGAGCTATGTTTCCAGTTAATCTACTAGAAGATAAGTTCCTAAAAGAAAAAGAGTATGAAGTTCATCACTATAGCTGAAGTTGAAGAAGTCAAACAATAAAATCTTAAAATTTTTACAGCTATTTTATGCCAAACTTACAAGGATGTGATCCTTGTGGGGCCGGATCCATCATAGCTGCAGTTAAGACCGTCCCACGAGTATGCCTGTGGAGTACAAGGGTCTCCTTGCCAGTTTCTCTTGATCCCATAAATTGACTTGATGTTCATGATAGCATCAACTTTTATAATACAAGCATGTCAGCCAAATTAAACAAAGAACTAAGACTATTTCTAGCAATATGAACGGAACTTGTAATAAGTGAACATACCATCTGTTTGCTGTGTTTGAGGTTGTGACAGATTCTTGTCCATATACACCTCAATGGCATTTAAAAGAGGAGGGAGAGTTGATCTATCCGTTTTATTGATCGAAATATTGAGCCAAGGTCCATTTCGTATAGCAAAATAATTCAAGGTTTGAAGGTACAAAGGACTGAAATTAGCCCTGAAGAGTTCTCCATTCACAAAAATGTTAAATTCTCTGATTTCATTTGCTTGGAGTTTCTGTATTTCAGCAAAGTACAAGTACGCGACATTTACGTTGTTCCCAATCTGGAAATGAACTTCCATTTTGTTGCTTACACTTGCTGGAGTTGATGCTGTTCTCATAACAATGGAGGGTGGATAAGTTATTAAACCATCTGATGATGTTGTTGATGATAATCCTTGGTCCACATGTAGTAAGGTATTTATCTGTCTCCAGTCTTCTGAGTTACCGGGTTTCCATATTCGATCATAGGAGTCATCTGGGTATCTTTATAAAAAGGATAGATCATCAGACAGCATTGAACTAAAACTCAATTTTCATGATAGGTTCTTTTCTTATATAGTCATCTATAGATATTTTCATGCAATTCAGTTCCTTGTTCAATAAATAAGATAGTCCCCAAAACTTAGTGTGATGTTAAAAGGACTAAACGTGCACTTTTGCCATTAAAAAACACTAATCTCATGCATGTTTTCCCATTTTCTCTCTTCTTGTGAGTTTGATGATATAATGGCTCTCTCACCTGACCAATTCAGCATCCCGCAACCCCAAATCATACCGAGCCAAGAGGTTCATAGAGCTAGAACGATAGGCATTACTGTCAAGAACTCTGAGCTCCAAGACTGATATGAAAGGTGTACCACTGTTGGTGTTAAAAAGGCAAACATGAACATAATCAGACGAAGCAACATAAACGATTTCCTTGGAAACTATCTCAGATTCATTCTGAAACATCACTGAGTCCCACCACTTAGCTCCAAGATAGATATCAAACTTGGGAAGAGAGTTTTCACCATCATAGTTTCCATACATGAACATGGCTCTCACTAAGTACTTGTTGCTACTTGCTTGAGGGGCAATAAGGGTATAGCAGTTCCTTGTTCCTTCTGGGAAGCTCCGAACATTCCAGAACTGCCTTTTAAGGTTCTGTGTCTTATGTTTAGATGATATGCTGTGACTAATTCCAGTGGATATGATGTTGGCATCTGAAGTGTAATAGATGGAAGTAGATTCATCTGTGTAGCTTGGTTTATCCACAAGTCCACAATCAATACTGATGAATCCTACGAAAGAAAGGGAAAGATATATTTGTAAGAAACATGAAGTTTATGTTGTAGTGGGATGAAGAAGATGAAACTAGCTTACCTGATTGATTCTGGGAATGAACGGGAACTGAGAGAGTCAAAGCAAGTTGAAGTAACGCCAAAAGCACATGTCCTGCCATTTGCAACTTTGTTTAGAGTTGGAAGGTTTTGCATAGCTTTTGGAGAACTAATTATGCTATTCACTGTCTCCATATTTCTTTGAAAGAAACATCAAACATCTTTTAAAAAAAAATAGACGGGAAAAAACACAGAAGAACTAGTTTCTTCTTTTAGACCAATTCCAAAGTCATTGACCAGAGGTTAAGGTTTTAACTGTAAATGGAATTACTTGGTTAAGTAGAAGGGTTAATGTAGACAATTCTAGTCTGGATTTGACTTGGGCAAATAATTGACATTGTGTTAATTAAACTATGGTTCAAATATGTCAGGCAAAAACAAAAGAAATTAAAAAGGATACGTGCCAAACCTTGGAATGACTACAGTTAGTTTTATAAAGTATATCGACAAGACTTTTTCCATATAGTAACGGGTTTTTTCATACCCAGAATACACTTGTACAATAATCTTCTATGGTATCAATGTTTATATTTTTTTTTTGCTCGAAGATATCAATGTTTATTAGATTGTGTACACTTGGACTTCCCTCTGAAATATCAAATTCCAATGCAATAGACAGTCTTAATTATCGTATAATTATAATCTGTTTACTTTGTTTTGATGACGAGGGAAAGACAAAGACACATCCACTTTTGAACATATAAACATATAAAAGGGTATAATAAAAATAACATCAGACAATAGAAAAATAAGATGGGAAAATACACAGAAGAACAACCAGTGCCTTCTTTTGAATAACGATGCATCAGTGAATTATTGAACTTGGGGTTTTCATAGAATATTCAATTAAAAAAAGTTAAAGCACCTTCCTAGCAGTTACTTCCGATAGTATCCAATACTCTAATTTTATTTATGGTGAGCACCTAATGTTGTTTTCTTGGCGCATCTAACACACTTTAATGTTATTTTTCATTTACATTTAACACCCTATTCTTATTTATGATTTAGAATATTAGATACTACTTTACCCATAAAAAAAAATTAATACTTTCTAAGGTACCTATGGGTTTTTCTTTCTTAATTAAATCATTAACTTTGCTTTGTTAGCACAACTAGCTCCTATATTGGGGCTAACACTACTAAGAGAGAAAAATTACTTGGATTAATGGTTTTAAAAAGGTAAAATTAAATGATTTAATTAAGAGAGAGAAAATACATTGGTATCAAATTAAGAATTGAAGAAAGGCATAGCTACGAGCAAAATGATTTTCTCAAAAATTAATATGCAAGTAGTATGAAAACTCTCCAAATGAAAGGGGAAGGTATTCAATAGCGTTAGCACATGCATGCCCAGCATGCACACAACCTTAACTTACCGTTGGCAAGAAATTAAAGGAAGTCCGCATTTGACTTTTGAAACAATTGACATCACTTTTAAGAACAAGTTCTTAGCTTTTCCGTGTTGACATGGAGATTAATCATCAAGGGAAACTAGTTTCACACCAAGAACACGTCATAGTATAGAACGACGGAGACAATAAAGAATGTCAATTCACTTTTCTGGCTCTTATCACGTACTGGGTAAGCAAGTAGTTTCCTCATTCTTTCTTCTTCTCTTTTTCTCTATCCTGTAATAAGTTGGCAGCTCTATGACAGAGCTGGGTATTGGCGTTTGGAACAGTTATACACGGGAGAAATTGTGGAATCATTTACTGAACGCAATTAATCTTTATGAACTGAATTCAATTATATAATATAGGGTTAGAGTGTAGATTGACCAATCAAGTATTACGTTAGGAGCACCTGACATAAAAATATTTTGAAGGTACCTTAAATACCAACCAACAATTAAAAATGTGAAAAATTACCAATCAACAATTAAAAATAGATACTATCACAGTGACGTTGAAATTAGAGAAACAGTGTTTGGTGTGAATTGAAGGTCCAGGTGAGTTCTCGCAGCCTTGTTTCATCTCCCTTCTTCATCTCCCTTCTTCATCTTTGACGGCGAGATCCAACCACCACTCCTCTGTCAACACACCACCTGCTTCTTCATCAAGACGATGAGAGAGACACATTACGTGTTGGGATATTAGGATCCCACTGGACAGAACAATAACAACAAATATATACTACTACAAAAAGTAGATTTAACGACTTTTATCTAATAAATATATAGGAAATTGAAAATAATAATTGGAACACAAATATTGAATATGAAAACCTCACTATGGGAAATTCTAAAATTACAACCTCTCTTTAATTACAAGGAGAGAACAGTTTTATCCCTCTCTTGAATTAAGAGAACTCCTCACAAACTCACTCAAAAATATCTTATAAAAGGAAAAGGGAAGGAAGATGTGGTGTGTAGTGAAAAGGAAGGAGGGAGGCTTTATTTATAGCCTCCTCACCGCCTCCTCCCATGTGGGACAAAATATATGACAATCTCCCACTTGGAGATATGATTGAGAACCAATCAATCTCCACACTATCCTTGCTAACTTCATGTTTTCTATGTCTCTTCCAGGACAAATGAAGATCTACACCACATGAATTTATCAATGTTGATTGCCTTTGTTAGTACATTTGCTAGGTTCCTTTTTGTGTGAATCTTTTGCATGTTCACACTTCCATCTTCTACCACTTCACCAACAAAATGATTCCAAACTCCTATGTGTTTCATCCTGGAATGAAATGCTGGATACCTTGCAATGTGCAAGGCACTCTAACTATCACAATACAATAACATACGTTGTTGTTTGTGTCGAGTTCTTCCATGAATCTCCTTATCCAGTTGCTTCATTACAAGCTTGTGTAGATGCCATATACTCAGTCTCTGTCGTAGATAGTGCCACACCTGATTGTAGTTTAGATAGCCAGATAACAACTCCTTTTTCCAATTGTGAACACATAGCTTGTGGTAGATTTTCTTTTTTCAAGATCACTGCAAAATCAAAATCAACATATCCTTTGGCAATAAATTCAGATCCTCCATAACATAGAGCAACATTTGAGGTTCCTTTGATATATCTTAGGATCCTCTTAACAGCCTTCCAATGCTCTTGACCATAATTTTCCATGTATCAACTAACCACTCCCACTGCATGTGCAATGTCTAGTTTTATATAGATCATAGCAAACATTAAACTCCCTACTGCTGATGCATACGGTACTCAAGACATCTCCTTCCTCTATGCTTCACTGCTAGGACTCACACTTGAGGATAACTTGAAATTAATAGGAAGAGTGGTAGACATTGACTTACAATCTTGCACATTGAAGCGCCGCAAGATTTTTTGCAAATAATTTTTTTGAGATAGCCAAATCTTCCTACTATTTTTGTCTCAATGAACATCCCTAGAATCTTGTTTGTTGGTCCCTAATCCTTCATTTCAAACTCCCTAGCCAACTGTGCCCTTAACTCTTGAATTAGATCTATGTTGAGGCTTGCTACCAACATATCATCAACATACAACAGTAGTATAATGAAATCATTATTATCAAACCTCTTGAAATAAGCACAAGGGTCGAAATTGAGTCTGTTGTATTCAAGGCTCAATATGAAGGAATCAAATCTCTTATACCAACACCTTGGCGCCTGTTTAAGACCGTATAGAGACTTGTTTAACCTACAAACCAAGTTCTCCTTATTTGGTTCTTCAAAGCCTTCTGGTTGGAGCATATAGATTTCCTCTTCAAGATCACCATAAAGAAATGCAATTTTAACATCTAACTACTCTAGATGTAAATCCAATTTCGCACGCATAGCCACTACTATACGAATTGTAGTCAGACAAACCACAAGTAAAAATATTTCAGTGAAATCAATACCTTCTTTCTGAGCATAACCTTTAACCACCAATCTTGCACGATACCGTTCTACCTGATCATCACTGTTTAATTTGATTTTGTAAACCCATTTCATTCCAATGGTCTTTCTTCCTTGAGGTAATGGCACAAGTCTCAAGTCTTATTCTTATGAAGAGCTTCAATTTCTTCCTACGTTGTTGTCATCCACAATTATCTATCCGAGCTAGTTGTTGCTTCTTAAAATGTTGATGGTTCTCCACCTTCTGTTAAAAGACAGTATGCAACATTGCCCTCCATAATATAATTAGATTGCTAGGTTGGTGTTTTCTTCTCATGAGTTGACCGTCGAACTTTTGTAGTTTTAGACTCAACTGGTTCTTGCTCCTCGTGTTTTGGTATTGTTTCAAAAGAACCTTGTTGCTTAGACTTTTGTTCCACCTGAATTGTCAAAGTATCTGAATTGTTCGCTAAAGTGCCTTTTACATCTTGCTCTTGCAGCTTGTCTTCTGCAAATATTACATCTCTGTTGATGACGACACTATGAGTAATAGGATCCCATAGTTGATACCCCTAATTCCATCAGCATACCCCGAGATTTGCATTTCTGGATTTTGGATCCAGCTTTTATGACTTCTTGGGTATTGTACATTACAAACACATGACTCCCAAAAGTGTGTAGGTGAGAATAGTCTACGGCTTACCAGTCCACATTTCCATTAGTGTCTTTAGATCAATTGCTGTTGATGGTGAACAATTAATCACATAATAGGCGGTTTTGACTTCTTCAACCCAAAATGACTTTGCCATACTTGCAGTCCTCAACGTAGCTCTAGTTCTTTCAGGTAGAGTTCTATTTATCCGCTCTGCCACTCCATTCTTTTGTGGAGTGTATGCCACCATGAGTTGTCTTTTGATGCCTTCCTAATTACAAAAGGCGTTGAATTCATCACCTGTGTATTCTCCACCATTATTTGTCCTGAGAAACTTAATCTTCCTCTCTGTTTCCAACTCTACTTGCGCTTTGAATGTTTTGAGGACTGAAAATGCATCTGCTTGCCTCTTGATTGGATACACCCAACATCTCCTAGAATAATCAATAAGGATACAAAATACTTTGCTCCTCCCAATGACATAACCGGTGCTTGCCATACATTAGAGTGAATCAATTCTAGAATATTTTTACTTCTAGAATTAGATGTAGTGAACTTCAATCTGTGTTGCTTGCTTGTAACACAATGCTCACAAAAGGGTAAAGATACCTTTATGAGGCCAGGGAGAAGTTTCCGTTTGGCTAGAATCTTCAATCCTTGTTCTGACATGTGGCCTAATTTGAAATGCCACATTTTTGTTGTATCTTCCTTAGAACTGGTTGATGCAACGGATGCTTCTGCCTCCAGATGCGTCTCTCCCATAAGTATGTACAAGTTTGAAACATTTTTCTTAGCCTTCATTTCTACAAGCGCTCCCTTGACAAGTCTCATCACACCTTTTTTTGTACGATCTTTATAGCTATTGTCATCAAATTGCCGTAAAGACAATAGATTTTTCTTGAGCCCTTTCACATGCCGCACATTTTGAATTGATTGAGTCACTCCATCATGCATCTTTATCCTCATGATGCCAATCCCAGAACATCCAAGATCTTATTTTCACACATATACACAGACCCTCTAGAGATAGGTTCATAAGAATGAAACCACTCCCTACGAGAAGTTATATGCCATGTTGCACCTGAATCCATGATCCATTCATAAGTGAGTTCCAATCTATCTTTATCACTACTTTATATCATACTTACAAGGATGTGATCCTTTGTGGGCCAGATCCACCATAGCTGTAGTTAAGACCATCCCACAAGTATGCTTGTGGAGTATAAGGGTCTCCTTGCCAGTTTCTCTTGATCCCATAAAATGACTTGATGTTCATGATAGAATCAACTTTTATGATACAAGTAATTCAGTCAAATTTGATTTTTTTAGCAGAACTTGCAACCAGTGAACTTGCCATCTATTTGCTGTGTTTGTGATTGAGAGAGATCCTTAACCATATATATCTCGATGGCATTAAAATTAGGAGGAAGAGTTGATCTCCCAGTTTTATTGATCCAAATATTGAACCAAGGTTCAGTTGTTGCACTTATATGATATGTGGTCTCAAGGTATGAAGGACTGATTGGATTAGAGCTGATAAGGTCTCCGATCCATTCAAGAAAGCGTTGAATTCTCTGATCTGATTTGCTTCGATTTTCTGTGTCTCGGCGAAGTAGAAGTATGTGTGGTATGGAGGGGCATTGTACCTCGGTTGGAAGTGAAATTCCATGTTGTTTCTGACATTTGCTGGAGTTGCTGCTGCTCTCATGACAATGGAAGGTGGTAAGATTATGAAACTGAATGATGATGTTGATGATGATCCTTGGCCTATAGGAAGTGAGGTATTAATCTCTTTCCAGTCTTGCTAGGGTTCCCTACATTAGGGAACAGGGAGGGAGTAAGCAAGAGTGAGAGAGAATAATTAATAATAATAAAAATACATCTAAATGGCGGGCATGGGTAACCCGAAGGTATGTTCATAGCTTGCCCATTTAAGTCTTAAGACCCGCCTTGTTATGGGTTCTTTTTGGGTGGAATAAATATGAGCTAAATTAATGCGGGTGCAGGCGGGCTCACAGGTTATGATCTCCTTGCTTAACCGTAGACAAAATAGATTGGGATCTTATTTATTTTTTATTTATTTTTAAAAAAAGAAAACCTCTCATTAGCTGTTACATTCATTCATGACATGAGAAAATATTAAATTGCATTAAAAAATTAATCTCTTGATCCTTGAACTTCACCTCAATTTAGAAATTGGCTCTTTAAGTAATATTTTTAATCCATTCATCCATTGGTCTCTCTATCACAAGCCTTAGCTAAATGCTACTCCCTTTGGTCTTAAATATACGACATATTTGAGAAGTTGATCTTGATTTTAAATATAAGACAGTTTTCGTATTTATCAAACATTTTCCTAATTTACCCATTTAGATGCTTATTCAAAAATACTTAAGGAGAAGAGGGAACGAAAGAACTAAGGAAGATGACTAAGATGTTTTAGAAAATACATGTATATTAACTAATTTAACTAACTTCTTTAGTCTAATCAAATTAGGTAAATATATCTTATATTAGTCAGAGGAGTATATGTTTGAAGCTAAGAAGGCGAAGGGTGTGCTGATATCAACACCACGTTGGTTAATTTGGTGCTTACAAAGCAAGAAGTTGGTGACATGGTGAGCCACATGGGTCAACTAAAGTTAAAATAAGAATTTTTTAATATCATAGTTGGGCTGGGCTTGTTGGTGGGCTTTTCTTCCACTGGTTAAATCCGGTTTCATATAAAAAAACTCAAACCTATATTTTTATAAGGGTTAAGGTGCAAAAATAGACATATGCTTTTCTCCGAGGAGCGCCCAGTAGCAAATGCTTTTTTTAGGTGCAAAAGTAACTATATGGTTACAAATTAGGTGCAAAAATAGTGTTTGACCGTTAAGTTTGACTTTTGATCGTTAAGTTTGACTTTTTTTGCTGACTGGACGATGACGTGACATTTCAAATATTTTTTCAGTATCCTTTTAGTACCGGTCAATACCGAAATATTTTTCAAGATCCTAAAATAATTTTTCAAAATTATGAAATATTTTTTTTTTTTGGTACCAATCAGTATCCTGAAAATACTTTTTAGTACCTTTTAGTACCGATCAATACCTGAAATATTTTTTCAAGATCCTAAAATTATTTTTGCACCTTTGAAATGCCACGTCATAGTCCTGTCAGCAAAAGAAGTCAAACTTAACGGTCAAACGCTATTTTTGCACCTAATTTGTAACCACATAGATACTTTTGCACCTGAAAAAAACATTTGCTACTGGGCGCTCCTCGGAAAAAAGCACATGTCTATTTTTGCACCTTAACCCTTTTTATAAGCTTCCTTTTTACTTACTACAGTATGTATTTACTTATTTTTAAGTCAAAGGCTTTCATAAGCTTCATCTATAGACAACTAACAACATACTCCTTTGCTACACTTCCAACATGTTTCACTGGAATTTAAAAAAAAAAAAAAAAAGAATCTTATTAACTTTATTTTAAAATTTAATAACTTTTCAATTTTATTTCTATTTAATATATACACTTTTTAAGAAAATAATAATATATACAATAATAAATGAAGAGTAAAATTATACATTCAGATGAAAATTTTAATAATGTGACTTATAAATAGGACAAAAAAGTTATTTCTATCTTATAAATAAGATAAAAAGAATACATTTTTTAAATACAAACATTGCATATGATTCTAGATGTACAAATATCATGTCAGTTCATAATTAGTAATCAAATTGAAATTCCTCTCCAAAAAAGCTACCTCATTATGTAATCATGCTAAAGGGAAGAAAGAACACAATGTATTTAGCAACTTAACCAAAATGATAGCTATCTAGCCAGAGAACTCTCTCCACTAATTCCACCAAATGAGAAATCATTTTGACTGTGAATTTCACGAGCTGTCTCCATAGCCAAACATTGCCTCAATTGCATCACTACTTGACTCATTGTTGGCCTACTCAGGGAAGAAGGTTCCACACAGGCCATTGCAATATCCAAAGCTTTTGTTGCAGAATCAGTATCAAAGTTTCCCCTTAATCTTGAATCCAAAATATCATCAATCTTGCTTCCAGCAAGCATGACATTAACCCATTGGACTATGTGAGTATTTTCTTCAGTCTTGGATATGGCAGGTTGTCCTGTAATTATCTCAAGAAGAACAATCCCAAAACTATATACATCACTTTTTTCATTCAACTTGTTTGACTTATAGTACCTGCATGATATTACAATATATTAAGTCCCACCTCAACTAATTGAAAGATGAATTAAATGTATAAAGTATTGAGGTAGGTCCTATTAAAATAACTTAAACTATTTTGATAGAAAGACAAATATAATACCCCCTCTGGTCTTTTTTATAAGGAACAATTACTAAAATCACGTGATTCAAAATGTTAGTTGAAAGTTATAAATGTGTAATTGAGATAATGAGTGATAAATATTTAATGAGGATAAAAATGGAAAAATCATATTCAAATTTCAGATGAAAATGAATTGTTGATTATGAAAAGGACCACCTCTATGAGAGAGAATATTCCTCATAAAAAGAATCAGGGGAGTATAAATTTTATGGTATCAACTAAAAATTGAAGATGGCCTCTAAAACTTAAAGTACAAGACCAAATAAAGAGAAAAATGAATGAAAGAAAGATGGAGAGCCTAAAAAAATAAAAAAGAGGGTTTTCTGACTTTGTCTAATACAAGAGAGAAAACCTGCAACTCAACCTATGGCTTAAGAGGGAAAAACAAGAAAAACAGAAGACTAAGTTTAGAGATGGCAAAAACTTACGCAGGGTCAAGATATCCTGGGGTTCCAGCAATCCTAGTATACATATGAGTATCATCTTCATCAGGAAAGATTTTTGACAATCCAAAATCAGCTATTTTGCCTCGAAAATGTTCATTCAGTAAGATGTTTTTGGATTTAACATCTCTGTGAACAATTGGTGGCTTACAACCAGTATGCATATACTCCAAGCCTACAGAGTTAAAAGTGAATGCATAAATGGAAGGATCAACAAAAGGAAATTATTTGGGGGCGGTAAAAGAGTCATTTCCTTGCTAACCTTCTGCAGCATCCACTGCTATTTGTAGCCGTTGTTTCCAGTTCAAGATGTTCACATTTTTCTCTGCATTTAAAAAAGCCGCACAAAAATTTGCACCAGTTGTAACTTTCTTGTATATCTACTTATATATATTGGGCTTTTTTTTTGAAGTAAAATTTTGATGAACTTGAGGGATCATATGGCACATAGTACCTGATAAATGCTTAGCTAAGTCGCCATTAGCCATATACTCATAGATTAGAGCAACGTTAGTGCCATCTTCACAATAGCCTATCAGAGCATTCAAGTGTTTATGGTGAACTTTAGCAAGTTTTGCCTGTGAATCACAAAGTCTCAACTTCTTCAGTTTGTGTGAATCTGAAGATATTTTAAAATCCACATGGTTGATAAGATGTTTTTATAGAAATGACATAGAGTCACTACCTCCGGTCAGCTGACTTTTCTTGAAGAGATTAAGGAAGCTAAATAAATTGCTTTAAATATTTATATATTTTTTTTTATACTAAACTAATTTTTCTGATTTATAAACTGATATATAATTAAATGATACACAATATCTAACTAACTTATATAGCTTCATTAATCTCTCTAAAAAAGTCAACTGCATCTTATATTAAGGACTGGAGGGAGTATTTGAAGGAAATAATGTCTTTGTACCTCTGCCAGAAATTGAAGATATCCTGGAACTGAAGGGGAGAGCATTTTGACAGCAACCTGAGTGTTGCCTAAGATTCCATGGTAAACTGTTCCAAATGCTCCTTTTCCCACAACCTTTTCAAAGTTGTTGGTAATGCTACAAACTTCATCATATGTGAGTTCTTGTTTATTCAGCCCTAGCTCCTTGCTTATTCTGGAATAATCACTCTGCTTCACTGGATATAGATGGGGACTGTGAGAAAAGAAAGATCATGCAGTATAAAAAAAGGAGAAAATCACTATGATGAGTTCCCAAGAAAGAAATGTTATTATCAAAAAGTCCCACACTAAGTGAGCAGTATGGACCTGCTGTTGTTTCCTGTATTGAAACTTGTTATTGCATGCTACTCACTGCTATGAGACTTTTTAGTGATTAAATTCTTTTATTGTGACCTCATAGTAATTTTCCAAAAAAAGTCAGCCCATTTTCTAACTTAGTTGCTTTACTAAACACAGTCAAAACTTTCTATGGTAAATAGAATGACTTTGCTTAATAAAAGCAATCTGACTTTTTTTTATTTGTTGGTTAAAACATTTTCCCTCTTTACTTATTACACGGAGTTTTTACCAATAGAAGACATTAGACATGTACCTGTTTGTTTTCTTCTGTAAATGCAGAAAGTAATTGTGGTAGCCAGTAGTATGAAAGCTCCCGCTAGTGATGACACTAATGGAATGACGAGCTTTGCCCTACTATTCTTACATGAATCTTCTGAAGAGCACAGATTTGGATTTCCACCAAAACTTGCATTTAAATTGAAAAATGAATAAGTTGTACCATACCATGCACAAAAAAAAAACCAGTGTTAAATCGGGCAATATCTCTAAGTAGATACATCAAACGGAGCATACCTGAGTTTAAGTGATCCATTGTTTGACCTATCCATAAGCTTTGTTGGAATTATTCCTGATAGCTGATTGCCTCCTAGGTCTCTTCAATGGACAAAAAAAAACAATAGTTTTGTTATTATTATTTTTTTAAAAGAATGTACATGTTTTCATGAAGAATTTAATAACCTAGATGAAAACTGAAATAGTTTACATACAAAACCCTCAGGAACTGCAGTTGAGACAGGAAACTAGGTACATCTCCAACTAAATTGTTGTTTGATAAATCCCTAAAATGACAACAAATTATTTTGTCAGATCCTCAACTATAAGTTCCTATCTTCACATGATAGATTGAGATGCTTACAAATACTCAATATCCTTCAAATTGGATACATCTGGAGCTATGTTTCCAGTTAATCTACTAGAAGATAAGTTCCTAAAAGAAAAAGAGTATGAAGTTCATCACCATAGTTGAAGATGAAGAAGTCAAACAATAAAATCTTAAAATTTTTACAGCTATTTTATGCCAAACTTACAAGGATGTGATCCTTGGGGGACCAGATCCATCATAGCTGCAGTTAAGACCGTCCCACGAGTATGCCTGTGGAGTACAAGGGTCTCCTTGCCAGTTTCTCTTGATCCCATAAATTGACTGGATGATCATGATAGCATCAACTTTTATAATACAAGCATGTCAGCCAAATTAAACAAAGAACTAAGACTATTTCTGGCAATATGAACAGAACTTGTAACCAGTGAACATACCATCTGTTTGCTGTGTTTGAGGTTGTGACAGATTCTTGTCCATATACACCTCAATGGCATTTACAAGAGGAGGGAGAGTTGATCTATCCGTTTTATTGATCGAAATATTGAGCCAAGGTCCATTTCCTATAGCTACAATATTCAAGGTTTGAAGGTATGAAGGGCTGAAATTAGCCCTTAAGAGTTCTCCATTCACAAAAATGTTAAATTCTCTGATTTCATTTGCTTGGAGTTTCTGTATTTCTGCAGAGTACAAGTACGCGAAATATGCGTTGTTCCCAATCTGGAAATGAACTTCCATTTTGTTGCTTACATTTGCTGGAGTTGATGCTGTTCTCATAACAATGGAGGGTGGATAAGTTATTAAACCATATGATGATGTTGTTGATGATAATCCTTGGTCCACATGTAGTAAGGTATTTATCCGTCTCCAGTCTTCTGAGTTACCGGGTCTCCATATGCGATCATAGGAGTCATCTGGGTATCTTTAAAAAAAGGATAGATCATCAGAAAACATTGAACTAAAACTCAATTTTCATGATAGGTTCTGTTCTTAAATAGTCATCTATAGATATTTTCATGCAATTCAGTTCCTTGTTCAGTACATAAGATAGTCCCCATAACTTAGTGTGATGTTAAAGGGCTAAACGTGCACTTTTGCCATTAAAAAACACTAATCTCATGCATGTTTTCCTATTTTCTCTCTTCTTGTGAGTTTGATGACAAAATGGCTCTCTCACCTGACCAATTCAGCATCCCGCAACCCTAAATCATACCGAGCCAAGAGGCTCAGAGAGCTAAAAATATAGGCATCACTGTCAAGAACTCTGAGCTCCAAGACTGATATGAAAGGTGTACCACTGTTGGTCTTAAAAAGGCAAACATGAACATAATCAGATGAAGCAACATAAATGATTTCCTTGGAAACTATCTCAGATTCATTCTGAAACATCACTGAGTCCCACCACTTAGCTCCAAGATAGATATCAAACTTGGGAAGAGAGTTTTCACCATCATAGTTTCCATACATGAACATGGCTCTCACTAAGTACTTGTTGCTACTTGCTTGTGGAGCAACAAGGGTATAGCAGTTCCTTGTTCCTTCTGGGAAGCTCCGAACATTACAGAACTGCCTTTTAAGGTTCTGTGTTTTATGTTTGGATGATATGCTGTGACTAATTCCAGTGGATATGATGTTGGCATCTGAAGTGTAATAGATTGAAGTAGATTCATCTGTGTAGCTTGGTTTATCCACAAGTCCACAATCAATACTGATGAATCCTGCGAAAAAAAGGGTAAGATTTATTTGTAAGAAACATAAAGTTTTGGTTGCAGTGAGATGAACAAGATGAAACTAGCTTACCTGATTGATTCTGGGAATGAACAAGAACTGAAAGAGTCAAAGCAAGTTGAAGTAACGCCAAAAGAACATGTCCTGACATTTTTAAGAGTTGGAAGGTTTTGCAAAACTTTTGGAGAACTAATTATGCTATTCACTGTCTCCATGTTTCTTTGAAAGAAACATCAAACATCATTAAAAAGAAAATAGACGGGAAAAAACACAAGAACAAGTTTCTTCTTTTAGACCAATTCCAAAGTCATTGACCAGAGGTTAAGGTTTTAACTGTAGATGGAATTACTTGGTTAAGTAGAAGGGTTGATGTAAACAATCGTAGTCTGGATTTGACTTGTTCAAGTAGTTGACATTGTGTTAATTAAACTATGGTTCAAATCTGTCAGACAAAAGAAATAGAAAAAAAAGGTTACGTGCCAAACCTTGGAATGACTACAATTAGTTTTATATGGTATATCGACCAGACTTTTTCCACGTGGTAACGGTTTTTTTAATACCCAGAATACACTCGTACAAAAATCTTCTATGATATCGATGTTTATTACAGGAGAAACATTTTTAAATACACTGGAAACTAATTAATTTAAAATATCTGGTGTAAAAAAATTCCAAATAACAGTAATAAAAAAATAAAAAAAATGTTCTCATCCCTCTATTATCCCTCTAATAGAAGGATGGGCACATAAGGATGTGCACCTAATGTGAACCCCTTAATTATCGTATGATTATAATATGTTTACTTCGTTTTGGTGACGAGGGAAAGTCAGACACATATCCAATTATTGAACATATAAACATAAAAAAGGGTATAATAAAAATAACATCTCTTTGAAAATAACATCAAACAATAGAAAAATAAGATGGGAAAATACACAGAAGAACAACCAGTGCCTTATTTTGACCAACTTCATTTTCTAAATTGGGCGAATAACGATGCATCAGTGAATTATTGAACTGAGGGTTTTCATAGAATTTTCAATTAAAAGAAGTTAAAGCACCTTTCTCACATCATGATGTTACTTCCGATAGTATCCAATTAATAAGCATCTAGCACCTAATGTTGTTATTTACACTTGAGCATTATTTTTCAATTACATTTAACACCCTATTTTTATTTATGATTTAAGATGTTAGAAGCTACATTACCTATAAAAAAATAAATACTTTCCCGGGCAAGGGCGGACCCAGAAAAATAGTTAAGGGTGGGCACCAGTGGTAGGAGGGATTCGGAGGTTTGAGGGTAGCGCCACCGATTTTTTTTTTTTTTTTTGAGAAAAGTTTTAAATGCATTAAAAAACAAAAGAACATAAATAAGAAAATAAAAGAATATGAAAAAAAAAATTCGTGAAATCAAGTGAATATTAATGATGTAATAAGAGAGACAATTATTTTACAAACCTGTTATTTAGAAAAGCAAGGCTAAGTGCTGTTAGAAATGCGATTACATAAATTACAATGAAGGGTAGGCACTCAATAAGTTCAAGTACATATATTTTAATAACAAAAATATATTACAATAAAAATAATTACAATATAATGTCATCTTTCTAAGCCTTATTTTTTGGAATTACATCATAATTGTCTTATTATCAAGGACTAGACACTCAATAAGTTCAAGTACATATGTATTTTAATTACCTTATTAGCAAGGGTGGACACTAATTATTGGGATTAGTTTCCCCTCTGTAATTTTTTTTTTTTTATATTTATGTTAATTTCTTTTGTATAAAAAAAAAAATGCTCACATCAAAATTCAAGGGGGGCCCCTTCTCATGTGAGTGGGTCCGCCCATGTTCTCGGGTACTGATAGAATACAACCAGACCGTACACCCTTGCTGGTTTATTCTAGAAGGAAAAGGCAGTTGGAATAGGATAAGTATGTTTATTAGGAAGTTATGCTTATGTGTTTGGATAAGACTTATTAGGAAGTTATGCTTAGGTGTCTCTTATCCTTAGGAAGTTAGTTGCAGTTAAGTTCTCTTATATATTCTCCTCGGTGTAAACAAACAAGGTTTATGCAGATAAATATATATATTCTGAATTACCTTGAGTAATTGGTCAAGAACTCAGATTCTGGTTCTTGAAGTGTTTAACCTAGATCCTAATCTAAGGATCTATCAATTGGTATCAAAGCTTTTTCTTTCCCTAGACCAATTTTTGTGCGTTATGGGTCACAACAAGAAGAAACAGCAAGCTTCGGATCACCCCAACATAAGTCTGGATGCTGAATCATCAAAGGAACCAGAGGCTTTGCCACCAACTGACAGTATGGCACAACAATTGTCGTTTCTGGTCAGCAAAATTCAGAACATTGACATTGAGATGAAGGAGATCAAGCAACAAAAACAACCACCTCTTAAGGAAGAACATGAATACAGAGAATTGAGGGGTCGGCAAGAAGAATATGAAGAAGTTGAAACCGATAATCCATGGTGGAATAAACCTGAGAAGTATTTCCGCTATTATCAAACCCCCGAAGATGTCAAGTTTGAAGTAGCAACAATGTATTTGGAAGGAGATGCATTAGATGTTTTCACGTGGATCTCTTCAAGTCGTTCACTTCGCTTCTGGGAAGAACTGATTGAAGTCTTCCAAGACAATTTCGGCCCAACCGAATTTCAAAACCCAGACATTTTTCTCTGTGATGTTAAACAAACGGGAACGGTGGAAGAATACAGGAAGGAATTCATAAGGCGTTCGTCAAGGGTGCAAGGGTGGCCAGAACATTGTTTGTTAGCCATTTTCATTCATGGATTAAAAGAAGAATTGAAGGCTGACATTAAAATTCAGAAACCCAGGACTGTGTACAAGGCAGCGAGTTTAGCTTTGGAGTTCGATTCAAAATTGCAAAGCCAACTGCCCTCTCACCCCCCTCAACGTGCAGCATTTTCTTGAAATAATGATTGGAATTATAATTTTAATTCCAATCTTGTTGAAACGCCACGTCAGCCATACTCCTCTAATTTTGCACCGAAAGAGGCTAACAGGACCGACTATCGCGCAACATTCCGTGGATTGCAACACCCCACAAATTTCCACCGGGTTCTCGGGTCAATCAAAAACCCGATTGTTTCGCCGAACTATGCTATCTCGGATGCCGAGAGACAAACCAGAGAGAGAAGGGGCGTGTTACCGTTGTGGAGAGCGTTTTCCCCCTGGGCATCGTTGTAAATCTTCAACCTTGCGTATTATGGATGTATCGGATTGTACAGAAAATGCCGACGACGAGCAGGTGGCAGCGCTAGTTGATGAAAACGCACATGATGACACTCAACCGCCGAAATATCCCTTCATGCAATTCTGGGTAAATCATCAACGACCACAATGAAGGTTAAAGGAACCTTGTTTTCGCATGAGGTTCTAATATTAATTGATAGTGGCTCTTCCCATAATTTCATCTCCAACAAGCTTGTTGCAGCCCTGAATATTAAACCTCAGCAAGTCTCACCTTTAAGGGTACAGGTTGGTGACGGAGCCATTATCTCTTGTAAGACTATTTGCAAGGACTTGGGAATTCAGGTGCAACATATAACCATCCGGGATGAATTCTTTCCTTTTAATCTTGGTGGAGTAGACATGGTCTTGGGTATTAAATGGTTGGCATCCTTAAATACTGTTGCAGCAAATTAGCAGCAATTATTCATGATCTTTTGGGTTGATGGAAAAAGGTATAAGCTTCAAGGCCTTACCCAGTAGTCACCTCAAGCTTCTCTTCAATGTTATGACGGCATGAAGATTATCCGGCAATTTGAAATTTTACAAGATATGCAGCAGCACTTTGCTGATATTTTTGAGGAACCTCAATGTTTACCTCCTATTCGAGAAAGATGTCATGCCATCCATCTTCATCCGATTGCCAAACCCCCCAACATTCGTCCTTATCGTTACCCCCATGCTCAAAAAGATGAAATTGAGAAACAGATAACATCACTGCTGCACAAAGGGTTTATTTAGCCAAGTATCAGTCCTTTTGCTAGTCCAGTCTTGCTAGTTCCAACGAAGGATTCCTCCTGGCGCCTATGTGTTGACTACAGGGAGCTAAATAAAATCACAATACCAGATAAATACCCTATTCCCACTATTGATGAACTTATTGATGAACTTCATGGTCTTTGTGTATTTCTCTAAAGTTGATCTACGTTCGGGTTATCATCAGATTCGAATCCACCCTCAACACATAGCCAAAACAGCCTTCCGAACTCACTCTGGTCATTATGAGTTCACTGTCATGCCTTTTGGATTAACCAATGCCCCATCTACTTTCCAAGCTATCATGAATGATCTGTTTCGACCATATCTCCGGAAGTTTATCTTGGTATTTTTTGATGATATTCTGATTTACAACAAGTCTTTTGAGGACCACGCTACACATCTAGACATTGTCTTCCAGCTGTTACATGAGCATGAATTTTATGCCAATCCTAATAAGTGTGATTTTCTGCAATTAGATATTGCATTTTTGGGACACACCATTTCTGCAGAAGGGGTGAAAGTAGATCATGATAAGATTACTGCCATCTATAAATGGCCTCTTCCAAAGAACCTTACAGAATTACGTGGATTTTTGGGCCTTTCGGGTTATTATTGCCGCTTCATCAAGCATTATGGGCAGATTGAAAAACCTCTCACGGATATGACTAAAAAAGAGGCTTTTGTATGGGGGAAAAACTCATTAGCTGCCTTTCAAAACCTTCAGGAGGCCTTGATCAATGCACCAGTCTTACGGCTTCCGGATTTTACCACACCATTTATTGTGGAGTGTGATGCCTCTTCCATCGGTATTGGAGCTGTTTTACAGCAAAATGGCCACCCAATAGCCTTTTACAGCAAGGGATTGTCTCAATCAAAGAGGAATGAATCAGTGTATAATAGAGAACTATTGGCTCTTGTCTCCTCTCTGCAAAAATGGCGTCATTATCTTTTGGGACGCAAGTTTGAAGTACTTACTGACCATTTCAGCCTCAAATACCTACTTCAACAACGAATACAACCCCTTCCCAGCAGCGTTTGATCCTCAAACTCCTTCCATTTGACTTTCAAATAACTTACAAGCCTGGATCTTCAAATCAAGCTGCAGATGCCCTTTCCCGAATCCCACATTCTGGTGAATTTTTCTCCTTGGCTATCCCACATGCTTCATTATTTGATGATCTACCAGCCCTACTAAACCATGACCCTTATGCTTCATCAATCAAAACTTCCTTACTTGCTGATCCCCATTCAATGCCACATTTTTCCCTCTCCCATGGTCGATTATACTACAAGGATCGCTTGATGTTACCTGCAAATACACCTCTCACAACTACAAAAAAACCTATTTTGTCGCGGTTAAATTGTCGCGGTTAAAAAAACCGTTACAAAACAACAAATTGTAACGGTTTTATCCCATAACCGCCACTAAATAGTAACGGAAGCCATGACGGTATGGACCTCGGCTACCTTTGTAGCGGTTCACTCAAAATAAACCGCAATGATTTGGCGCCACTTTGGCGCGCAATGGCGGGAATTGTTGTCACCGTGATTTTGTAACGGTTTCTTGAGTAGAACCGCAATGATTTGGCGCCACTTTGGCGCGCAATGGCGGGAATTGTTGTCACCGTGATTTTGTAACGGTTTCTTGAGTAGAACCGCTACAAAAGTGGCGCCAACATTGGCGCCAACTTTGTTGCGGTGATTTTATAGCGGTTCCATCAAAAACCGCTACAAATAAACGAAACGTCACAATTTTGTCACGGTGTCCAGAAGAGTGACCGTGACCGCGTCAAAATCTATATTTTGTAGCGGTTTCGAGGGGAACCGCTACAAATTTTCACACTATAAATACCGTACATCAACTATAACTACTAAAGGAATTACTAAATCTTCGACTTGTAACCGAATGAACTATCTCGCTTGGTCGTCCAAGGAATGCAGATATCGCAGCTCGATCTCTTATCTCGTGTGATGAGGGTCGCGGATATTTGCCTCTCTCATCCTTGCGAGGCAATCTGCTCACCACAAGCCAAGGTTTGCTCATTTCTTTGGCGTGAATACTTCTACTCTTTCGAGAAGAGTCCAACAGCGACCGGAGATTGGGTTCCATTGTAGCCACCTTTGTCTCACGAAAATATCTCTCGATGAAAATGACTCACCAGCTTTTCGTGGGAGATCGGCGGCTACATTGAGTCCCAATCCCCACTGACATGTTGGACTATTCTTGGTTACTTCATTATGTGTAATTTATTACGTGGACAGCTTTTAAAAAATTAAAGAAAAGAAATAAATGAATTGAAGGTTTGGTTTTTTAAATATTTGTATTAAACTAATTAGTTTGATTCATAAAATTTTTGAATCAAACTAATTAGTTTGGAATTTTTTTGAAAAAATCATTCTCAGAAGGTTCACAACAAAACCGCGACAAAATGTGGTCATATTGTAGCGGTTTCTATGTAACCGCTACGAATTTCAAGGGTCACTATTTTGTAGCGGTTTTTGTAGCGGTTATTACACAACCGCTACGTAATTTTAACTACGATATTTTGTAGCGGTTTATGTGGCAGTGATGGATGAACCGTTACAAAATTTCAAATTTTGTAACGGTTAATGAGGTTAACCGCTACAAAATGTTCGGTTTTTTAAACAAGAAATCCTCATTTTCAAAGTCACACTTCCAACGGTTTGAGTTTTCACCGTTTTTACCTTTCACCCTATCTTTAAACTTTTACTTTTAAACTTCTACCTTTCAACATCATGGTTTCGGAGGAGAGAAGGGAAAGGGAAAAGCAGTGTCCCTTTCAAAACCGGTTTAAGGGGGTAGTAGTAGGGCGGAGGCCGACGAGAGGGCGTGGGCCCAACATATACCACCGCCATCTCAGAGCCGAACGAGTTTGCCAATCTCTTCGCCGATGAAGAAATTCCAAATGTGGGGACCGTAGGGGGAGATCAAGAAGCAAGTTTGTCGTTGAACGACTTAGACGACGAGAATGCGGAGATCCATATCAACATTCCCTAGTGGAGGTGGAGCAGCTCATGGACCAGAAACCCGGGACCACGGAACCCCGACCGGCGTCTTCGCTCCAAATGATTTACAAGTGGATGTCGAAGGTATATCTAATTGGTTTTTTTGGAGAAATTAATTTAAATTTTGTAGGTTTAATTCAATTTTTCTAATATTGCAGATAAACATGGGAACATCGCAGTAGGACGCCGGATGTTTCCACTCTCACTCGCACGACCGGGAGATGTCCGGTATCGGTCGTAGTCCCGTGGAACGAGCTCACGCACTGTGCGATCGGCACCGTGGTCACCCGATGAACCGTTTTTGTCCGAATTTGGCGGCAATTGGGCATGGTTCCCGATTTTTTTTAAGGATTGGAAGAGTGTGACGAAGGACACAAAGAACAAGGCGTTTAGCGGAGTTCTCGCAGTAGTCAATATTGTTTCATTACATTTTACATGTTAATAGTTATAAGTTTTAGTTTATTTCTTTCCTTATTTATTTCTTTATTTATTAATTTTTAATAATGAATTTATGATACGTAAAAGTTTAAACTTCGCGAACAACACAAAAGGTACGTTATGATGAAGGTGGGGGAAGGGGTGGAAGAGTCTAAGGAATCGTCTCTACAATCCGATGAATGGAGATGGCACTATTCCTCCGCAGCACTGATCGAGAGAGTCCTGCACGGCGTGGACCCGCATCTGGGCGGCTTTCGTCCAATATAGGAGAGGTGCCGACGGGGTGTACATTTTATTAAATTAATTATAATTTAATTACATATGGTTTAAATTAATTAATAGTTTCACTTAAGTGATAATTTAAATTTAGTTTAAATTAAGTTTTGTTTCCTCCTCCGATCGTGCTTTGTCGCAGAAACACAAGAAGCAGTGGCACAGCAGAGGGTCCATCACACGGCAGGAACAAAAGAAGGCTCAGGAGGAGAACACACAAACGAACTATGGGAAGTTGTGGACACGCACCCATAGACACCGTGATGGGACGCCGACCTCTCAGGCAGCAGAGGAGATAATAGTAAGTTACAAAAACATTGAAAAATATAATGAATGTTGTATATTAAAATTGATCGTCAATTATTTTATTAATGATTGTTCATGAACGCCGTGGGTCGTGCCCGGATTGAGAAGACCGAGGCAGAGCTACAAGCGCCGCAGACCCGAGTCACAGGGTCCGTGAATCCTACCGCCCCACCGAAAGCCGCAGTGGGCCCGCCGAGCATCCCGGCCGTGTTAGGGGCATGGGCCTTGGCGCCTGTGCCTAGCATGGTGTACCCGAAGCATGGCTCCTCCTCTCGCGTCCACCGGACCCTCCACTCGAGAAGGCCACCACCGGAGGCTTTTGATGAGATCATTGCTGAGAAGGTCGCTGAGCAGGTTGTCGCACATGAGGCTGCACGGAGGGCCGACGAGGAGGCCGAGAGATGCGCAGAGGGCCGACGAGGAGGCTGCATAGGCGCATGCAGAGAGCATCGCCCGTTGGTACGATCATCATGTGGAGAGCCGGATCGCCGTTATCGGGGCCCCGGCGCGACTATTACCCGACCAGCGGTTTCCGCATCCCGAGCCTCCTCCGTTCATCTTTGAGGAATCCCCCACGTGTACCAACCCCCCGAGACAGCACCCCTAGGACAGACTTGATGATCATGTTCCCGATAGTTAGTTTTTATTTTGAAAACTTCACTATTCCGTACGCTTGGATATTAGTTTAATTTGGTTTAAATATTTGGTTTGTTTAAGATGTGCTTTAGTTATATATTTGTTACCGTTAAATTTGATACGTTATTTCAAAACCTATAACTCATTTAACTAAATTTTAATCGAAAACCCTAAAACTTTTAATACAAAATTTTAATCCTTGTTTAACGTGTGCTTTAGTTATATATTTTAATTATAATCCAAAATAATTTCCTAAAATTTTATTTCAAAACACTAAAAATTAAATTAAATTTTGTAGCGGTTCGAATGAGGAAACCGCAACAAATTTGAAATTTGAAAAAGGGCGCCCTATTTTGTCGCGGTTGGATAACCGCTACAAGATTCAACGGCATCATTTTGTAGCGGTTGTGATGAAGATAACCGCGACAAATTGTACTCAGTAGCGGTTGTAGTCGCGGTTTTATAACCGTTACAAAATTGTTCGTTATAATTGCAACGGTTGTTGTAGCGGTTATGTAACCGCTACAAAACATTCGATGCATGTTTAAAGATCCCAAGTTCTGCGTTGAATGTAATTAAACATTGTATCCACATTTATCTTCTATCCTAGATTTGTTTGTTACATATGGATAAGTCATGGATCAAGCACCGCGTAGTTCTCCCGTATATTTAGCGGGATTGAACACTTTCTTAGATTTCGCCTTCTCTCACGCATGCATTAATGGGAAGATCGTGTGTCCTTGTGTGCGATGTAAGTTTAAGAAGTGGCAAACACGAGATTCTGCTTTGGAACATCTTCTTGTAAAGCCTTTCCCATAAGCATATACATTCTGGACGGTTCATGGGGAGCAACGTGGTATGGGATATGGGCTCCATCTTCCTCGAACCTCACAAGTAGGAAATCAAGTACATCAAGATGATCCGGTTAATGAAGCTGATAAGGCAATGTCGATGTTCCCGGAATTACTTCGAGATGCTTTCCCGCACGCGGACATTCCCTCATCCTTCTACGAGGCGAAGAAGATAATCAACGATTAGGCTTGAACTACGAAAAATAGATGCCTGCCCAAACGACTGTATGCTTTATTGGGGAGAGGACGATCGGAGGGAGACTTGTAAGAAGTGTCACACTTCGAGGTTTAAGACTGTTCGGAAAGGGAAGAAGCACCAGGAAAAAGGCACCGGAAATGACATCGATGTGTATCTCCACCGCCGATCAAGGAGTTGGTGGAGTTGTGGAATGTAGGTGTGGAGACGTACGACGCGCACGAGAAGACACTTTTCAACTTGCGTGCGGCCTTGATTTGGACGATAAGCGACTTTCCTGGTCTCGAGACATTATCCGGGTGGAATGTGCATACCAGCCTTGCGTGCCTGCACTGCAATTTTGACTCGACTCGCCGCGCCTTCCCCACACGCCGTAAGTGGTGCTTCATGGGTCATCGGAGGTTTCTCGATGGTACGCACAGTTTAGGTTGCAACGCAATCGTTTTAATGGGCAACAGAAAAAGAGGACCCTCGGAATTTATCCGTGAAGAAATCATAGAGCAGCTTCAGGATGTTGATGTTGAGTTTGGGAAAAAGAACGATCCGGCAAGGGCCGGAACAAAGACTCGCCAGTGGCTTCGTGTTCTATGCCCCAACAATGGCGAAAGGTGAGCGTCTTCGGGAGATGGGCATTCGTGGAGACGCGTGGCCGGATGAGCATGACAGATTTCAACCGGCAAGGTTCACCCTGACAAAACCGAATAAGGAAATCTTTCTCGCTACCTTGAAGAAAATAAAAGTTCCCGACGGTATTCAAGCAACATATCACGATGTATTGACTTGTGTGCTCGAAAGGTTACAGGTCAAGAGTCATGACTCACATGTGCTTATGCAACAGCTTACTCGCCGGCCATGAAAATACGCCGCTCTCGACGTGTCTCTCGTTTTGGTCGAGCTTTGTACTTTCTTTCTAAGCCGTGTTCGAAGGTTTTGATAGTGGAGGAGCTCGACCACTGCAGGAGAAAATCATTCTTACGCCGTGTCATTTGGAGATGATCTTTCCTCCGTCATTTTTCACGGCCATGGTTCACCCGACAAGACACCTTGTTCACGAAACAAAGCTTGCCGGCCTGGGCTCAAGCATCGATGGATGTATCCCGTTGAGAGGTACTTGTTGAAAAATAATTACTTTACCATTACTCCCTAGTCGCACGTTTAACCATTGATCCGGCTATTATTTTTATGGTTCTACTTTATAGGTTTCTTGGGAAACTTAAATCTTACGTGAGGAATAAGGCGTGGCCCAAGGTTCAATAGCGTAAGGTTATATCGGGATGAGGTCTTGTATTTTTGTTCCAGTACTTCGATGACATTGAAACGTCATTCAACCGACCGCCTCGTGTAGACGATTGTCCTGAGCCAGAGCCGGAACCAGAGCCAGAGACAACAGAGTTGTTAATCCCTCGTGTTGGTAAACCAGTTGGCGGGAGTGAGAAATTCAAACTCACGGCACTTGAGAAGTTCCAAGCACATAGACATGTCTTGATTAATCGCACCAAAGTTGAACCGTACCTTCGGTAAGGATTTCATACAAATATATATATATCGTATCCTATATATTTCCTTACATTTTATACATACTCACATTTCATTGCATGTTCAATTGCAGGGAATTCAGGAGTTATGTGAAGCGTGAACTGAGGATTCGCATACGTACATCCTCCGAAATTGATAGAAAGGTTCACAGAGAATTCCCGAGTTGGTTTAGGAGGAGAATAATGAACGACCACAACCCGCACTCACCATGACGGAAACATGCGGTTCGGTGACGTCCCGTATTATGGAAAGCCGCTTGATGTGGTCGATAAGTTACATGTGCCTATTCACCGTGACGTTGTTCAAGTGTTTGTGGGCGAATACCACAACGTCCGTGGGACTCACGATGACGACTTAGGCATCACATCGCTGAATTTCTCCCGCCTATACACAAAGGGTCGGCCCAAGATGACGAGCCGTATATTCTTGCCTCGAGGCCCATCAGTTTATTATGTCGTCGATGAGAGGCACAAGGATTGGAATATGGTGGTTCACTTAAAGCCTCTGGACCTTTACGATATGGGCGATGGTGATAAGGTCGCCACGATTGTGAGCCGTTGCAGCCCGCCGCCTTCAAGACTTCATCCTGCACGGCGATGACAATTTACCTATAGTTCGGACGTTTTTAAATTTACGCTTTATGAAATTGAAACATTTAACTAAAGTTTTAATTATATTGTGTTCAAACGTATTCAACTCACGCGTAACATTTTATGTAAACTTTCTTTGTAGGGATGTCGAAGAAGATTGAGAGGAAAACTTAATGCCTATGCTGTAATATGAAATCTTTTAATATTAAGTTTTTTTTTTAAAAAAACCTCGAAATTACTTTGTAGCGGTTATATAACCGCTACAAACACTTAAAAAATCCGAAATTAATTAGGAAAAAAACCCTTTAAGTTTTTTTTTTTTAAAAAAAGAACTCGAAATTACTTTGTAGCGGTTATATAACCGCTACAAACCCTTAAAACCGCGACAAACTCAACCGCTACAATAACCGCTACAAAACCCTCAAAACCGCTACTAAATATAACAACCGCTACAAAAAGTGAGACACCAACCGCTACAAAATGATACGCAGACACCACCATAAATACCCCCACCCAACCTCATTTAATACGCCTCAACTTCTTTTCTACCCACGTTTCTCTCGCTCATCTCAAATATTTTTACGTTTCGTAACATTGTGAGTTTGAACGGGTAAGTACCGTGTAACTAGATCAATTCTAATGTTTCTCATACTAATTTATAGTTCGATACTAATTAAACTTTGTTATTTTGCGCTTGAACGAGATATATCTTTCAACTTTCCCTATTCTTTCATATACATTATTCAATTGATTTGTACATATAATTTTTAAATATTCAGTATTGTTTTAACCACCTCATTTCTTAGCACTTATTCTACTTACATAATCTTATTATTTTGTTTCTATACATGCACCTTATATATTTAAATTTCATAATTTACTACCTTTTATTTTTGTTAAAAAGATATATTAATAATAATTACTGAATTACGCCGATAAATAATAATTTTTTTTTAAACCGTAATGAATTTGTAGCGGTTGCAATAACCGCTACAACATTTCAAATAAAATGGCGTTATGAATTTTTTTAAACCGTAATGAATTTGTAGCGGTTGTAATAACCGCTACACAATTTCAAATAAAATTGTAGCGTTTATAGTAGCGGTTTGCAACCGCTACAAATATTCAAAAGCACATGTGGCGGGACTATTTGTAGCGGTTGTAAACCGCTACAAATATTCGATGGCGGCAAATTTTTTTGGCGAAAAATGGCGGGAATGTTTGTAGCGGTTAGTAACCGCGACAAATATTCAAAATAATAAAAATTTATGGTGGCAAAATTATCAACACATTATTTTGTAGCGGTTATGAAATCATATCGGAACCGCTACAAGATGATTTGTAACGGTTACGGACCGTGACTAATGTCTCGAAACACACGTCGCCCCGCCGATTTAGTGACGGTTTTCTTGAACCGCAACAGAGGTTGTAGCGGTTTATGTGTATGTAGTATCGGTTTTTTTAACCGTTACAAATCGGCTTGCCACAAAGCGTTTTTGTCGCGGTTCCTCTAACCGCTACAAATGTCGTTTGTCACGTCAAAAACCGTTACAAATAGGTCATTTTAACCGCTACTAATTGTCGTTTTTTTTGTAGTGACTTTCTGGGGTCACGGGGTAAGGATTTGTTGAATCCGTATATCGGAGCGGAGTTGCCGCCACTCTCGCTTGATTTTGATTTTGATAAAGTGTCTATCCGAGTTTCAAAGAACTTCGGAGTTACTTGTCTTCCATTGAATTGCCCCTGCATATGTAATCAAGGGACTTTTGCTTTCAAACTTGTCTGCTTTTTTTAATAATGCCAGATCTTTCTTCAATCATCCGGTCTCCAAATTTGTTTATAAGGGCTTAAGTAACAGCCCGCATAATTTAGGTTACCCTAAGGTTGGGCGAAGGATACTATGGACAGCCTTCGCTGGATCAAGAGCCTAAGCCTGATGATTTCCTCAGACGGATCCTTGACAATCGTATTAAGTGTAACCTCGGTCCGCCTCTTTTTCATTAATGGGTAAGTTCATCCGTGTCCACGATGAACTGATACAGTGAACTCATTTGTTTTGGAGGACCACAGTGATCTGGGCCAGGGTCAGGTGTGATATGCTTTAATCAGCAAAGTGCGAAGTGCATCCTAGATTGAAACCGTAGCTGGCGAGGGCCGATTCTAACCTGCCTCGTGATAATTTCCACAGTTCGCTGACCTCGGTCATCCTGTGGGATAAAGGGAAGTTGTCACTCGCTCGGGTTTGGTTTTTCACCAAAGAAGCCAACATTTTGACCCGATCAGTATTCCGCATGACAGCCCGCTTGATATCCTCGAGGTTAGGAAGTAACCGGCTGGGGGGCGATAGTTTACCAGACAATTCCCCTCCACCAAAAGCCGAGTTTTATTCTTCAATTCGTGATTTGAATTCAAGACCGGGTTCAAGACCCCCGTGGATTCGCTTCTTTTGTTGATGTCTTTGTCGTTGTGAGCAATCAGAGATTGAATCAATGCTCTCGATCGAGAGTTTTTTTACTGAGTCGATTAGTAACCGCATTTGGTGTAACCGGGGTCCGCATTCACATTTACACGGACCGGGATTATAACCCGATTTTTGATAACAGGGTCCGCCTTCAAATTTACACGGAAAGCCTGGATTTTAACCAGATCTTGGGTAACTCTGGTCCGCCTTCACATTTACACGAGTCGGGATTTAAATCCAGAGCCTGCATAACCGGAATCCGCCTTCATCAAGTCACACGGGCTTTGGGATTTTAACCAGATTCGCTTTTAATCGGGGTCAGCCTTCAAGACTTCACCCGAGCTCCTGATTTTACCGATTCAATTTACTGAAGCCATTCAGGAATTTAAATTTTCTGCAGAAGTTTTCTTCCCCCATTGGCGGTGAACAAAGCCAAAGGTTTGGTTCATCTTTCCCTTCCCCCAATACGCTAAAGCTAAGACCTTAGAAACTTCAACTTGCACAGGTCCTTTTGACCGAGAGGGACTATGAGGGACTAAATTATTTCTACCAGAACTCGAATGTTTGGGTGCATATTATCCTCTTAATTCTTTAAAAGCAAGTCGACTTTCTTTTTTCAAGGGATTTATGCCTCGCTTCTTCGTAAGCTCCAAGAATCAATGTTCTTTGTCTTTGCGTCCCCCATAACTTCGTGGCATGCTAGAACACCTGATATTCAATTCAATTTTTTGGAGATCATTGGGTTCCATTTTGCTAGTTTTTTATCGAATCCACGCATACTATTGGTTTAAGGTTGGATCCGAATATCTTCTAGAACAAGATTCTTGGCCACCAAATCATATTTATTGAGTAAGTGCAGACAACCCCGAGCCATGGTCAAGAAGCGGGGATGATACAAAGAGATACCACTGGTTGTAGCTCACGATTGCCGGGGTTCAAATATAAATGCTCCTCGGCAAACAATTTCTAACACCCCAAAGCGTAGGTCCGAAGACATTTTTATATACTACAAGTGAAGAGTTTGCAAAATTTCAGCGACATTTGTTGAATGACTATCTCACAAACCAAACTAAAATCAAAATATAAGGGGATTAACAACACTCTACCTACAACTTTTAATTCGGGAAATATAATCATAAGATCAAACTGCTTTATCATTATTCCCCCAATAAAGAAACCATGTTTGGTTTTAGAGAAGAGACTCCTTCATTGTCCTTGTTTCTCGAGATCATTTTCATAAATTCAGTTTCTCTTAAAGTTGAGGCCCAACAACTTCTGGACTTCGATCAAGGGGCTTCCATGACGGAATTGTCCAATTATCGGATGACAGAGACTTTAAATCCACTGTTGAGGGAGCCGAATTAACACCAGACTGGGGGGTCCTATATGAAGCCAAGCGACCACCAAGAACTTAATTGTCCGAGCGAAGTTCTCCAATATTTCTTTGAATCCGAGAAGACAGGAGAACAAGAAGTCAAGATCAATGGGCAAACTAAATAGTAGATTAATTCCTGCCAAGAATTCTAAATATCTTCCTCGAGTTGCATTCACTAAAGAAGACCAAATATTGAAACACAAAATCATTCTTGATAAGTGTAAGAGATCATAGATGACCAAGACACCTCTGTTTTCTATGGCATTTCATCGAACAAATTGAGTGCCATATCCATTTGCCGAGTTCATTGATCCTGGGTTCCTACACCCTGGAAAACGACTTGGGTTGTTGCCGCAATCCCAAAACGGAATTTCGGAGCATCTCGGCTTCTAGGGGATCTCAAGGGATAATCCCGAGTCGCTTCTTTGAAGCATCTCTACTAATCACTTGTGCACTTACCGATTTATACTCCCTAAGGATCTCGAGATTAAATCTCCATCCCTAGCTTGGGTTTTGGTAACAAGGCATTTCGATTTGATACTTCTTCAAGCTAATCGCTAAACGCATCCGACTCCGATCTCGACGTCCAGGACTCACGACTACAGAGAGGATTTTGGTGGATGCGACCCACTGACGGCCAATGGAACCCAAGCAGTGAGACGAGGCCTTCTCACAAGTAGCTCACACATGAGGTCTCCCAGGATTTTGCCTCTTTTACTCGTGATTTTGCTTCTCAATCGGGTTAACAAACGGAGTTCTTCTTGGATGGAGAAACCTCCAATCCGAGCTTAGCCCCGAGCCATGCGATTTGATGAGTTCTTATGTTCAAAATTTCATCTATACCGGCATTTGTGGATGCTCCTACTGCGGTTTAAATCCAAACAACTACAAGAGGATAATGGCGAAATAAACTACTTCGTGTTTTCCATTCATTGGTCACGGGAATCAAATTTATCGATCCCCACTTGGCCGAAGCGCCACTGCTCGGCGTAGAACTGCAACCCTAACCCCCGGGGGCTAGGATGTTGATGTTGATGGGGACTTGACTGGGAGGATTCCTGGGCCCCACGGGGGACCGGGGGTTATGATCAAAGCTCCACGTGAGTTCGAGGATTATGGATGAGGCGCTTGGCTAGTAGCGGCCTCAGATACCGTGGGGGACACTGCCTTGAGAATAGCCTGAGCGTGACCGTCAGAGAAGATAGAGGAGATGATAGATAGATACTCCAAGAAGAAAATCCTCCCGATCTCTGGTTCTCACGCCTATATGTAGATGGCTCCCACGTTGTGCGTGTCCAAGGATCGTGCAAACCGCCCT
>JAMWYP010000235.1:600000-796904 GCA_025563575.1 Acacia pycnantha
ACAAAAGGTTTGAGACATTTCCCTTTATTTCTTATGCAGACTCATGTGTTTTGTTGTTAGATTACTCATGCTACCCGACCACCAATTTACAGTACACAGAGCGCCATAAGTATACATAGTGGTATCAGTACATAAAGTCGTAGTATCAATACGCAAAGTGGTGGTATCGGTATTATCATTTTGCTTAGGTATCGATTTAGTAATGGTTACATTATCAACATTACCCTTTGAATCCTCTTCTTTTGACTCTTCATTATCGTCATCATCTTCCTCATTCCCTCCCCCTCTGAATCTTCTTCTTCTTCTTCTTCTTTTTCCTTCATATGGTGGCACTTGTTCATAATCCTTTTTCTTGCCTTTGCCCATAATTAAGTTTGTTTAAGCATGCCTTGTCTTTGCCCATAATTAAGTCTAGGAATGCGAAAATCAGTAAACCCTAAACAAAAGGTTTGAGGCATTTCCCTTCATTTATTATGCAGAATCATGTGTTTTGTGCTTAGATTACTCATGCTACCCGACCACCAATTTACAGTAGACAGGGTGGTCTCAGTACGCATACTAGTGGTATCAGTACACAAAATGGTGGTATCGCTATTATCATTTTTCTTAGGTATCGATGAAGTAATGGTTACATTATCGTCATTATCCTTTGAATCCTCTTCTTCTGACTCATTATCATCATCATCGTCCTCATTCCCTCCCCCTCTGAATCTTCTTCTTTTCCTTCACATGGTGGCACTTGTTCATCATCCTTTTTCTTGCCTTTGCCCATAATTAAGTTTGTTTAGGCATGCCTTGTCTTTGCCCATAATTAAGTCTAGGAATGCGAAAATCAGTAAGCCCTAAACAAAAGGTTTGAGACATTTCCCTTTATTTATTATGTAGACTCATTTGTTTTGTGCTTAGATTACTCAAGAAAGAATCCAAGGACAGAGTAAAATACTAGCAGCAGAGAACAATGAGAAAAGGCAGGATGAATACATCACAGGCCTCGGTGCTCTATATATAGCAAGAATGAATAACAGAATCGTACAGGTCGTACAGATATTGTTACAAGGGAAAATGTGCCAGAGGTGTGGTGAGGGGAATCTATACCAGCTGGCATACGGACTATGTACAGACAAACAAAATGCTGATTACATTCAAGGAATGACTAATTACTAATTTACTCTGACACCCCCCTCAAACGAGAGGGTGTGGGACACTGTCTGAGTTTGCCTCTAAGATAAGAAAATTGTGTATGTGTTTTTGTGAGACAATCCGCGACTTGATGTTGAGAAGGAACATAGGCAACTTTGATATCTCCAGCTAGAACTTGATCACGTATAAAGTGTACATCAATGTCGATGTGTTTGCTTCTAGCATGATGAACTGGATTAGAGGCAAGGGCTTGAGCACTTAAATTATCACACCAAACAACAGATGGTCTTTTTAGAAATAAACCAAGTTCAGTGATTAATCCACACAACCATTTCAGTTCAGCAGCACCATCTGCAAGAGCTCTATATTCAGACTCAGAACTAGCTCTAGATACAACTTTTTGTTTCCTAGAAGTCCAAGAAATCAGGGTACCTCCTAAGTATACACAAAAACCAGCCATGGACTTACGATCATCCAAATCCGTAGCCCAGTCTGCATCAGTGAAAGCCATTAAATGAAGAGATCTAAGAGACTTGAGATGTAAAGCATAATGATATGTGGCCTTGAGATAACGAAAGATACATTTGACACCTTGAAAATGAATGTCAATTGGGCAAGACAAAAACTGACTAAGTTTTCTCACTGAGTATGCAATATCAGGCCTAGTGGTTGTCACATATTGCAAGGACCCAATGACTTGGCGGTAAAGGGATGAGTCAGACATCAATGTACCATCAGTGGATGAGAAATGTCGCCCTGTGACCATAGGTGTAGGTACAGGGGCACAATCAAACATGTTAAATCGTTTCAACAGATCCAGTATATATTTTCCTTGATTAAGATAAAATCCAGATTCATCACGGTGAATTTCTATGCCAAGAAAATAATAAAGGGAGCCCAGATCCTTTAGAGAGAACATTGTATTCAGTTTGACAATGAAATTCTTAATGAAGGTGATATTGTTTCCTGTAATTAGAATGTCATCAACATAAACCAAGATGAAAATAATCAGAGACTTATCCTTTAGAAAGAACAGGGAAGTATCACTCTTAGAATTTTGAAAGCCCCATTGATTCAAAGTGTGCCGAAGACGATCAAACCAAGCACGAGGTGCTTGCTTGAGTCCATAAATGGCTTTGACTAATTTACACACATGTGTCTGCTTTTGAGGGTCACAAAATCCATCGGGTTGTCTCATATAGACATTTTCTTGAAGAAATCCATTAAGGAAAGCATTATTTACGTCTAATTGTCTAACATCCCAGTGAAAGGAGACAGCAAGAGTAAGGATTAATCTCACAATGGTTGGCTTTATAACCGGACTAAAAGTTTCAAAGAATTCGATACCTGACGTCTGTTGAAAACCTTTAGTGACAAGACGCGCCTTGTGCTTAAGAATTGAACCATCGGCACGATACTTGGTTTTGAACACCCAGCGACAATCAATTAACCTCTGTGATCGATCATGCTGCACCAAGACCCATGTCTGATTTCGAATGAGGGCAGCATATTCATCTGTCATCGCTTTCTTCCATGATGGAGATGAGAGAGCTTCGGTAACGTTGCGAGGGGGACTCGCCTGAGATAGCAATTCCGGCGTTTCGGATTGCAGCAACCCGACAAAGGGATGTCTAGGTTTGGTGATACCGTCTTTTGCCTGTGTTCACATAGGATGAGTGTTTAGAGGAATAACAGCTGAGTCATGTGATGAAGGGAGGACCTGAGACAAAGGGATGTCTAGGTTTGGGCCAAAGATGGAGATGGTAAGCCTGAGACATCAGATAAAAATGGAGACCCAATATTAGGAGGACCTGGACTTCCATTAGAAGAAGATGGACTAGAGGACGATGAAGCTGGACTAGATGGAGCTAAGCCATTGTCATGAGAAACTGATCCTGTGGTGATAGAAGTTGGACTTGACGATGGAACAATAATAAATGGTACAGGACTCTCTGCACTTGAAATTAAGGAATGCCGATGAAGGAAGCCTGCTACACAAGGAAAAACATAGGGATCAAAAACAACATGGCGAGAGAGATAAATACGACCTGAAGAACTAAGACACTTGTATCCTTTGTGTTGGGAAGCAGGGCCAATATAAATGCACTGTTGGCTGTGGTATTGAAGCTTGTGTGCATTATATGGACGCAAATACGGATAGCAGGCACATCCAAAGGGCTTCAGATTATGGTTGTCTAGTTTGGTGCCAAACAAACAGAATAGAGGAGTTTCACCAGCTATGACAGTTGTGGGAAGACGATTGATAAGATAAACTGCCATTTGGAAGGCATCAGTCCAATATGTGAGAGGCAACCTTGCTTGAGCTAGTAGTGTCAAGCCAATTTCAACTATATGACGATGTTTGCGTTTGGCACGACCATTCTGAGAGGATGTGTAAGGACAGGTGTATCGCATCTGAATTCTAGCTTCATTAGCAATGGGAATTAGAGGTTTAAACTCAGCTCCATTGTCACATTGAATGGATTTAATGGTAGTATTAAACTGATTTTCAACATGCTTGCGAAAATGTTTAAATGCATTGATAGTTTCTCCTTTGTGTTTAAGAGGATATAGCCAAGTAAATCGACTATGATCATCAAGAAAATGCACATAATATTTATAGCCATTGACATATTGCACTGGAGACGGTCCCACACATCAGTATGTATAAGAGCAAGAGGGGAAGAATCTCGAGAAAGAGAATGAGTAAAGGGAAGCCTCTTTGATTTTCCACTTTTGCAAGCAGAACAAACAAAATTTTCATTAACAGTAAGATTGACATTACAACTTTGCAAGATCTGTTTTAATATCTTATTGTTTGGGTGCCCCAACTTGTAATGCCATTGAAGTAAAGCGTCTGTCTCCTTAGGTGCAGTAGCCATGTGAGCTTGAACTGAATTGATATTATGCATGGGATACAGACCCTGCCTTGGCGTGCTCTTCAGCAATGGTTCCCCTGTTGCTTTTTCCTTCACAACACAACCAATATTAGAAAAGGTAACAGTAACTGGATTGTCCTCAACGAGTCTATTAACACTGAGCAATTGTTTAGTTGCAGAAGGCACAATAAGAACATCCTTTAGATGGAGATTAGAATTTGAGCAAGGAAGAAAGGTAGAACCTATCCCATGAATACGGGTCTTGTCACCAATACAAGTATAAAGAAAATGCTTACTGTGGGAACAGTGGAATCAAGAGGAGTGGAAGTGGGAGTCACATGATGACTTGCACCACTATCCATATACCAATCGGGATCGGTGATAACTTGAGGGTCTGCATAATGAGCCTGAAGGTCTGCATAATGAGCTTGAGGAGAGAAATAATTGGATGAAGGGCCGTGAGAAGCAGCAGGGTCAGTACGCTGATAACAGGTCTCGTAATAGTGGCCATAGAGACCACAAAACGTGCAATGAGGACGTCCTCCACCACGTCCAGGTGAGTTACCATAATAGCCTGAATGTCCTCTGGAGTGTCGTCCACGACCAGATCCTCGAGAGCCCCTCCAGGGGCCACGACCGGAGGGATTAAAATTCTGACCAGAGGAAGAATTTTTGTTAGGAGCAGAGGATCCATGTGACGCCATGTTTGCCGATGGCTGAAGTGACAGAGATGAAAGCTGGTTGAGTTGCTCAAGGCGACTCTCAAATGCCAGCAAGGAAGCTTGGGCATCGATCCAAGGTAAACCGACTTGATCAATTAATTTAACAACGATGGAGTTATACTCAGCGTCCAAACCGTTGAGAGTGTGAAGAATCAACTCGTCCGTGGAGATTGGAGCGTCGGCAAGAACGAGCTGATCTGAGATGTTTTTCATTTTAGTTAGGTAGTCTTCCATTTTCATACCATTCTTCCTCGTATGGTGAAGCTCCGACTGATAAACCATAACTCTGGACCGTGAGAAGGCACTTGTGAGAGAACGAGCACTGTTCCGCAGTTCGAGGCGATGCGACAATGAAGCAATTGAGCTCCTATTTCTTGAGTCATGCTACTGCGAAGCCAACCCACAAGCATTCTATCAACAGAATACCATTCCTCAAAATCTGGGTTAGGAAGAGGCACAGTCAAACCTGCAACCGAGCGTTTCATCGGAGGTACAGACACAGTAGCTCCAATATGATTATGGAGTTTGTTTCCTTCAATGAGGGGAAGGACAACAGATTCCCAAACCAGAAATTTAGTCCTATCCAAACTTGATGGACGCGGTTTGACTAGAAGAAGAAAACAGTGAATATGACTTGGGAACGAGTGCGATGTTGCATCATCGGAAGTCTGAGAAGAAGACATGATAGAAAACGAAGAGAATAGAGGAAGGAAAAATGATTTTGCTCTGATACCAAGAAAGAATCCAAGGACAGAGTAAAAATACTAGCAGCAGAGAACAATGAGAAAAGGCACAAGCCTCGGTGCTCTATATATACTAAGAATGAATAACAGAATCATACAGGTCGTACAGATATTGTTACAAGGGAAAATGTGCCAGAGGTGTGGTGAGGGGAATCTATACCAGCTGGCATACAGACTATGTACAGAAAAAAAAAATGCTAATTACATTCAAGGAATGACTAATTACTAATTTACTCTAACATGCTACCCAACCACCAATTTACGGTACACGAGCGACATAAGTATACATGGTGGTATCGTACACAAAGTGGTGGTATTGGTATTATCATTTTGCTTAGGTATCGATGCAATAATGGTTACATTATCGACATTACCCTTTGAATCCTCTTCTTCTGACTCTTCATTATCGTCATCATCTTCCTCATTCCCTCCCCCTCTGAATCTTCTTCTTCTTCTTTTTCCTTCACATGGTGGCACTTGTTCATGATTGTTCTTCTTGCCTTTGCCCATAATTAAGTTTGTTTAGGCATGCCTTGTCTTTAGCCATAATTAAGTCTAGGAATGCGAAAATCAGTAAACCCTAAACAAAAGGTTTGAGACATTTCCCTTTATTTATTATGCAGACTCATGTGTTTTGTGCTTAGATTACTCATGCTACCCGGCCACCAATTTACAGTACACAAAGCGGCATAAGTATACAAGGTGGTATCAGTACATAAAGTGGTGGTATCAATACACAAAGTGGTGGTATCGGTATTATCATTTTGCTTAGGTATCGATGCAGTAATGGTTATATTATCGTCATTACCCTTTGAATCCTATTCTTCTGACTCTTCATTATCGTCATCATTGTCCTCATTCCCTACCCCTCTGAATCTTCTTCTTTTTTTTTCCCTTCACATGGTGGCACTTGTTCATCATCCTTCTTCTCGCCTTTGCCCATAATTAAGTTTGTTTAGGAATGCCTTGTATTTGCCCATAATTAAGTCTAGGAATGCCACAATCAGTAAACACTAAATAAAAGGTTTGAGACATTTCCCTTTATTTATTATGCAGACTCGTGTTTTGTGCTTAAATTACTCATGCTACCCTACCACCAATTTGCAGTAGACAGGGTGGTCTCAATACACATAGTAGTGGTATCAGTACACAAAGTGGTGGTATCGATATTATCATTTTGCTTAGGTATCGATGAAGTAATGGTTACATTATTGTCATTATCCTTTGAATCCTCTTCTTCTGACTTATTATCGTCATCATCGTCCTCATTCCTTCCCCTCTGAATCTTCTTCTTCTTCTTTTTCCTTCACATGGTGGCACTTGTTCATCTTCCTTCTTCTTGCCTTTGACAATAATTAAGTTTGTTTAGGAATGCCTTGTCTTTACCCTTAATTAAGTTTAGGAACGCCAGAATCAGTAAACCCTAAACAAAAGGTTTGAGGCATTTCCCTTTATTTATTATGCAGACTCATGTGTTTTGTGCTTAGATTACTCATACTACCCGACCACCAATTTGCAATAGACAGAGCGGTCTCATTACATTTAGTAGTGGTATTAGTACACAAAGTGGTGGTATCGATGTTATTATTTTGCTTAGGTATCAATGCAGTAATGGTTACATTATCGTCATTACCCTTTGAATCCTCTTCTTTTGACTCTTCATTATCGTCATCATTGTCCTCATTCATTCCCCCTCTGAATCTTCTTCTTCTTCTTTTTCCTTCACATGGTGGCACTTGTTCATTATCCTTCTTCTTGCCTTTGCCCATAATTAAGTTTAAGAATGTCTTGTCTTTGCCTATAATTAAGTCTAGGAATGCCAAAATCAGTAAACCCTAAACAAAAGATTTGAAACATTTCCTTTTATTTTTTATACAGAATTATGTTTTTGCTTAGATTACTCATGCTACCCGACCACCAATTTATAGTATACAAAGCGGTATAAGTATACATAGTGATATCGTACACAAAGTAGCGGTATCAATATTATCATTTTGCTTAGGTATCGATGCAAGAATGGTTACATGTATGGATCGAACCCATAACTTGACGAACGATTAAGCATAAAGCAGAGCGATAGATTAAACATGATATCAAAAAAGTATTCTGATACTAGCAAGTCTAGTTTAAGGAATGATAAGTTTCTAATTAATGAAGAGTTTGAACTACTAATAAATTGTTTTATAAAGTTTTAAAATTTTTCAGAAAAGCCCAATCATTTTACATGGTCAAACCATATGTTTAGGTTAAGTTTTCTAACTATTTACAAAAGTGTTTACTCCTCATAACGAAACGTGACTTATTGGTTCAAAATCATTGTTAAGTAACTCATCTGACTTTGGATAAAGGTTAGGCCTTACACCGATATGGTATCAGTATATTTAGTATAGGTATCAGTAAACAAATTGGTGGTATCAATACATTAAGTGTTGGTATCAATACACTAAGTAGTGGTATCAGTATAAACTTTTCAATATCTACAAGCAAGAATGTTGCTTAACATTTCAATACCCCAGTACCCATTTCTTGTTCCGGAATGATGGTGTTGATGTTAGCCTACCTATATTTATCTTTATTCTTCTCCCCCTCACTCTTTCTTAATTGTTTAATGATTTTTCATCTCACTAGTTAAACCATTTCATTCTAGCTGGATGTTTATTGCTATTAGTTTATTTGAAATTAGATTTTGTCTAGAGATTCAAAGTACATTATTTGATGCATCTTTTTTTTGCTATAATATTTGATGCATCTGGTGGTGGCATTGTTCATGAAGTTCAGAGATTACATTGATGGTGGACTATTCATCCACGTATACACACTTTGCTTGCTTTTGGGAAGGATTTTGCGAGCTGGAATTATGAGAAGTCTGGCGATCCTGTTTATTTACATATAAAGCAAAATGTGTCATGAGATTCGCTGCCCATATTTGCCACAAAACTATGAAGATTACAAATTGTCATGAGACACTACTATACTTATTCTGGCTGAAACTTCAAACTGTGTCAAGAGAGCCATCGTCAAGGTATTAAGGACCCCAAACAATGTAAGAATAAATGAGCCAGTCTCCCAAGTAGGAAACATATATTTGGCCAAATAATTTGAGCTGTGTCTGGCATACTTAACATGCCATTTGCGCCTTCTGTTTTTAGTCTTTTTTCCCCTTCTATATTTCAGTTTGGGGAGCAGTGGTGTAGCAGAACAAGAGTAATAAGCAGGAGAGGAAGAAAGTCAATAGCGACCCTCTCATGCCATAGAAAATAGAGGACAGTTTCAGCTATTGACATACCTCAAGACTAGCCAAAACTGAAGTAGGTGGAGGCAACGGTAGTGGATGGAGCATAGGCAATTCATATCCTGTTTTGATTTTCAAATGCCAATTAAGAGGCTTATAATCTTAAACAAGCTGGTATATCAAAAAAGTTGCTTATGCTTAGAATCTTGCTTCTCTTCGACTCCTATTTTCCTTCCATGAACTCTTGAGCCTCATTAAACGGATTGACAACTTATGTTACTATTTTAACAAGTTCCGTAGTAGGGTGGCAACAAATTTTGACATGTGAAACACTTGGAGAAATTTAACCAATTGGTGATTCAGATTTTGTGAAATTTACAACACTTTTAAAGGGATTGATTGACAACTTGTACTACGATTTTAGTAAGTTGTGTTGTCGTATCCATGAATTAATTGTGCGTGTAAGCTTTATAATTTTCTCATCCTAACACCTAAACTTCATATTCACCATATGCAAGTCAGTTAATTGAGTCTTCTTCCAAAATGTTCGAAGAAACAAAAATATACAGCTGCTAAAACCAAACGCAAAATTATCTATTTGAGGCCTGTTTATTTTTTGTGTTCTGCAAAACCAAAACATCAAAAATTTTGGAGGGGCATAAAAGTTCTAGGGGTAGTAATAAGGGACTGTTGATCTCCGTCTTTCTGCAGTTTCTGCCTTGGTTAATCTAAAAACACAAATAGCTTAAAGATTTTGGGGAAAATTGTGATGAGAGATCTTGAAGATCAAATCTAACATTAGAGGAGGTAAGGATTTAAAAGAGGGAGATTGAGGCACGCTGAAAATGGGTTGGGGTGTTAGCTTCAAAGGTTGTGCTACCCAACTGGAACAGCATCCCGCCGATCTTCCACGGCGATCGTGATGTAACTTCCTCTTTGATTGATTCCTAGCATTTCGTATTTAATTTGGTGGGCTCACTTTATTTCTGAAGTGTCTTCCCAAAGGAAGAATATGGATAGAATAACCATAACATGTGGTTGGTCTAGCGGAATGTAGCGCTGGATTCCCTTAAGAGGTCTAGGGTTCGAGCTGCGGTAAAACTATTCGTAATCCGCCTTGTATGGAGCTACCACTATTAAAAGGGTCATCCTTGTCACTACAGAATCCGGTTGCACACTTACCACCATTTTATGAACAAAAAAATATGGATAGAATATCATAGAGGTCCCAACTAAGTCTTCATTAACAAGTGGAGAAGTAATTGGATAGCATCTTTCATGAACTAAACTATCTACTAGCCACTTACACTTAGATTTAAAAATAAAATCCTTCAAGCCAAGACCTCTCTCTGTTTTTTTCCAACTTCGAGCCAAGATCTAAAATGGTAGTGATTCGATCAATCCATCTCTCATTGCCGGATTATTAACCCACAAAAAAAGTATCTAAATGATTTGCAGAATTAATTTGATTGAAGAATTATTATATTATTTTTCTAAAAAAGGTTGCTTTGACTCATCATAGTATAAACAAAAGTGTGTAAATAATTTGCATGTTTTTGTTACGAAAGTGTGAAGTAAAGGCATGTGTGCGCTCTGTGTTGCAAGGGACACAAGCAAGTGCATGTTCAGGGACTCTCCTTCACTCACAATTAATTATACACTTTTTTTTTTCTATTCTTTATTTTTTAATTAGTATTATTTCTTTCAACTAAATCTAATAATTCTGAATCAATTCTTCAATTCTGCCACACAAAACTTAGCTTCTGAATGACACCAACTTTTTAATTAAAGCCTTTGTCGGAATTGAACCTTGAGCCATACCTTCATCTAGTCACATAAACAACGTGCCATGCAGTATTCTGAATTCTGATCATGCTCGTTAGATTTTTTTTTTTTTTAAGAAAAAAAAAATAAACAAATAGAATATAAACTTGCTTCGTCAACTAAAAAAATTACGAATGAACGTGACTGATTTCCATTGAATCAGATCTTGGAAAATTCCAAAATCTACTGAAAATACATTTATAAATATTCTCTGATAACCTCATAGTTTTTGGAGGAACTTATGCAGAATCTGGCCGAAAGTGTTAAGTAATTTGAGTTGGGAAGTAGGAAATGGTGTAAGGGTGAATTTTTGGAAGGATAAGTGGTTGGATGATGGAAGGGCATTAATGAAGAAATGTATTGGTCAATTAACGGAGGAGGAGGAAAGAGCAAAGGTTATAGACTTTGTTAATGCTGAGGGTGAATGGGACTTTGAAAAAATTAATAGGTGGGTGAATGAAGATGGGAAGAGGCTCATCATGGCAGCGCCCCCTCCATGTGAGTTGAATGAGAGGGATGCTATTAGATGGGGGCTAAAGATGCAAAATAAGTATGTTGTATCTGACATGTATCATTTCTTGAGAGGAGAACAATATAGGGAGGAGGATGTGTGGACTAGGTTGTGGAAATGGAAGGGGCCGAAGAGAGTGCAAACATTCATGTGGATAGCAATGCATGATCGTTTATTCACTAGTGTAAGAAAAAGAAGAGTTTTGGGAGGATGTCCCGACTGTTATAGGTGTGCAGGTATACATGAGAATGTCATGCATGTCTTGTGTGATTGCGAGGCTGCACGATCCCTTTGGTATGATTTAAAAAGAGGTTGCTTTGAATCTGATTTTCTCAGTTTGCAGGGGCTGAATTGGTTCAGATGGAACTTAGCTAAATCTGGTGAAGTGTGGAAACTGACTTTCGGCATAGCTTGTTGGCTGCTATGGACTTGGCGGAATAAGAGTATGTTTGATGAGCAGTTTGTGGTGCTTGAGAACCGAGGCAGAACTGTGCTGTGGTATGTGCAGGAAGTAATAAGGGCAAGGAAGGAATTCGGTGTAGTGACAGGAGTGAAGCAAAAAGTCAACATCAGGTGGGTACCTCCTCTATCAGGCTGGTATAAATTGAATGTAGATGGAGCTTCCAAAGGCTTGGACAACATTGCTGGTTGTGGGGGATTGATTAGGGATGAGAGTGGTAGGTGGATTACTGGATTTGCACGGAAATTAGGTACTTGCTCAGTTATCAAAGCTGAGTTTTGGGCTGTTCTAACTGGCCTGAAATTGGCTATTATGAAAAACATGCAGAATGTGATGGTGGAGTGTGACTCATTTGCTGTTGTGCAGTTGCTAAAAAGGCTGCAGACTGACGGTGTAACTGATGGAGAGACTGTGCTGCTGACTTCTATTGGCCGGGAGATGGTGAAGATACCCAGGCTAATTTTCTCTCATGTATATAGGGAGGGCAATGTATGTGCTGATGCCCTTGCAAACTTAGCTTATGTACAGATTGATTTGCATACTGTTTTAGATAGACCCCCAGCTTCTGTCGTTCATCTGCTGGTTCGTGATGTAATGGGTGTTTCATACCCAAGATTGGTACTGATATAGTAATACTGATGGGCTAATGCCCCGATTTTACCAAAATCACACACACCTCATTGCCATGGGGCACTATAACGGTCTTCACTACTCTGTCATTTAAAATTTGAAGAGTTCGTCCAGATTTGGCGGAAATTATTATATATTGTGATTTGTGACAACAAAAGTAACTTGGGTGAGCTTTCAACCATATAGCAATGGCTGCGTGCATAGGGGGTGAACACATCACATGCTGTCATGCATTCAACTCATTCCAAAGGGTGAGAGGATCGGATCGTATTGACACAGTAAAGGAGTTCATCAGAGGCAGAACATACCTCCAAAACCAACATGGTCACCATTGCCATCTAAATTGACTTTATGCTGCCTGACATGCTCAAGCTATTGCTGCATACAATCCGCTGGGTGGAAGCCTTCTACCTTCCAGAGGTTAAATGATTTTTCAAGGGTGGACCCATGTTGTAGAGAAGGGGGACAAGTGCCCCCGCTTGAATTTGGATTTTTTTAAAAAAATTAATACATATTTGAATAATTGTCCACTCTTAAATTAAATATTCATCTTTAATACATCAAGACTACGTTTCGTAATCGGATGGGGGATGAATGGTTGAATGATTGTTTAGTGCCTTATATTGAAAAAGATGTATTTAATAGCATTGGTAATAAGGCAATTATAATGGAATTCCAAAAAAATAAAGCCTAGAAGGATGACATTGTAATTATTTTTATTGTAATATACTTTTGTTTTTAAAATATATGTACTTGAACTTATTGAGTGTCCACCCTCCATTGTAATTTATGTAGCTTCATTTCTAACCGTACTTAGCTTTACTTTTCTAAATGACAACTTTGTAAAATAATTGTCTCTCTTATTACATCATCAATATTCACTTAATTTCATGAACATTTTTTATATATTCTTTTTTTTCTTATTTATATACTTTTATTTTTTAATGCATTTAAAACTTTCATTAAAAAAAAAAATTCGAATCCCTCGCCAATGATGCCCCATTCAGTAATTTTCTGGATGAGATGGTTCAGGTAGGAAGCGTGCACCGCAAATCTTTGTGAGTTGTTGCCGAGGCACACAGCCACGTGTCTGACAGGCATAGCCAACATACGGGCCTTAGTGCGCCTTTGTCTCAGCTTCTAGAGCAATCTGACAATGTGGCGGATTTTGCTGCATTTTTCAAGTCTAACATACATTTTTCTAAGAAGGTGATCTAAACGAGATCGAAGAAGGCAAAAAAAAAAAAAAAAAAACCAAATATGTCCTAGATTGCATAGATTGGTCTGATCCAGCCCAAGCTCGAGTTGGTATTGGACTTGACCGAATCTCAAGCTATCTTGTACATGCTGAGATACTATCTAGACCAGACCTCGGGTTGAGGTCAAACCCAGTCTGGTTTGATCCATGATCAATCCTATGGGAAAGAGAAGAAGTTTCTATCATGGAGACTGGAGAGAGATAAAGGGGAAGGGGAAGCCACTAACACGAACCAGATAACGGATAATATTAGAGAGAGAGAGAGAGAGAGAGAGTAGATGTAAGTATTTGAGGACATGAAGACAATGAAAGGATTGAGCTGATAATGGATGTCAACTATGATGTCCAGGAGAAAGGTAAAAATTTAAAACTATTATGGGGTTAAATAAGTCATAGTAAGATTTTTTTTTAAATCAAAGTGGTAGACACTAATGACCTGAAATTACAGTTGGGATCAAATTTGCAGCATCCCACTTACAAGAGAGTTTTTATGACACTAGATTATAAAGCCACAGTAAGATAATTTTAACATTGAAAAATTATAAGGAAGAATTACTATTGCCTCAATCAATTGGTCTGCACAATGGTATTATTTTGACTTGGTGTTCAGATAAAAATATGGATATTCTTTTCCTGCATGGAATGTACGAATAAGATAGTGTTACATAAATGGAATTCAAAACACAAACTTCAAACTTACTGTATCTTAAATTTATCTGCCAAACACAAACTGAAAGATCCACAACATTTTTATAATACGATAAGAGAAAGAAAAAAGAAAAGGGTTCATTTCAGGGAAGCCATAAAGTTAAACCTTTGGAAGTCAATTCCAACTTTTCTCAAAGCTGATCTATATGAAAGTCCTAGTTCCTCGATGCAGTCCAAGTAAGCTTTTTTTTTTTTTGGGATTCAAAGAAATTGTTTTTGTTTACACAATAGGCACAATGCCAAATCAAGACAGTTGTTTGGAATCAATATCATCTTGCATAACTGCACATAGCAAGTCTTTTCCCTAAAAGTATGCTCATTAGTGCACAATGCCATATCATTACTTGAAGTATTTGTATTATTGTTAAGAGATTGTAACCTAAGTGGGATGTTTTCCAAAAGGAAACCAGGTTCTTTAGGCTCAGGCAACAGACTCTCACTGCTCAACATTATAACCACAGATGTCATGTCTGGCCTATCATCAGCACAATATTGCAAACAAAGAAGACTGACATGGATGCATCGCAATACTTCTGATTCAACATAAGACCTCTCCAAATGTTCTTCGGCGAATTTTAGTGGGATTCCCTCATTCCACAACCTCCATGCCTACAACAATTCAAATATTGAATTAGTTATCAATTTCAGTAAGATAAGAGAAAAATTGGGCGCCTTGTTACTAACATGTCCGATGAGATTAACGCTTTGGCTTGACAAGAAGGAGCCCCTATTTTTCATGCCACTCACTATTTCTAGTAGTAATACTCCAAAGCTGAACACGTCAGATTTAACGGAGAATAGTCCATGAAATGCATATTCAGGAGCCATATAACCACTATCATAAGTCAAAAGGAAGTCATATCATATTCAGTAATGTGCCTGTATATAAAATCAAAAATAGTGAACCATACTTACTATGTACCAACTATTTGCTTTGTTTCATCTTCATTTTGATCTCCTCCAAATATTCTTGCCAAGCCGAAATCTGAGATTTTTGGATTTAATTCACTATCCAATAATATATTACTTGCTTTAAGATCTCTATGGACGATTTTTAATCTAGAATCTTGATGAAGATACATAAGCCCCCGCGCAATTCCACGGATAATGTGAAAGCGCTTGGACCAATCAAGAAGTTTACTTTCAGAACCTACAATTTTTTAATGTAATGATACTCATCATTATCCAATAAGAGATAAAAGAAAAGGTTAAAGTGTGCTGATTGATTGGGCATACAAACCAAAAATAAATGAATCTAAGCTCTTGTTGGGCATGTATTCATATATGAGCATTTTCTCATCTCCTTGTATGCAACAACCAAAAACCTTGACAAGATTACGGTGCTGAAGTTTGGCACACAATTTGACTTCATTCTTGAATTCAGTAAGACCTTGGAAAGAACTTTGTGAAAGCCATTTCACCGCAATTTTTTGTCCGTCTGCAAGTATGCCCTACCATTTTTACATCACATAAATGAATGACAATAAGTAATATCATAAATCAGAACCGTGACTACAATATTTTACCCTTAATACCAATTTTTGTTTTGATAAAATCTTAATAACAAGTTAATTGCATACTTACCTTGTATACAAGACCAAAACCACCTTGGCCAAGCTTGTTGTCTGATGAGAAGTTATTTGTTGCATTAGCTATCACCGCAAGGTCATAAATACGTTGCTCCATATTTCCTTCATAGCATTCTTCATTGTTTACACCTATCAAGGTTTTCAGCTCCATATTTCCGTCAGAGCCTTCATCCTTGTTTGCTGCTAACAAGGTTTTCTTAGTTCACTTTTGTAAATTAAATGAATTATATAAATACAAAAGAAAAAACATTTAGTGGCATGGGCTATTTCTGCAATGTCAGTTGTAGGCAGGTCCATATTTCCTCAGGAGCCCTTTTCGTTGTTTACGGTTAACAAGGCTTTCATATTACTCCCTCTGATCCTAATTATAAGACCTAGTTGACTTTTTTAGAAAAATTAAGGAAGCTAATTAAATTACTTTAGAGTATTTTTATTTTTATTTTTTCCTCTAAATTAATTAATTTGACTAATAAACTAATATATAATCTAAGGATACATAACATATGAAATGATTAAGTAACTTATTAAGCTTCCTTAATTTTTCCAAAAAAAGTCAACTAGGTCTTATAATTATAATTTAGGAAACATAATGACATCAAGTTCAATCATGTTCAATTATCTTCCAGATAACCCCCAGATGTCGTAAGAAGATGGGAATGTTTACCCATAGAGTTTCTTCTGCGCATGTAAATGTAAAACGAAGTGAAAAGCATCACAACAGCCAATCCAGTGGTCACAGTAGCAGCAATCACCTTTGTTTTATTTCCGTTAGCTTCATCGTGTCCAGCTTCACAAGGATATGTACCAAGAATCAGTAGACAAAAAGTTCAGGTTGCTAAAGCAATTGAAACATGATTGAAAAATGATCACTAACAGACCGCACCTGTTTCTGGAGAAGCAAGGCGAATATATAAATGTTGGTCATCAAAGGGAAGCTGCCTTATATCAACTAAATCACCAAACCACAAAACACAACCACTACCTCCATCCGTGATATCTGAATTAGAATAAGCATTACAAGAACAATTTTCCCAGCATTTCGCTTTGCATTCCTCAAGTGTCATACTTGTATTAACCCAAGAGTATGTTGTATCTGGAAGTTTCAGCCCACTAAATTTGACAAAATAATCACTTTTTTTTCCCTGGCAACTCCAAGATCTATTGCGGATGCATCCATCAGCCCAGTCCAAAGCGTTCCAATTTCTGGGTGATTTTGGCAAGAATCCTGGCAAGCACTGGCATATTGGTGTCTTACCTAGGACGAAGTTTCCATTAGGACCACAACGATTATATCTATCACAATTATCGATTGGCGCAAAACTATAAGTAATCCACCTTTGATCATTTTCACTCCATATTATGTCCAGTAGTGAGTATAATGTTTGGTTGAAGACAAGTCTTGTAATCTGTGACTCATCTATGAGAGTATACGTTGAATAAACCTCATCTTTATTCCAGACAAACATTTTTTTATATAGTGGATTGCTCGTCGCAAGAGAGACGCCACTGTGCCGGACTCCATTCCAGGGGCCACTCCTCACATACTCTGTTCGGCCCTGCCAGCTTACTAAATCAGGATAATTGTGTAGTACAAGCTCCGCTGAATAGTCTCCATAAGAAGGGTCGTCCCAATTCTTCCATGCTGTATAACGTCGATTAAGACCAGTTCTCAGGTCCCATCCAAACTTCATTCCCGGCAAAATCGTATCAGAAGGATAGTCAAAGCTTTGCCACAAGTAGTTTTGGGGCTTTTGATCCTTCCCATCTCTTAGAACCAAGTTTCCAGAGCCTAAAAGCTGCACAACTGGACTCAAGGCCTTTGTGGTTGAATTTGCTGACCAAACAACAGTCTCATCATGGCTGAGAAGTACAAGATGTCCCTCTGTGTTTAAGCTCAACTGGCCAAAGTTGTTATTGATGGGTCTGTCTCGGTTGGCAACCCAAACAACAGTTCTGCCAGGGATTTTGTGGTACCAGATTCCAACATAGCGGTCAGCGGAACTACCTGGGCTGAAGAAACCCAATTCAAAGATTTCATTTTCAGAAACCAAGGTTTGGCCATCAAGAAGAGACCCAAACTGGGTAAGGGTATCAGTTGCAAAAGAAAATCTGGAGAAGAACAAAAGCAGATTGGGAAGAACAAGCAAACAAGGAAGGATAGGCATTGACTTAATCAATTGGTGTACCCTATAAAAAATAAATATACCACTGATCCTGATGTGGCGCATGTTGAAAGGGCAGCTCCCCCAGAAGTATGCAGGTTGTTTTGGTGCTTTTCAGCGCAAGAATGAGATACTGAGATCCATAAAATCCTTGTAGTTGGGTCGGAGAAAGGAAGGTTTAGGCCATTTAATTGTGGATGATATTGAGTAAAAATTCAATCAATCATTCGATGGTTGATATGATTGCTTTGCTTCGTGTGTGACTCGTTGTGTTGGTTTATTCTCTTTAGAATACTAATAACCAACACATCCCTCAACATTATATGGATCTAAAGAACCAGACAAGAAGATATAAGGAGAAATCATCATTCCAACTCATCCCTCCGCATTATATGAATAATTTATTTTTTGGTCAAAACATTATATGAATAATTGATTTCTAGGGTCAAATTGTTTTCTGCTTGTGCTAATGTAAAGGAAGGTGCCATTATATTTATCATTTCCACCAGTTGAAGCCCAAACAAGTCAGGCGGTAAGCAAGAAATATAAAAATAGTTTCCTTTCCAAAACAAAAAAGAAAAAGGCTGCTTCCTATCTGGATATAGACAGCAATTATTTTAAAAAAACAAACTCTTTGCCCAAGTCCACTTAATTAAGTTTTTCTAGGTCAATAATTGAACCAAAAATCGCGGGTAGACTAGTAATATGAATTGGAAATCGGAAGGAAAGGGGGTTTAAACTTTAAAACTTAGTCCGAACCAGAATGAGACACAAACATCAAATGGATACTGAAACTGTATAAACTGAAGCAAATTAAGAAAGAACATTGTACCAGATTTCGCAGCTTCAGTTGGTGGAAATTAGCGGGTGAAGAAACAAAGTGAGGAGCTTCCATTAATTGCAGAAAAAAAATGCCGTAATAGAATCAGCCATCAGTAACTTACCACGTTTGTGATCCAAAATGACTTTTTCACCGTAAAAAACAGCTTTTGGTTTAAGGTAGTACAAAGCAAAAATTTCTTGTTCTTGGCTTTTTTACCAGGGAGAGTGAACAAGTTTTTATCACGGAGATTGGAGACTGAGAAAGAAGAAATTAATTGTCCCATGAAGAAAAAATACTGGATCCCACCTTCTTTTATTAAAATAATATTTTAGACCTTAATATAAGTTCACTTGTTATAGATGAAAATTTTGGTCATAAATATAAGTCCTCCACTTATTTATAAAAGTATAAAAGGAAAAATAAATAAATAATAAAATTTATGGGAAATCAAGAAAAACTCTTTAATTAGAAATTTAATTAGTGCGAATGACTTGATAAATTTATATACATGAAGAATAATAGTACTCTGATGGAGGTCATTCTCATTAATTAAATTTTTATAGTGGAACTTATCTCCAATTTTTTCTAAAATTTATGTAATTTAGTATTTTTTTTATAAATTTTCTAATTAATACATCAAATATTTTTATTTTTATTAAATTCATGTCCTTTTAAACTATTTTACATCTTAACTTATTTTTACAGTAATCATCTAAATAAGTTTCATTTTATCAAACTAACTTTTTCAAAAGTCAATCAAAACATGGATACATTACACAATTTAACTTTTACCGAATCTTACATTACACAATTTAATTTTTACCGAATCTTACGTTTGCATAAATGAGATTGGAAAAAAAAAAAATCATTTCTACTGCCACTAATTCAAACACAGTTCATCAAATTTTGATTTTAGTCTTGCTCTTGATCCCTATAATTTCATTAAGATTTGATCTTATTCCTATATTTTTAACAAGTTTTTATTTTAGTCCTTAAAAGTTGATTGAATTTTGTTTTTATCCCTATACTTTTTTTTACCAAGTCTTTATAAAATTAGAAAACTAAAATAAAAATTTGATCAAATTGTAAGGATTATAAAAAGGGAAATGATTATCTAGCTTTCTTAATTTTTTTTTTTTTTACTTGGAACCAGAGGTAGTAGTAAATATCATCGTTAACAGACCGTAATGCAAACCCTTAGCTTGCCTTTTTTGTTCTTCTGTAAATGCAACAGCTCACTTTGACATATAAGAGAAGATAACCACCATTTTCCACACTTTGTTAATTCTTTATTTTTTAAAAAAAAAAAATATGGTTGACGGTTTAGTAAAGATGAGATGAAAATAGCATACGAGGGGAAAAGAATAAGAGAAAATTCAATATTATCTTATTTGCTTTTGAAAGAATTGAAAGGGGGAGGTAAAATAATAAATAATACATGAACTATTATATCTTTAATTATTTTAAATGATTTATCTTCTCTCTCTCTTCACATAAAAAAATAAGTATAATGCAACTAATCTTCATTTCATTTTAAAAAATTTATTTAAAAAATCAAATGGATTATGCATTTTGGACCATAAAAGAAGGGAGAATAGAACCAACATATAGTTGGTTTAATGGTGTGAGGCCTAGCTAGATCCTTATAGATCTTGAGTTTGAATCTCAAATGAGACACTTATGGTTGGAGGGGAGGTCATGAATCCTGAACTCGAACCGGATACTGGATAAAATTATAAGAGGGAGAGAGAAGAGAGAATAAATGTAAGCATTTGAGGACATAGAGGCAATGAGAAGATTGAACTGAGAATGGATGTCAACTATGATGTTCCAAAGAAAGGTGAAAATTCAAAACTATTATGGGGTTAAATAAGTCATAATAAGAATTTTTTTCTTTTTAAAGTGGCAAACACTAATGACCTGAAATTACATTTCGGATCAAACTCGCAGCATCCCACTTACAAGAAAGTTTTTATGACACTAGATTATAAGGCCACAGTAAGATAATTTTAACACTGAAAATTATAAGGAAGAATTACTATTGCCTCAATGAATTGGTCGGCACAGTGGTATTATTTTGACTAGGTGTTTAGATAAAAATATGAATATTCTTTTCCTACATGGAAGTATGGATAAGATAATGTTGACATAAATGGAATTCAAAACACAAACTTTAAATTTACTGTAACTTAATCTATCCAAACACAAATTGAAAGATCTACCGGATTCTTATAATACGATAAAGGCAAGAAAAAAGAAAAGGGTTCATTTCAGGGAAGCCAGAGTTAAACCTTTGGAAGTCAATTCCAACTTTTCTCAAAGCATATCCATACAAAAGTCCTAGTTCCTCGATGCCATACAAGTTAACTTTCATTCTTTTTTTGGTTCAAATATATTTTTTGGTTTACACAATAGGCACAATGCCAAATCAAGACAGTTGTTTGGAATCAATATCATCTTGTATTACTGCACATAGCAAGTCTTATCCCTAAAAGTATGCTCATTAGGGGACAAAAATGGACTTTACCTGACTTCTTACAAAGTGATAGATACTTCATTACTTAAAGTATTAGTATTATTGTTAAGAGATTCTAACTTAAGTGGGATGTTTTCCAAAAGAAAACCAGGTTCTTTAGGCTTAGGCAACACACCCTCATTGCTCAACATTATAACCACAGATGTCATATCTGGCCTATCATCAGCATAGTATTGCAAACAAAGAAGACCGGCATGGATACATCGCAATACTTCTGATTCAACATAAGACCTCTCCAAATGTTCTTCAGTGAATTTTAGTGGGACTCCCCCTCATTCCACAACCTCCATGCCTACAACAATTCAAAATATTGAATCAATTACCAATTTCAATAAGATAAGAGAAAAATTAGTTCCCTTCTTACTAACATGTCTAATGAAATTAACGCTTTGCCTTGGCAAGAAGGAGCTCTTATTTTTCATGCCACTTACTATTTCTAGTAGTACTACTCCAAAGCTGAACACATCAAATTTAACGGAGAATAGTCCATGAAGTTCATATTCAAAAGCCATATAACCACTATCATAAGTCAAAAGGAAGTTATATCATAGTCAGTAATGTGCCTATATACAAAATCAAAAATAGTGAACCATACTTACTATGTACCAACTATTTGCTTTGTATTATCTTCATTTTGATCTCCTCCAAATATTTTTGCCAAGCCGAAATCTGAGATTTTTAGATTTAATTCACTATCCAATAATATATTACTTGCTTTAATATCTCTATGGACGATTTTTAATCTAGAATCTTGATGAAGATACATAAGCCCCTAAGCAATTCCGCGAATAATGTGAAAGCGCTTGGACCAATCAAGGAGTTTACTTTCAGAACCTACAATTTTTTTTATGTAATGATAATTATCATTATCCAATAAGAGATAAAAGAAAAGGTTAAAGTTTGCCAATTGGGCATACAAACCAAAAATAAATGAATCTAAGCTCTTGTTGGGCATGTATTCATATATGAGGATTTTCTCCTCTCCTTGTATGCAACAACCAAGAACCTTGACAAGATTACGGTGCTGAAGTTTGGCACACAATTTGACTTCATCCTTGAATTCACCAAGACCTTGGAAAGAACTTTGTGAAAGCCATTTCACCACAATTTCTTGTCTGTCCGCAAGTATACCCTACCATTTTTATGTCATATAAATGAATGACAATATATAACATCATAAATCAGAACCGTAAATGTAATATTTTACTCTTAATGACAAGATAATTGCATACTTAACATGTATACAGGACCAAACCCACCTTCGCCGAGCTTGTTTTCTGATGAGAAGTTATTTGTAGCATTTGCTATTACTGCAAGGTCATAGATACGTTGCTCCATATTTCCTTCATAGCCTTCTTCATTGTTTCCTGCTATCAAGGTTTTTAGCTCCATATTTCCATCAGAGCCTTCTTCCTTGTTTGCTGCTAACAAGGTTTTCTTAGTCCACTTTCATACATTAAATGAAATATATAAATACAAAAGGAAAAAACTATTTAGTAGCATTAGCTATTTCTGCAATGTCATTTATAGGTAGCTCCATACTTCCTTAGGATACTTTTGCATTGTTTACTGTTAACAAGGTTTTCATAGTAAACTTTGATACACTAAATGAGTGAAAGGGGGAAAAATAAAGGCAGTTGCATTGGGAATGTTTACCTATAGAGTTTCTTCTGCGCATGTAAATGTAAAAACACAGTGAGAAGCATCATAACAGCCAATACAATGGTCACTGTTACAGTAATCAGCTTTGTCTTATTTCCGTTGGTTTCACCAAGTTCAGATAAACGAATAAATATACCAAGAGTCAGTAGACCAAAAGTTGAGGTTGCTAATGCAAATGAAAGATGATTTAAAAATGATCACTAACAGACCACACCTGTTTCTGGAGAACCAAGGCGAATATATAAATTGGGCTTTAGTCTTTTATTTTGAACCATTGTGTTGTCCTTTAATTTATATTAATATATAATATATTTTCGTTGGCAAAAAAAATTTAGAAGTGAATTTTTAGTACTAAATATAAGTTTTTTTTCTTCTTATTATCTCCTATATTTATCATTTTTCTTCAAACTAATTTGTCTAACTTATAAATTAATATATAATCTAATAATACACATAAGTATTTTAGAAAGATCATGTACCATATACTATAATTGAATAATTTATTTAGCTTCATCAAATTTCTTAAATTAGTCAACTAGCTTTTATATTAAGGATCGGAGATAGTAGTTGGTTTTACTCTGTATAGTTTCATAAAAATTGTTTCTAAGTTTAACAAATTATGCCTATATTTTTAACAAGTTTTTAGTTTTAGTCTCTATATTAAATTTATATTAAACCTTTTATGAAACTATATAGATCAAAACAAATGAATTGAAACTAAAGAAATCAAAACCAAAATTTTATTAAATCAAATTGTAAAGACCAAGAATAACACTAACCTAATTTTAAAGTTGAGAAACAAGAATATATATGTGAATTAAAAGTGGAATGATTAACCGACAAGATGTTAGTTGATATGGTAAGCGGTCTCACCTCCGTAAAGAGGAGAACACAAGTTCAAATCCCAAGAAAAGCATTTGTTGGAAGCAATGGCGGAAGTATTCAATGGCCTGCTGGGGCCTTGGCCCCAGCTGGCCTTCTAAAATCTTCTAATTTTTTTTTTTTTAAATATATGTATATATTATATGATATTTTATTTTGTCCACTAATTTGGCCCCAGCTAATCTCTTATTAAAGTCTCAACTTGCCTTCTAAAATATTTTAAAACATATGTATTTATTATATAATATTTTATTATGATCAATAATTTAGCCTAATTAATTTATTATCTTCTCTATAATTTCACTTTCTCCCTCTTTTCTTGCCTTTTCTTTCCTTTTACTTTTTTCCCTGGCTTCCTCCACACGCATACCTGAGTCTGAGGCTTCCATTCTTCTCCCACGTCGCCTCTGCTCTGACTCCTCTCACAGGCTCACGGCTCTTCGCGACAGCACAACTCAACCGTCCAGTCTCCCTCTTCCTCCGAGTCGGCAAGCCTCCGAGGCTCCGACGACGTCCGATGTCCACACGACCGGACTGCACTCTGCTCTGAGTGCTCTGCTCTCCAATCTCCATCCTCAGTCTCCGACGTGCGTGGACAGCGTGGTGACGTTCGAGTCTCCGACGAGCTTGGCGACGTCCGACCAGAGTCCAGTCAACCTCCGTCTCAATGTCTCACAACTACCTAACCAGCGACCACCGTGACCGACTGTCCGACCAGGTATTTGAATGCCAAAGGTGTTGTTTCGAATAACTTTTAAATGAAATCAAATTAGTTAATATTATGTTCATTCGATTTCCAGTTGAGATTCAATTTATGCAAATCAAAACAACGTTGAATTGGTGATGAAAATGTTGAGATTCAATTTATGCAAATCAAAACAGTGTTGAATTGGTGATGCAAATCAACGGTGTTGACAATGGCGGAAGTATTCAATGGGTGATGAATACCTTCAATCTAAAATCTTCCGCCATTGGGTATTGAGATTCAATTTATGCAAATCATAACTGTTAACTGGCAACGGTGTTCATTCAATTTATTTCAATTTTGTTGTATGTTTGGGTGATAAAAATGTTGGCTGGATCGGTGATGAATTTCTGAACTTCATGGATTTTGTAGTAGTTTTGTGGATTGGTGATGAATTTTTGGGCTGGTTTAATTTCGAATAACTGTTATTTTGTATTTGAATGGTGTATAAGAATAGTTCAATATGTTTAGTTTTTGGCCCGGACTAAAAACATTTCCTGGTTCCGCCACTGGTTGGGAGGGTTTTAACCTTGGCGCTCCCGACCCGATCCAAAGTAACTTAGGTATAATATAGATTCATTCCCAAAAAAAAAAACAGAGAAATGATTAAAAAGTTATTTTAAAAAAAAATTATTTTCACCTGCCAAATATATTTTAATTGAAATTAGCACTTGTTAGTTTTCATGCATCTTCTTAATCTTGATGGTGAGCTTTAAAAATGAGTTATATATCTTATATAAAATAATAATCCCTACTCCTTCCATTCCATTCCTTCTCATTTTACCCTTAATTATAAAAATTAGTAAATTACTCACACCTACTATGTATTTTATTCTCATATTTAACTACAGCACTCAATATAACATTCTCTCTTCTACATAAATGATGACATCTCTAAACAAAAAAAATTCAGGTTTTTTATATATTTATGCAATTCGGTTAATACGAGGGAGCATCTAATATCAACGTTAGTTTTGGTATCATTGACTTTGTTAGGAGACCGCAATTCAAATCCTCTGTTGTGAATGCAACATCTCACTTTGACGTATAAGAGAAGAGAACTACCATTTTCCACCCTTTGTTAAATTCTTTTGTTTTTTTTTTTTAGTATGGTTGACTTATTGGTTTAAAGAGATGAAAATAATAGATGAGGGGAAAGGAATAAGAGAAATTTTAATATTATCTTACTTTTGCTTTTGAAAGAAACGGGAGGCAGGAGAATAGATGTCAACTATGATGCCAAGGACACTAGTGAAAATTTAAAACTATTACAGGGCTAAATACTTATATGGTCTTATTTATAAGTCACCTCTAGAATATTTCATATAGACTAAGAAAAATCTTAAACTTCATTAACTTTGTCTTAAAATTATTTTCTCTCTAGCCTATAAATAAAACCGGATGGGTAAGTCACAATAAGGATTTTGTTTTAAGAAAAGAAAAAGTGGAAAACACTAACAACCCAAGGTTATAGGTGGAATCGAACTTGCAGCATCAGCATCCCACTTACAAGAAAGTTCCCATACCACTAGCTTACAAAGCCTTTATAAGAAACAAATTAATAACCATTGCCTCAATGAATTGGCCTCACAATCAAAATCACACACACACACACACAACCATTGGGTAGGTTGAATTGGTGTTCAGATCAAAATATGATACTACCTCCGGTCTTAATTATAGGAATACTTTTGTAGTGTAATTTACACTATAAAAATGTTCCTATAATTAAGACCGGATGAAGTATTCTTTTTCTCCACGAAATGTACGAATAAGATAGTGATGACATATTTGGCATTCAAAACACAAACTTCAAATTCACTGTATCTTCTGCCAATTACAAATTGATAGATCCACCAAATTCTTATAATACGATCAAGGCAAGAAAATGAAAATTGTTCGTTTCACGGATGCTATAAAAGTTAAAACTTTGGAAGTCAATTTCAACTTTTCCCAAAGCTGGTGTACATAAAAGTTCTAGTTCCTCAATGCAATACAAGTCGGTGCAATTTTAACTTATAGCATCACTGAAACGAACCATTTTATTGGAGAAATTGTTTTTATTTACGTTATTGAGCACAATGCCAAATCAAGAGTTGTTTGGAATCAATATCATCTTGCATAGTTGCATTACTGGAAATAACAAGTCTTATCCTTAAGAGTGTACTCATTACTGAACCACAATCAAGATGTGAAGTTGAGTAGCTACCTGGCTTCTAACAAAGTGATAGATACTTCATTACTTGACGGACTAGTATTATTGTTAGAAGATTCTCCCCTAATAGGGATGTTTTCCAAAAGGAAACCAGGTTCTCTAGGCTCAGGCAACACACCTTCACTATTCAACATTATAACCACAGATGTCATGTTTGGCCTATCATCAGCATGGTACTGCAAACAAAGAAGACCAATGTGAATGCATCGCAATACTTCTGATTCAATGTAAAACCTCTCCAAATGTTCATTGGCGAATTTTAGTGGGATTCCCTCATTCCACAACCTCCATGCCTACAATAATTCAAGACATTAAATCCGTTACCAATTTCAGTAAAGATAAGAGAAAAGTTAGACTCCTTGACTCCTTGTTACTAACATGTCCGATAAGATTGACGCTTTGGCTTGGCAAGAAGGGCCCCCTGTTTTTCTTGCCACTCACTATTTCTAGCAGCAATACTCCGAAGCTGAACACATCAGATTTGACGGAGAAGAGTCCATGAATTGCATATTCAGGAGCCATATATCCACTATTATAAGTCGTCAAGGAGTTAATATAATATTCAGTAATGTGCATATCTAGAAAATCAAATATAATAAAGCATACTTACAATGTGCCAACTATTTGCTTTGTTTTATCTTCATTTTGATCTCCACCAAATATTCTTGCCAAACCGAAATCAGAGATTTTTGGATTTAATTCATTATCCAATAATACATTACTTGCTTTAAGGTCTCTATGGACGATTTTTAATCTAGAATCTTGATGAAGATACATAAGCCCCCGAGCAATTCCACGGATAATGTGAAAGCGCTTGGACCAATCAAGAAGTTTACTTTCAGAACCTACAAATTTTTAATGTAATAGTACTTATCACATTATCTAAGGATTAATAAAAGAAAAGGATGAAAGTCTAATGATTGGGCATACGAACCAAAGATAAATAAATCTAGGCTCTTGTTGGGCATGTATTCATAAATGAGCATTTTCTCCTCTCCTTGAATGCAACAACCATGAACCTTAACAAGATTACGGTGCTGAAGCCTAGCACACAATTTGACTTCATTCTTAAACTCACTCAACCCTTGAGAAGAACTTTGTGAAAGCCTTTTCACTGCAATTTCTTGTCCGCCCACAAGCATACCCTACCATTTTACATCATATAAATGAATTTCAATATGTCACATCATAAATCAAAAGAGTGACTGTAATCTTTTATTCTTAATAACAAGTTAATTGTATACTTACCCTATATACAGGACCAAACCCACCTTCACCAAGCTTGTTTTCGGATGAGAAGTTATTAGTAGCATTTGCTATTACTGCAAGGTCATAGATACGTTGCTCCATATTTCCTTCATAGCCTTCTTCATTGTTTCCTGCTATCAAGGTTTTTAGCTCCATATTTCCATCAGAGCCTTCTTCCTTGTTTGCTGCTAACAAGGTTTTCTTAGTTCACAATCATACATTAAATGAAATATATAAATACAAAAGGAAAAAACTATTTAGTAGCATTAGCTATTTCTGCAATGTCATTTAAAGGTAGCTCCATATTTCCTTAGGATCCTTCTGCGTTGTTTACTGTTAACAAGGTTTTCATAGTACACTTTGATACACTAAAAGAGTGAAAGGGGGAAAAAAAGGCAGTTGCATTGGGAATGTTTACCTATAGAGTTTCTTCTGCGCATGTAAATGTAAAACACAGTGAGAAGCAACACAACAGCCAATACAGTGGTCACTGTTGCAGCAATCACCTTTGTCTTAATTCCGTTAGCTTCATCGTGTTCAGCTTCACAAGGAAATGTACCGAGAATCAGTAGAAAAAAAGTTGAGGTCGCTAAAGCAATTGAAACATGATTGAAAAAATATCACTAACAGACCACACCTGTTTCTGGATAAGCAAGGCGAATATATAAATGCTGGTCAGCAAAGGGAAGCTGCCTTATATCAACTAAATCACCAAACCAAATAACACAACCACTGCCTCCTTCCCTGATATCTGAATTAGAATAAGCATTACAGGAACAATTTTCCCAGCATTTCGCTTTGCATTCCTCAAGTGTCATACTTGTATTAACCCAAGAGTATGTTGTATCTGGAAGTTTCAGCCCACTAAATTTGACAAAATAATCACTGTTTTTTCCCTTGCAACTCCAGGATTTATTGCGGATGCATCCATCAGCCCAGTCCAAAGCGTTCCAATTTCTGGGTGATTTTGGCAAGAATCCTGGCAAGCACTGGCATATTGGTGTCTCACCCAGGACGCAGTTTCCATTAGGACCACAACGATTATATCTATCACAATTATCCATTGGCGCAAAACTATAAGTAATCCACCTTTGATCATTTTCACTCCATAATATGTCTAGTAGCGAGTATAATGTTCGGTTGAAGACAATTCTTGCAATCAGTGACTCATTTAAGAGAGTATGTTCTGAATAAACCTCATCTTTATTCCAAACAAACTTTATTTTATATAGTGGATTGCTCGTCGCATGAGAGACGCCACTGTACCGGACTCCATTCCAAGGGCCACTCCTCACATACTCTGTTCGACCCTGCCAGCTTACTAAATCAGGATAATTGTGTAGTACAAGCTCTGCAGAATAGTCTCCATAAGAAGGGTCGTCCCAATTCTTCCATGCTGTATAACGTCGATTAAGACCAGTTCTCAGGTCCCATCCAAACTTCATTCCGGGCAAAATCGTATCAGAAGGATAGTCAAAGCTTTGCCACAAGTAGTTTTGGGGCTTTTGATCCTTCCCATCTCTTAGAACCAAGTTTCCAGAGCCTAAAAGCTGCACAATTGGACTCAAGATCTTTGTAGTTGAATTTGCAGACCAAACAACAGTCTCATCATGGCTGAGAAGTACAAGATGTCCGTCTGTGTTTAAGCTCAACTGGCCAGAGTTGTTTTTGATGGGTCTGTCTCGGTTGGCAACCCAAACAACAGTTCTGCCAGGGATTTTGTGGTACCAGATTCCAACATAGCGGTCTGTGGAACTGCCTGGGCTGAAGAAACCCAATTCAAAGAGTTCATTTTCAGAAACCAAGATCTGGCCATCGAGAAGAGATTCGAACTGGGAAAGGGTATCAGTTGCAAAAGAAAATCTGGAGAAGAACAAAAGCAGATTGGGAAGAACAAGCAAATAAGGAAGGATAGCCATTGATTTAATGAATTGGCCAACACATTGAAAAATAAATATACCAGTGATTCTGATGTGGCACGCGTCGAAAAGGCAGGTTGACTGTGCTCTCCAACTCAGAAAAACTGTTCCCTTTCCTTAAGGTAGAGAGAATAATTTTCAACGCAAGAATAAGATATTGACTTTTCAAATGCATGAATAAAATTATAACATCATATTCAGAATTCCAAACTCAAATTTCAAATTCAATGTCAACAAACCAACAGATCCTTGGATGAGAGCCGAAGTCCATTAAATCCTTGTAGTAAGGTGAGGGAGAGGAAGGTTCAGGCCTTTCTTTTTCTATTGTTTTTTGTGAGGATGATATTCAACATAATTGACTTCTACCATCAATTTTCCCCCCTAATGTAAAGCAAAGTACCGTTTTTTAATAATTTCTACCAGTTGAAGGCCAAACAATAAAGATAGTAAAAGGTCGCAGGAAACATAAATGGTTACGTTTCTTAAATGCCGCAAGTCAAAATTTGCGAACTGTCTAAGTGAATTGCATCAACTACTTTTCCGTAGTCTAATCGCAGATAATACTTATTTTTCTTTAAAAAATCCTTTAATTTAATTTAATTTAATTTTTTTTTTTGGCTCTAATCCACCTGATTAAGTTTTTCTCGGCCAAGAATTGAACAAAAAATTGCAGGTAGGCTAGTATCAATAGGAGTTGGAATGAAAGGGGTTTAATCTTTAAAACTTGGTCTGGAACCAGAATGAGACTCAAACATGAAATGGATACTGAAATGGTATAAACTGAAGCAAATTAAGAAATACCTACGTACCAGATTTCGCTGCTTCCTTTCGCGGAAATTTGTGGCCGAAGAAACCAAGTTCCAATCTTCCATCTTCCGAACCCACTTAAGTTTCCTCCAAGAGGATGAAGTGGATGAGACTGGGTAATGCGCTAATAGAATCAGCCATTTGTTGTAGAGGAAAATGAAGGGTAAAGTGAAAATCGTTCGGTAATAGCAACCATAACAGGAAGAAATGAAGAACGAAACCCATTTATCTCCCAATAAAGGAAAAAATTTGGGAAAATCCATATGGGGCCCTTTTAAGTAAAAAAATCTTAAAAAAGACCCAAATATTATTCAAATCCCAGAAAAGGCCCAGGACCCTTTTTGTCATCTGAATGTATGGTTAAATGACCTTGATACCCCATGTATCACTTTCCTCTCTCCTCTGTATCAATATTCTCTCTCTTCTCTTGCTCTGTTTTCCGACGATGGAGAAGGAAGTAGAAGAGTAAAAGGAAAAAATATCTCTACTTATTCTTCCATCCAATGTTCAAGCCGGCCAACTAGTACATTTGAATAATGTTTGGACCTTTTTTAGGATTTTTTTTTTTTACTTAAAAAGGCCCCATATGGATTTTCCCAACAAATTTAGTGAGGATGTGGCTTATCCATTTGAATCATCAGGATAATATTTGTTCTAATTTATAATACTCCCTCCTCTTCTTCTTTTTTAGTTTTCTTCCTATAATTAATACTTTTTTTTTATTTTATCCACTCATTAAATTTTCAAACACATCTTACAGTAAAGGTAAAAGTGAAAAAAATATTTCAATGAATCAACTGTTATCTCTTATTGTCATAGTCATTTTTCGATCTTTCTTTAACTTATATATCCTTTATGATTTTTTGGGAAAATTTCAAATAAATATTGATGTGAATTTGGAAAATCCCAAAAAGTATGTGAACACATGAAAATGACGGGCCCATTTGGGATGGCGGTGTCAGAAGTAACTTATTTTCAATCTTACTTTTGCAGAAGTAAGATAAGATAAAAGTCAGATTGTATGTGATTTGTGTTTGAGATAGCGGTGACAGAAATAATTTTTTCCCAAATAGTCTCTTATTTGGAATGGCATTTGAAAAGTCAGTCGAGATGGAAATGACTGAAAATTATATGAATCTTATTGAATACTATATATATATATATATATATATATATATATATATATATATTGGTTGTATATATTGTGATAATTGAAAATAAAAAATTAAAATTGATAAAAAAATAAATTATTATTAAAGAACTCTAAAATATTTAATTAAATATATTATAATAGATAAATTAAAATGCATACAAATGTATATTTAATAGTACATTGTTTGTTGGATCACTTATCCCTAACATTTTTCTCCAAAAAGTGAAAAAAGTCACACTAGAAGCTGAAAAAATGTGACGTCTATCAAAAGTCATTTTTTTAAATAGGCTCATATGAGACCATCGCTATCCCAAACGGTTCTCCAGTGGGCTGAAATCACTGTACACTGACATTTTTTCTTCCCTCACCGCTATGCCAAACAGGCTAAAGTCTCAAGGAACTATTCTGACATTTTGAAATGTTACTCTTTTACCAAAATGCCCCTCACTTTTTTTAAAAAAAACAAAAGAAAGAACCCTCATCGGCACTAGAGCTTTGTCTTTGACGCCACATTGTTAGGAGGACTTTGGCGATCGACTGCCGGCAGGAAGTTAGAGCTCTGGTGACAACTTAAGTAATGGAATTGACTATTTTAGTATAGGAATTGACTACTTGAACTCCAAAATTAAAGTCTTATCCGACGTCGTTAACAAGTTGAATAAAGGCAATAACAATTTGAGTATAACGATTGATAAATTGTGCTCATGAGATTAGACTATATTCAAGTTGTCATTGTCTTTATTCAACTTGTCAATGACTCTTAATAGAGCTTAATGAACTCAAGTAGTCAATCTCTATACTCAAGTAATCAATTTCATTACTTAAGTTATTACAAGAACTTTGACAGCCGATCGCCAGAGGCCCGCTGGAGCTCCAGTGGCAAAGCTCTAACATCGGCAAGGTTTTTTGTTAAAAAAACTTGAAGGGCATTTTGGTAAAAGCACAACATTTCAAAATTTCAGGTTAGTCCCTTGAGACTTATTTGTCATTTACAAGTGTTAACAGACATTTTGAGGTTTTTCAAGTTCAAATTGTATTTATTTGGAATTTTTCCTTTTATTTTTATTTACAATGTTTTTATAATTTCTTATGATGGGCTACTTGAAGGAGAAGCTTCTGTGAAACAATCTCTCAAGCAAGTCGACCAACTTCAAAGGCCACTTTAATATGAAAGATAAATGATTTAAAAATGTTAATTTGATATTTTAAAAAAAAAATATTTATATATCTTTCATTTATCCTTTTTAATTATTATTTTATATTTTGAAACTGCGGGGTAATTCTTTAAGAATTAGGATTGAGATCCTTAATAGGGAGCTTTAAGCTAACATTAACTAGATACCACCAAAAAAAAAAAATACTCTATCGGTTTTTTAATATAAGACATATTTAGAGAGTTGGTATTAATCCTAGATATAAGATATATTTTTATATTTGTCAATCTTTTTTCTAATTTACTCCTATTGATACTCCCTTATCTATAATCAAGGAGGAGAGGAAATGATGAAATTAAAGAATATGACTGTGATGTTTTAGAAGATATATGTTATATTAACTAATTTAATTAATTTTCTTAATCTAATCAAATTATATATATGTATGTGTGTGTGTGTGTTTTATATTAAGAAGCAGAGGAGTAATAAAATATGCCTAAAATACTCATATTATAACATCCCAAAAAGTAGACTTGGAGACTGCTTGTAGGTACATATAAAAAGTTTTAATTAGAATAGGTCAGCAAGAGTTTTTTTTTTTGGGACAAATAGAAAGAAGGAAAATTTCCTTATTAGAGTGGAAGGGAAGGAATTACTCTCTCTTGTTTTTATTATAAGGTATCAATTGCCAATAATTTTTTGTCCTTATTATAAGATACTAACTATAACATCCTAATTTTTAATTTTAGGATTTAATTATAATTATGAAAGAATTATATATGATAAATGTATTTATTATGTAATTATTGGGGAAATAAAGAGAGTGAGAAAGAAAGAAAAATGCAAAAAATTAAAAATTAAGGGTCTGTGCGCGTCAGATGTAATACCCGGATAATTATTTATCTGAAATATTATATTTTAATAAATAATACCTATTAGAAATAGGTGAATATGTGGTGTCAAATTTGTAGGGAAAAATCTCTTGAAAATTAGAGTGTCAAAATTACGAAAATGCCCTTGTGGAGCATAAAAAGACTTAAGAAAATTATGAAAAATCCTTAGAGGCAATAAAATAATTATTAAAAATTAGAGAGTATGTTGTCTCTAATTTAGACAATTTTTGGGATTTATTTCCTTGGAAAATAGTGAGGGAAAAATTAAAAAGTATTCCGGGATCATTATTGACCCCATGATTTTTAATATTTTATGTAAAGCATAAAATAACAATGTAAATCCAATAGTTGTGAGAAAATGAGTTATTCTAAATAAGAAAATTATCAACAATTAGTGGGGGATTAATTAAGTAATTATTGACTAATTACTTAAGCTTAAACAAAGAAAAGATAATTATGAAAAACCCCATAATTAGTGGTTTATGGCTAAAATTAGCATAAAATGTATTTGCTAATTAATTGGAAAATATGAAGGAAAATTGGTGAGGTTAAGTAATTTTAAGCTTAAAAACAAGTATGGACCAATAGGGAAATTTTGTAAAAAAATTATATAAAAAAATTATTAAATAATTATTTTATATAATATTAATTAATTATTAATTAAATAAAAACGAAAATAAATAAAATAATAATAAAAAGGGACTGAAAATCTCAATATGGATAAGGAGATAAGATTTTTGAAATTAAATAATAATATAAACGAATATTCTATGAAATATTCTGTGAAAAAGTAAATAGGATAAATGACCACGGATAGAGATTAAATCCTATCTAGAAAATCATGAACAAGGTTTCGAAGGTCAGAGTATATTAGAGACAAATATAATTTTATCTCGGAATGGGTTGTCTCAGAAGTCATTTCCGTGATCGGTAGAATACTTAGGTAATAGACGAAATAGGGTAATCTGTGAAAAAGGCAGATAGTCACGAATTGGAGTTTGAAGAAAATAAATTATAACTCAACATCTGGGGATGAGTTGATAATTATCTGGACATATTTGGAATCAGTGAATTTTTGTCCAGAGATTGATGATTCCGGAAGATCGTTCCGTAACCGACGCGTTTTTCCGTAAATCTTCAGTAGAGCCGGAGAAGACCTGAAAGGGATCAAAAATTTAGTTAACCCAGACATTTCTAATAAGTAAGAAAATATCTTCAAATTGTCTATTCCAGATTTTTGAGATTTTACAAGATTACGCTATTCGAACACCGAACCGGGACTTTATCGGTGTAAAGTCTTCTAGAACAAAGCAAGGTGGCACCACTTGGCATCATTTTTGTTGACTTTTGGGGCCAACTTCGTGCAAAGGGGCTGCATGGAGGAGAAATTGCCACCTCCCAAACCCTAATTTCCATGGTTAGAATTGAAGGAAAGGTTTAGGGAAAATTACCAAAGTTGGCCCATTTTTCCTCTATAAATAGCCATGAGTTCTCTTCATATTTATTCACACCTTGAGAGCATTTTAAAGAGTATAGAGAAGTAGAGAGAGAAGCTCTGAAGAAGGAGTAGTGAAGTTCTTCAACGGGTAAGTTCTTCGGTCCTTAGTCTTAAGCTTTCGTAGTTCTTTCGGTAGTTAGAGTAGAAATGCTAGATTAGTCTTTAATCTTCCAAGTATGATTAGATATCATATGATAGGGGTATTTTAGTCATTAATTTCGAAAATCATGGTGGGGTCGGAGTTATGGCAAAATTTTGGAAGATTAGAGTCAAAGTAACGAAGTGCTGGCGAAATTCAGCCGATTAGGGGCATCAGGGGAAAAATGATTTATACCTAAAATGCCTGTTATGATGTCAAATGTTAATAGAATGTGATATTATCCTTATAGGATATCTGTAATCACAAACCGCTGTTGTACCGTTGTCGGTAGTTGATAGCTCTGTGATATGTTTATGTACTGTTGATATGTTTACGTTTGCTATGGGCGATATATCTGCATGCTTTTGGGCGATATATGTATACATGCTTTTGGGTGATATATGTATGCATGCTTTTGGGCGATGAGTGCTCATATACAGTTGTTGATATGATTGTTTCTAGTCCATATGCTGTGTATGTAAATATGAGGTTAACCGTTACCTAAGATCCGGTGTGGATCTCAGCTCTTAACATAGCGTCAGGGTCAAGAGGACCGAGGACCGAGGAGAGAGGAAAGCAGCACGATTAGAAGTCCGGATGAAAGCTATCTTTTGTTGCCACGGCATGGGTGTTGCCAGGGAGACACTTCTGTTGTTATTTTAAAAACTCTCGGTTATCGTACCGTCTCTGTAATTAGCCAGCGGGCATTTTGAATATATATATCAGTTACATTCTTGCTCCGATGCTCTACTCTAATGAAAAAATTTTATACTGCTTTTAAAAATCGGGATGTTACATCAGACCCATCCTCCCATCCTTGCGTGAGGCTACAAAGGAGAGAGCAAGAATGAGGAAGAAGGAGAAGAGAAAGAGGAGTTTGGAGGTTTTTTTAATGTATTTTAAGCTATGTTATTTTTTTTATAAGATTATTTAGGTAAGTAAACTAACTTCTTTTTAATAAACTTTCTTTATGAAAGTTGTTCTATATATTTTTCTCTTTCTAATGAGGGTAATATTATGTTGGTTAGTGAAAATTTTGGGGAGTTTTGAGTTTTGATAATAAAAGACTATATATATGTAGTGGATGATTAATAGTAAATTTTAATCGGTTTAGATTTATTATTTAGTTGTTATAGGAATTTAAAATGAATTTTTCTATTTAAGAAGTTTAGGATTTTATGTCCTATAAAATGTTTTTACCGATTAAATATTATGAAAATAATCTATTTGGGTTAATAGAGATATTATTGAAATTCTAATCGGTTTAATTTTGATATATGAAAGACCAAACTGTAATTTCTAGAATTTTGAGACTAAAATGTCATTTCTGGAATTCGTGGGACTAAACTGTCATTTCTGGAATTTGTGGGACTAAAATGTCATTTTTGAAATTTGAGGGACTAAATGGTCATTCTCAAAATTTCAACCCCAAACTATCATCTTTCAACTTTTGTTATAATAATATCTTATTATTAGACTTTTTATATTTTAAGTTATAGGAAATTATAAGTTATAATTGTGATAATGTAGAGCCTTCTTATTACTGGTGATTGTTCGGGTTGTGCTCCTCAAGCTAAGATTAAGCTTGAAATTGAGGTAACCAAGCTTAATTTACTTTATATGCTTGTTTTGGACTGTAAGATATTTTTCTAAGCCTTACTTTCATATATACTACTTGTATGTGTTTTTAAAAATTATGTGTATATTTGAATATGAAATTATTTCAGTGAAACAGTGTATTTTCTAATTTGTATATATAAGTGAATATTATTATTGGTATTGTTATTGTTGTGATGGTTATAATGTTTGGTGTGAGATGAGGTATATGAAATAATAATTTAGTAAAATGTTGTAGAAAATTTTAATGTTATATTATTTCTTCTGTTGTGGGTTATATTGGGTTGTGTGGAAGAAATTGAAGGTGAAATTGTGTCCATCGGCTCTCTCATTCCTGACCCGTATTTGAGTTAAGTGTTTTGGGCGAACACCTCCTTGTTACGGTATATCGGTAGTGGCATGGGAATGGACAGTATTCTTGAAGTGACTAGCTAACCTTGGTCAGGTATACTAGCACTAATAGGTTGTACCACGTCCAGAAGATATAAAGAGGAGTAGGATGGATGAGTGGGGATTCTAATTATTGTTAATTATTATGTATTATTTAATTATTGTTGATATTATAATTATATCAATAAACCTGCTTCTTTAACTTGCAATCCTTTCCTGCATATTCGATAAATTAATTTCGGTTATAAGGACTTTATCTCTCCCCCCGTCATTATTAAATTTTTCAGGCGAGACCTCTAATTTTACTAGAGGACAAGGGAAGTACCCAGAGGCATAGAAGTCGTAAATTTTTGTAGGCCTCTTTTTGGTATTAGTGTTGTATTGATTTCTATATCGTCATTTTAAGACCCTCATATTTTTGAAATACTACATTAACTAATTTTGGATGACTTTCTATTTTTTGAATGCCTTATTTTAGACACTAACATATTATAGTGGAACCACAATCATTTCTTGTGCGAAAATTGTTTTGTGTAGACCTTTTGTTGTGGGGTTAGTGTTGTAGGACTCGTGGGCTATGTATTCTTTGATTCGATGATTGTACCCAGAGTATGGATTTCCTGTAGTGGGTTTGTGGGTAGGATTTGTACCCTGGACCCCGATGTGTGTGTATTGAAAAGAAAAAGGGTTTTTCATAATTACCTAGTAATCCGATTTATGAAAACATTATGGTTAATTGTTGTTTAGTTAGAAAAAGGTCTTTTCACTAACGGCACTGATTTATTAAGTTTTTCCCATTATGCCTTCATTTTTAATAGAACTTTGTTTTAGTTGTTTGAATAACTCCTCGAACATCATGAATTCTCCTATGCTATACTCTGACCATTTAATATTTTTCTATTGACTATTGCATTTCCAATCTATTCAATATGTTTCTCTCTCTACCCCCATTAAGCTTTCATTTCTCAAGCCACTCAGCATGTTTCTCTCTCTACCACCCATTAAGTTTTCATTTCAATGGGTTTCAACTCTGTCTTCCCCTTCATTTTTTCACTTCTCAGTCATCTCTCTCTATCTATTTCAAGTTGAAATGTGATTCTCTCTCACCTAGAAGGTCAAATATTGCACTTAATCAATTTTACTCATTTCCGTTTTGGGGTTTTTTTTTTTTTTTAAAAAAAAAACTTCATCCGCCGCTTTTTTTTTCTTGCAAAGTTATAACACAGAAAAAATGGCGCCACTGTGGATCATTTGAGAGAAAGAGAGCTTTGAAAAAGTTTAACACGAGGAGCCTGGAAGTTGCAAATTTAAGATAGGATAAAAGTCATATTGTAAATATGATTTGTGTTTGGATTGATTGTGACAGAAGCGACTTTTTTTTTTTTTAAAACTAAACTTGTTTGGATTATTATTTGAAAATCAAGTTGAGATGATAAATGACTAAAAATGCATGAATCTTATTAAATACTATATATATAGTGATAATTGAAGAGGAAAATTAAAATTAAAATTTGATAAAAAAAATTTAAATCATTATTGAAAAAAATTAAAAAACACTAAAGTCCTTAATTAAGTATATTTAATGGATAAAATTGTATATAAATTAGAAGGCATTCAAATGTATAAGAACATGTTGATACTAAATAATAGTATATTGCTACGTTTTAGATAGTCAGCATCGACCAAATAATATTTTCCTGATAAATAATGAAATGTTTTAATGGTATAGAGCAAAACTGATTCATTTTGAAACTTCTGGGATGATGCTAACTCTAAGAAAACTTTCAAGGCAAATTATACACCTTGACCCCCTTTTATTACACACATCACAACAAGCGATATAGAGTCATGTGGCTCTCTATTAATACCCCCACACCCAACTCTCTCTCCCTCAACTATCTTCATAGCTTTCTTCTTGTTGTTCCTCCTTTGTTTAAGTGTTGTTACTTCTGCAACAACATGGTAGTTCTATGTCGCTCCTCGATTTAGCCAGTTCATTCTCGCAAAACCCATGCATGCACACCAACAACACACCAAATTTCAACTTCTCCTCAAAAGTAGTTTTTTTCAATACAGTTAATTCAACTACTAATCCAAACACCCTACAAATCCCCCTACTGAGCTTTTTTTTCAATCCCACTAGACTTTTAAGGCGTTGAGATGCCTTCCCATTAGAAAGTCGATACAGTTAATTCAACTACTAATCCAAACACCCTACAAATCCCCCTACTGAGCTTTTTTCAATCCTTTTAAGGCGTTTCGAAAAGTCATTTGCCCAAAATATTTCAAATCAAGCACTATTAACAAGACAAATATTTTTTTTAGGCCTTTAACAAGGCAAATATATAAGATAGTTTTCTATAGAATTAGCAAATATACCATGAGCTGTACAGGACATTAAATCTTCCTCGCATAGTAATAAATTTGGGTCAAGGTGCAAAAATACATATGTGATTTGATCAAAAGAATGCCCAATACTAGGTGCTTTTTCGTTTTTTATTATTATTTTGATTTCTTATTAACTTATTAATATTAATTAGATAAAAATTTAAATATTAATTAAATAAAAAATTCATTATTTTTATTTCAATAACAATAATAATACATGTACTCTTTTTTCTCTTAGCTTTTGTTTGATAAGTTGCTGTAAGTTTTCAATGAGATACTTAATTTGAATACTAATACTGTCCCAGAAAAAAATTATAATTTATTCGAAGATTTGAACATTTTAATAATCGTAATTTATAAGATCAGATAAGTTTTAGAGTGTGAATCCTCTCCGGTGTACTTTTTATTTACACGGCAGTGATATTCTTTGTTTCTCTTTTCATATTCGGATTCCTATCTAACGTTCCACGACGTAATCCGGGACATGAAGAATAAAAAATCATATTTTTATTCTTTTGTTTTCCTTGTTTGTGCTTGATTTTGAAATATTCTTATTATCCATTTTTCATCTTCAATTTTAAATTTTAAATTTTATAAATTAGAAATTCTAAATATATTTTATAAATTTATTTCTAAATCTATTAAATTCAATATAGAAATATATTAAATATATAAATTATAAATAAAAATGAAATATAAATAAATTATTAATCAATATTTATATTCTATTTTCAATATTTCAAAAATGAAAAGGAAATAAAAAAATAATTATATAATTATATTCTATTTATATTAATTATATTATATTATAATAATAATAATAAATATTGTTAATAAAAAAATTCAAACAAAGAAAAGAAACAAAAGAGAGCTACAACATCGTCCAGCCGATAAAAAAAGTCAAACAAACAGTTAAACAATATTTTTTGCACCTAAAAAATTTACTTGGTGTTGGACGCTCTTTTGAATAAATCACATGTGTATTTTTACACCTTTGAAAGCCACGTTATCGTCCAGTCGGCAAAAAAAATTCAAACTTAACGGTCAAACGGTGCTTTTGCTTCTAATTTATAACCACGTAGTTACTTTTGCACCTCAAAAAAGCACTTGCTGCTAGGCGCTTCTCTGACCAAAGCACATATGTATTTTTGCACTTTAACCCAAATGGTACCATTTTTTTTTTTTTGATTATTTTGCTTTGAGAATATTAATGATAATATTTTTTAAATTAGAGTATTATAATATTTTTTTCAATGATATTAATCTAATTAACACTCTTAATGGTTGGTGCAAGAATAGCCATGCTATTGATTATTGAAGCATTTTGTATTCAATAAATTATCTACAGGTATATATAGAATAAAAAAAATTCTTGACAGGCTCAAATGATCAAGAATCATCAATAAAATACTCACCTATTGTTGAAGTTGTAAGGGTTTGAACTTTGAACTGTTTCACGCAACAAGGAGCGATCTTAAACTTCACGTGTATGGAGATGAAGGATTTGCAGCAACCTCATCACGCAAGTTGCTCGCCGGAGGGACTGGTTCGTCAGGTGAAGATGACGACGAAGACGGCGAGAATCCAACTGGCAGGCGAAAACGTGTTGGAAAGATACGATTGTAGAAGAAGACTTGTAAATAGAAAGCAATGGGTTGGGTTGTATATATATACATAAGGAGTGGGTGCAAATAGCCACTTACTCATACAACTTAATACTTTGAAATTATATGAAATTATATTGCGGTGGTTTTCAAATTTGTTGTAGATCTATACTTTTTCGCTTGTAAATTTATACTTTGTGTGTTGTAAATAGCCTCGGAAGTCAAAATGGAAAAAAAAGAAAAATGATTGTTATTAGTAGGGATATTGCATTCCCTTATTAAGGAAACTAATGGCCTCATGTTAGCTGCTTATGGGAGAACTCATACATCCATAGACGGACACCCGGGGGTGTTAGGGGTGGCCCCCGCCCCCTAATTTTTTTTTTTAAAAAAAGGGTAAAGAGTTAAATGCATATTGTGGTTATAAAAAATTGTTTTTCAATATAATTTGTACTTAATATCCAGCAACATTCTTTGCTAAAATTGGTTGGGCTTTAATTATTTTCTTTAGAGGCTATGGTTAAAATTGGTTCGGCTATAATTATTCTTTCTAGAGTCTCAAGATATTTTAAATGCTTTACATCTAGTTTCAATTATAAAATAGTTACTTCAGAAATTAAGAGAGACGAGTTGGGATGCTTTCATAGTTTATGTTCAAGAATTTTGCATAAAACGCAACATTGATATTCCAGATATGAGTGCAAAATACATTGGAAAGAGAGGTCGTGCTCGAAATGAATAAGATGATTTTTCTACTAAAAAATTTTATAGGGTAAATATCTTTTGTGTTACTATTGATTATCAATTGCAAGAATTAAATAGCAGGTTCAACAATAATACTGATGAATTACTTGCTTTGAACATGACTTTAGATCTAATAAACAGGTACAAGTCATTTAAAAGTAATAATATTTGCAAACTTGTTGATAAATTTTATTCTAGAGATTTTATAGAACAGGAAAAATTGCATTTGAAGATGAAGTTACAACATTTTGAGCTTGACATTCCTGAGCATCCAGATTTCATTAATTTATCAACTATATTTGAATTATGTCAAGGACTGGCAAGAACTGGAAATTTCACCATTTACCCTCTTATTGATAGAGTTATTAGACTTGTACTTACTCTTCCAGTTTCTACAGCAACTACTAAAAGATCTTTCTCTACTATGAAGATAATCAAGAACAGATTTCGAAATAGAATGGAAGATCAATTTCTTGATGATTCTTTGATTACATAAATTGAAAAAGAAATTGTTTTGAGTTTTAACACGGATTCAATTATAGGTGAGTTTAACAATATAAAAACACGTAGAGTAAGAGTCAAATGAAATAAACTTAATTTATAAAATATATTTCTTTCAATTTTTTGTATATTATTATGTCTTTATCGTATTTTAAGTACTTTTATTTATGATGTAACATTTTTTTATTTTTGCCCCCCGTAAGTAAAATTCCTGGGTCCGTCCCTGCATACATCGAAGTTGAGGATGTAAAGAGGTCTCGAGACGTCTGCTGTTTGCCCTTTTAGATGCGAGATGGATAAAGATTTAATGCATATGTTGCAAGATTGCTCTAATGTCAATGAGTGCTAAAGATCAGTGGTCAAAACAAAAAAATGAAATACTTTCTCTTCTTTAATGGGGGCGGAATGGATCAAATGGAATCTAACTTGTGAGATTGGGAAAGAATATACGAAGAAGGTTCAATGGCCAACCTTGTTTGGGTATCTTTGCTGGGATGCATGGGTATCACGATGTAACAAGTTGTTTGCTTGTGAGGCGTCTGATGGGGGTCCGAATGCACATCATAGTTTCTTTAGAGCATGTTCGGATAACGATATTCTCAAGGAAGATGTTATGGAGAAGAGAATTAATAGTTCTCATGCAAACTAGATTCAGAATGAAGAGGGCTTCATCAAAGTAACAGTTGATGGATTAGTCTTGCAGGATGGAAGGAGTGGATGCAGAGGTTGAATTCGAGACAAAAATGATAGATGGCTAGTAGGATTCATTCCAAACTTGTTAATGTTCCTCTGGCTGTTGCAAAAAGAATTGGTTGCATCTAGGAACTTCAATTATGTTGGTACCGAGGGTATAAAAAAATTTAAGTTAGTTACTGATTGTATAAATGCCATTAATTATATGTTGAGAGGATGTGATCAACATCATCCTTTCAAGGATGTTGTAGATGATATCAGAATACTTTTTTTTGTAGAGATTGGAAAGTTGTAGTCACTCATGGATATAGAGAGATCATAATTATTGCGGATCGATTAGCAAGATACTCTCACAACAGAGATGTAACTTTTTGTCTATTTCATCAACCTCCTCCTTTTATTCAAGAGGCGGAAGTTGAAGAAGGTTAGAAGTCTCTGCTGAGATTGTTGTATTGTCCTTGTTGATATTTCGAATACAAAATTATTCAAAAAAAAAAAAAACTAATGGCCTCATTAAAAAAGTATTTTTAAATTTGAATCCACTACAGTCTCCATGCATGTGGTTAGCTTTTAAAATGAGTTATATATAATGCATAGAAATAGTAATCGCTATCAAATATCAACGTTAGTAATCATGTCATTAATTACGTTAAGGCACGGCGATTCAAATCCAATGTTAGTGAAGGCAACAGCTCACCTAACATCCGCGTTTGTCAACTCTTTTCTTTTCTTTTTTCTTTTTTTTTTTTAAAAAGAACCTATGGCTGACAAATAAGTTTAGAGCAACTTCCCCGCCTAATGTGTTTTTTACTTTTTTTCGTTGGGTGAAGGTTTAATACTTGTTTGGATTAAGGTAAAAATTATTTTTTTATGTAATTTACGGTGTACAAAATAAGATATAAGAGGAGTTTTATTTCGACTTATGTAAATGTATTTTTCTAACGCTATTTCAAACACGCCCTAAGAATACTCATAAACTTTTATCAAAAGAGCGCTTAACACTAAATACATTTCGGAGGTGCAAAAATACTTATGAACATTCAAAATGGGAGCGAAAACACCAACACTTTAAACCAAAAGCACAAGTCCAAATGAAGAGAGTTGTTTAGAAACAACACGGTTTTGCACTATTGCAAATAGCTAGTCTCATCCTTGTGAGTATGCTCATCAGTGGTCCAAAATCAAGAAGTAAAACTGAATTTATTGGCTTCTATAGATATTTCATTACTTGAAGGGATTGTATGATTGTTAGAAGATTCTCCCTTAACTAGGATGTTTTCCAGAAAGAAACCAGGTTCTTTAGGCTCAAGTAAAACACCTCCACTAAAGATAACCACAAAGAAGACCAATTTTGATGCATCGCAGTACTTCTGATTCAATGTAAGACCTCTCTAAATGTTCATCGACAAATTTTAGTGGGACTCCCTCATTCCACAACCTCCATGTCTACATGAATTCAAAATATTGAATCAATTACCAATTTCATTAAAGATAAGAGAAAACCGAGGCTACAATTGTTACTAACATGTCCGATAAGATTAACACTTTGGCTTGGCAAGAAATGGCTCTTATTTTTCATGTCACTCATTATTTCTAGCAGTAATACTCCAAAACTGAACACATCAAATTTGACCAAGAATAGTTCATGAATTGTGTTTTCAGGAGCTATATATCCACTATTAGAAGTTGTCAAGAGGTTAATATCATATTCACTAATGTGCATGCATATCTACAAAATCAAATATCATAAAGCATACTTACTATGTACCAACTATTTGCTTTGTATTATCTTCATTTTAATCTCTCCAAATATTCTTGCCAAACAAAAATATGAGATTTTTGGATTTAATTCACAATCCAATAATATAGTACTTGCTTTAAGGTCTCTATGGACGATTTTTAATCTAGAATCCTGATGAAGATACATGAGCCCTATAGCAATTCCGTGAATAATGTGAAAACACTTGGATCAATCAAGAAGTTTGCTTTTAGAACCTACAAGAATTTTTAATGTGCCGGTACTTATCATTATCCAATAAGAAATAAAAGAAAATGATGAAAATCAACTGATTGGGCATACGAACCAAAAATAAATGAATCTAAGCTTTTGTTGGGCAATGTATTCATATATGATACTTGAATGCAACAACCAAGAATCTTAACATGATTACGGTGCTGGAGTATGGCACACAATTTGACTTCATTCTTGAGAGGAACATTGTTAAAGCCGTTTCACCACAATTTCTTGTCATTTTCTCACCATATAAATGATTGTCAACATGTAACATCATAAATCAAAAGATTAATTATAATATTTTACTCTTACTAACAAGTTAATTGCATGCTTACCCTGTATACAACAATCACCTTTATTTTACTCTTGTTGGGGGGAGAGGCGTCAGTTGACTGACGCCTCTTGGTTTGGGGGTGATTTTTTTTTTTGGGGGATGGGACGTGTTTGGGGTGAGGGTGGGGGTCGGGGCCGGGGCCAGCAGGGGGGATGTGTGGGGGTGGGGGCCAGCAAGGGGGGACGTGTGGGGGTGTGGTCCAGCAAGGGGGGGTGGGGGCAGCAGAGGCGTCAGTCGTCGGTTGACTGACGCCTCTGCTGACTGACGCCACCTGTCAGAGGCGTCAGTCAACTGACGCCTTTGACTGCCTTAGTTTGAAAAAATTTTATGAAACTGCTCTGATTAGGTATAATTTTTGTTAAAAGTTGCTACTTTGATGCTTTTCCCGAAAGCCTTTGATCATCTTCACTCCATGTTAGGTCTAGTATTGAGTATAATGTTTGGTTGTGGTTGTGGACTAATCTTGTAACCAGTGACTCATTTTTCACATAGTAAGCTGTATACATCTCATCTTTATTCCAGACAAACTTTACTTTATAATGTGGGTTTTTCGTCACATGAGACATGCCACTGAACCAGATAATTGTGTGGTACAAGCTCTGCTGTAAAGTCTCTAAACGAAGGGTCGTCCCAATTCTTCCATGCTGCATAATGTCGATTAAGACCAGTTTTCAGGCCCCATCCAAGCTTCATTCCTGGCAAAATTGTATTACAAGGATAGTCGAAAATAGATGGAGGGAAATGGAAAATCGCTGATTTTCCATTGCTTGACATGTTTGGTTGGTAATGGAAAATCACTGTTCATTTTCCATCAAGAACCTATTTTCCTTTTTGTATGGGAAATAAAATCCTTCCAATAAGCTAAACCAAATGAGCTCTTCCATGAGAAAATCTTGTGAAAAATACTGAATTGCCCCAACATGGGTTCCGATGGCGGTGGTATGGTCTCCGATTTCTCCTTCTTTGGTCTGTTATTCCCAGCGGTGAGAGTGATGGAGTAAGACGCTCATGATGGTCTCTTCTCTCGTCTCACTCCTCGATTTCCCTCTCTCTGTTCTTAGCTTTTTCTCTGTTCCAAGTCGGCAAGATCAACGGTGAAGGTGGAGGAATGAAGGGTGCAAGGTAATGGTGCAGATGTCATATTCAAACTTAAATTCACTCTTCTTTTTCGTTTATATTAACTTCTCTTCTCTTTCATCTCTCTACCTTCTTTCATTACGTTTGGCCATCTCCTTTACAGAGCATTTATTCCTGCCGGAGCTTCCTTCATTCTTCTCTCAGCAAAAAAAAAAAAAAAAAGCAACAACATATTTTATGATAAGTTTTTGCTCTTTTATTTTTCTTATGGTCTTCTTCCTCGTTTTTAATGTGTTGTTCCCTCCCTCCTTCCTTCCTGTTCTTTAACGCTCTGTTTTTTCTATTTTTTCCCCTCACTTTCTTCTTCTTTTCCGGCCGTCCGTTTTTCTTCAATCCACTGAGTCCTGGCTTAAATCCGGCTTCCAACTTGAAAGCCGGTTCTGAACGGTTTAAAGCGGCTTATCTCCTCGGAGGGCCCAAATCTCTGAACCAAGCCGGCAAGGTGGCCGGACGGCGGCTGGTCCGGGTATGAAAACATTGCTTATTAGTTTAGTGATGTGAAAATAATAGATGAGGGGAAAGGAATAAGAGAAAATTTAATATTATCCTTTTTTTTTTTACTTTTTGAAAGAAACATAAGGGAAAATAATACTACCTCCGGTCCTAATTATAGGAGCATTTTTTTAATACAAATTGCACTACAAAAATATTCTTATAATTAGGAGAGGAGATAGTAATACATAAACTATTATATCCTTAGTTTTTTTAAATGGTTTATCTTCTTTCTTTTCATATTGTAATACCCCGAAATTTGAATTAGGGAATTTAAGGGCCAAAGTGCCAAAATGACGAAAATTCCCCTAAGGGACATAAATGACTTAGAAAAATTATGGAAAATACCCTTGTAAATTATAAAATAATGCATGAGGCATGGAAATTCTAATGTTAAGGCAAAAGATTGAAGATAAAGGAGTGTCTTAATTAAGAAAATTATCAACAAGTGATAATAAAGTAATTAAGTAATATTGAGCTAATTACTTAAGCTCGAGCAAAGAAAATTATGAAATAATTATGTAAAGCTCAAAAATTTGTGGAAAAAGGTTTAAAATTAGTAAAAATATGTTTACTAATTAATTGGAAATTTTGGAGAAAAATAGTTGAGTTTAGGTATTTTTAAGCCTAAATACAAGTTTGGACCAATAGGAAAATTATAAAATAATTATTTTATATTAAATAAAATATAAAACGAAAATATATAAAATATAAAAAAAAATGGATCAGATGTTGACCGAAATTGTGGAAGCAAAATGAAGATGAGAATATCTAGATATTATATCAACTTGTAATATTTTAATATTTTAATTAATTAAAGTAAAATTTGATGAATAGTAAATTAAAAATTAGGAAACGGATCCTATCTGGAGATCTAGGAATGAGAATTCCAAAGTCAAGGTAAAATATTGATCAGTGAGTTTTTACCTTTAAGTGACCTCTTCCGGAAGTTAATTCCGAGGCCGTTTGTGCATTTTCCTAATAAAACAAAATAGGGAAAAATGCATATAGGCATATTTTTGGAAATGAAGAAAATAAATTCTAACTCAATATCTAGGAATGAGTTTGAATTTATATGGACATATTTGGAATCAGTGAATTATTTCCAAGAGATTGGTGATTTCGAAATGCGTTCAAACCTGACGAGTTCGGACACGTTTTCGAGAAACTTCAATGGACAGTTGGAACCCCGTCTAGAGTCAAAATTCAAGTTTAAATAGATATTATTGATGAGGAAGAGAAGGTCTTCAAAGTTGTAAATCCATAATTTTGAGATTTTTCGAAATTACGCGAATCGGAGTACCGATCGGGAAATCCACCTGATCAGGGCATAAAGTAAGGTGATCACCATTTTGGACCACTCCCTTGCTGCCACATCAGCTGCTGCATGTCGACCAAGAGAGGGAAAGGAGAGAGAAAACTTGTTCAAGAAGTTTTCTAAAATGAAAAGGGAAAATTACAACTTTGGACCCAAAATTTGAGAAGGGAAAATTACACCTTAGGACCCACTTTTGCCTATATAAAGGCATGAGTTCCTCTTCATTTTCTCACCCCATTCTCAAGTGCAAAACCAATTCTTGAGAGAGAAAGAAGAGAGAGAAGCTCTGGGGGAAGTTCTGCCGAAGTCTTCAACGGGTAAGTCTTTCGGTCTTTAGTTTTTAGTCTTTAGTTTAATAGTTAGTAAGGCTAGAATAGTCTTTATTTTTTTATGATTTGGGTATCATATGGGAGGGCTATTTTAGTCTTTATTTTCAAGAATCATAAATGCGTCGAAGTTCTGGCGAAATTTTGGGAAGAAAATAGCCTATGTAGTGGTTACTGGCGAAATTCCGCCAAGTAGGTTATAGGGGCAAAATGGTAATTTTTACCTAAAATGCCGATTATAATGTCAAATTACTAATGGAAGTGACATTATTCTCATAGGATATCTGAAACGTTGATTCTGCTGCCGTTACGCCCCGACGTCTGCATTGTTTCACGATTTTCAGTAAAAGTACAGTTTTCCGTAAAACGTGCTAGAAATACCGTAATCCGTCAACGAAGGTACGTTCGCGTACTGGTAACCTTAACTCTGATGTTTATTGTATGCATATGTGTATATTGTCTGTCATGCCAATTGTATGTCATGCCTGTACTCCGATTGTACTACTGTCTGTACTCCGATTGTACTATTGTTCTGTACTTTGATTGTACTATTGTCTGTACATCCGATCATTGTACTATTGTCTGTACATCCGACTGTACTATTGTCTGTACTCCGACTGTACTGTTGTCTATCATCCGACTATATGATTGTCTGTCATCCGATCAGTATTGTTGTTGCCATACATATCGATATGTATATCCTATGTCCGACCATAGTAAATGTTGCCAAGAGTCTATGAATGTCATTGTACATATATGATGTATGTAATCATGAGGTTAACCGTTACACCGGGTTCGATGCATGGACCTCGGCTCTTAACTTAGCTTCAGGGTCGGGTGGACCGAGGACCGAGGAGAGGGGCAAGCAAAGACGCCTAAGAGTCCCAGTGAAGACTCCTTTCGTCATTTCTTTTGAAACATACGTATCGCTGTTTAAACAGCAAAACATGTTACCATGGGTATTTTAATATATATATCAGTTACTCAATCGCTCCGGTGCACTACTATGATCATTTTGAAATGATGTTTAGAAAAAAAAAATTTATACTGCTTTAGAAAAGTCGGGTTGTTACACATATATATAAAAATTAACTATGTTGCCATTAATCTTTATTTCATTTCAGAAAATTCAACATTTTGATTAAATTTATGGGGAGTGGGGGGGGGGGAATCCAATGGGCAATGCACTTTTGGGTAATAAGAGAAGAGTAAACAGATATAAGCATTTGGGACATCTTGCCAGGGAGATGATTGAGATGAGAGAATGGATGCCATCTTTGATGCCACAGGTAAAGGTGAAAATTTAAAACTATTATGGCGCTAAATACTCCTCTGATGCTATTTGTAAGTCACATCAAGAATGTTTCACGTAGACTAAAAAAACATTAAACTTCCTTAACCCTGCCTTAAAATTATGAGTAAGTCACAATAAATGATTTTCTTATCAGTAGGATTGAATTTGTAACATCCCACTTGCAAAAAAGTTCCCACACCACTAGGTTGCAAGGACTTTGGCCATAGTAATAAGATATTTTAAACTGAAATTTATATGGAAAAATTATTACCATTGCCTCAATGAATTGGCATGCACAATCAAAAACACACACACACACAACCATTGGGTAGGTTGACTTGGTGATCAGATCAAAATATGGTATTTTTTTCCTCCACAGAATGTGTTTGAATAAAATAGCAATGATATATTTTGAATTCAAAACACAAACTTCAAATTTACTGTATCTTCTGCCAATTACAAATTGATGAATCCACCAAATTCTTATAATACAATCAAGGCAAGAAAATGAAAATGGCTCGTTTCAAGGATGCTATAAGTTAAAACTTTGGATGTCAATTCTAACTTTTTCTAAAGCAGATGTACATAAAAGTTCTAATTCCTCGATGCAATACAAGTTGGTGCAATTTTCATGCCAAGTGTATTCTTTCAGGGTACAATTTTCTATGTCAACAATGTTAGGGGATCAAAGACATTGTTTTTATTTACACTAAGCACAATGCCAAATCAAGAGAGTTGTTTAGAATCAATATCGTCTTGCATTACTGCAAATACCACATCTTATCCTCAAGAGTAACCTCAATAGTGGTCAAAAATTAAGTAAAATTGACTCTACCTGGCTTTTAACAAAGTGATAGATATTTCATTACATGAAAGATTTGTATTTTTGTTAGAAGATTCTCCCCTAATTGGGATGCTTTCCAAAAGGAAACCAGGTTCTTTAGGCTCAGGCAACACACCATCACTATTCAACATTATAACAACAGATGTCATATCTGGCCTGTCATCAGCATGGTATTGTAGACAAAGAAGACTGATGTGGATGCACCGCAATACTTCTGATTCAATGTAAGAATCCTCCAAATGTTCATCGACGAATTTTAGTGGGACTCCCTCATTCCACATCCTCCATGCCTACAGCAATTCAAAGCATTAAATCAGCTACCAATTTCAGTAAAAATAACATAAAAGTGCACTCTGACTCCTTGTTACTAACATGTCCAATGAGATTAACACTTTGACTTGGCAAGAAGGGCCCCCGATTTTTCAAGCCACTCACTATTTCTAGCAGTAATACTCCAAAGCTGAACACATCAGATTTGACCGAGAATAGTCCATGAATTGCGTATTCAGGAGCCATATAACCACTATCATAAGTCAAAAAGAGTTAATATGATATTCAGCAATGTACATATATACAAAATCAAATATAGCAAAGCATACTTACAATGTACCAACTATTTGCATTGTATTATCTTCTTTTTGATCTCCTCCAAATATTCTTGCCAAGCCAAAATCTGAGATTTTTGGATTTAACTCACCATCCAATAATATGTTACTTGCTTTAAGATCTCTATGAACGATTTTTAATCTAGAATCTTGATGAAGATACATAAGCCCCCGAGCAATTCCACAAATAATGAGAAAGCGCTTTGACCAATCAAGAAGTTTACTTTCAGAACCTACAATTTTTTAATGTAATGATACTTCTCATTATCCAATAAGAAATAAAAGAAAAAGTTAAAGCGTGTTGATTGGGCATACAAACCAAAAATAAATGAATCCAAGCTCTTGTTGGGCATGTATTCATATATGAGCATTTTCTCCTCTCCTGGTATGCAACAACCAAGAACCTTGACAAGATTACGGTGTTGAAGTTTGGCACACAATTTGATTTCATTCATGAATTCACTAAGACCTTGAAAAGAACTTTGTGAAAGCCGTTTCACCGCAATTTCTTGTCCGTCCGCAAGTATACCCTACCATTTTTACATCATATAAATGATTGACAATATGTAACACAAAAATTAGAACAGTAACTTGTAATATTTTACTCTTAGTTGTAAATTAATTTTAAACTTACCCTATATACGGGACCAAAACCACCTTCGCCAAGCTTGTTGTCTGGTGAGAAGTTATTAGTAGCATTAGCTATTACGGCAAGGTCATATATACGTTGCTCCATATTTCCTTCATAGCCTTCTTCATTGTTTACTGCTATCAATGTTTTTAGCTCAATATTTCCGTCAGAGCCTTCTTCCTTGTTTCCTGCTAACAAGGTTTTCTTAGTTCACTTTCGTAAATCAAATGAAATATATACATAGGAAAAAAAAAACTATGAGTAGCATTAGCCATTTCAAATGCCATTTATAGGTAGCTCCATATTTCTTTAGGAGCCTTTCTCGTTGGTTACTGTTAGTGTTAACAAGGTTTTCATCGTATGATTGGATACACGAAATGAGAGAAATTTAAAAAAAAGAATAATGAAAGGAAATCGTTCATTGGAAAACACAATGACATCAAGCTCAATCATGTTCATTTATCCTCCAGACAGCCTCCGACTTCGTACGAAGATGGGCAAAGGAGGGAAAAAGTAAAGGCAGTTGCATTGGGAAGTTTACCTATAGAGGTTCTTCTGCGGATGTAAATGTAAAGTATCACAACAGCCAACAAAGTGGTCACTGTTACAGCAATCACCTTTGTCTTATTTCCATTAGCTTCATGGAGTTCAGCTACATAAGGAAATGAAGTAAGAGTCAATAGACAAAAAGTTGAGTTTGCTAAATCAATCCAAAGACGATTGAAAAATGAACATGAAAAGGCCACACCTGTTTCTGGAGAAGCAAGGCGAATATATAAATCCTGGTCATCAAAGGGAACCTGCCTTGTATCAACTAAATCACCAAACCACATAACACAACCACTACCTCCTTCCCTGATATCTGAGTTAGCATAAGCATTACAAGAGCAATTTTCCCAGCATTTGGCTTTGCATTCCTCAAGGGTCATACTTGCATTAACCCACGTGTATGTCGTATCTGGCAATTTCAGCCCACTAAACTTGACAAAATAATCCTTATTTCTTTCCCTGCAACTCCATGATTTATTGCGGATGCACCCTTTTGACCAGTCCATTGCATTCCAATTTTTGGGATATTTCGGCAAGAATCCTGTCAAGCACTGGCATATTGGTGTCTCACCCAGGACGCAGTTTCCATTCGGGCCGCAACGATTATATATGTCGCAATTGTCACCGGGCGAAAAACTAAAGGTAATCCACCTTTGATCATCTTCGCTCCATATTAAGTCCACTGTAGAGTATAATGTTTGGTTTAAGACAAATCTTTGAATCAGTGACTCATTTATGATTTTATAAACCAAGTACACCTCATCTTTATTCCAGACAAACTTGAATTTATAAAGTGGATTCCTCGTCACATGAGAGTAGCCACTCAACCGGACACCATTCCAGGGGCCACCCCTCGAAAGCTCTGTTGGGCCCAGCCAGCTTGCTATCTCGGGATAATTGTGTAGTACAATCTCTGCTCCAAAGTCTCCAGTAGAAGGGTCGTCCCAATTCTTCCAAGCTGTACAACGTCGATTAAGGCGAGTTCTTAGGTCCCATCCAAACTTCATTCCTGGCAAAATTGTATCAGAAGGATAGTCAAAGCTTTGCCACAAGTAATTTTGAGGCTTTAGATCTTTCCCTTCTCTTAGAACCAAGTTTCCAGAGCCTAAAAGCTGCAAAATTGGACTCAAGGCCTTTTTGGTGGAATTTGCCAACCAAACAATAGTCTCATCATTGCTGAGAAGTACATGTCCCTCTGCGTTTATGCTCAACAGGCCAGAGTTGTTTTTGACGGATCTGTTTCTGTTGGCAACCCAAACAACAGTTCTGCCAGGGATTTTGTGGTACCAGATTCCAACATAGCGGTCTGTGGAAGTTCCTGGGCTGAAGAAACCCATTTCAAAGATTTCATTTTCAGAAACCAAGGTCTGGCCATCAGGAAGAGACTCAAACTGGGTAAGGGTATCAGTTGCAAAAGAAAACCTAGAGAAGAACAAAAGCAGATGTGGAAGAAGAAGCAAATAAGGAAGAATAGCCATTGATTTAATGACTCGGTCTAAACTATAAAGAATAAATATACCAGAGATCCTGACGGGGCACACGTTGAAAGGGCAGCCAATATGAAGTTTGCAGGTTGACTATATTCTCTTCAACTCAGAAAAACTGTTCTCTTTCCTTCACGATAGAGATCATAATTTTCAACACAAGAATCATATATATATATATTATAGAAAAAAGTTTAAGTAGCGGGTTGAAATATTTTGTGTTGTAATTTTCCTCATAAAATATTTTCTTGGGAGTAATTTTAATGTCACTTAATTCTCAAAAGTCGCGCTAAGTACTTTTTTAAGGAACAATCAACCTCCTAAAATAATTTTTCTCATATGTATCTTTTTTTTTAATGTATCTTTTAACATTTTTAATAATTAGTTTTTTAATTTAGTCATCATAGATATTTTCTAGACTTATCTTCAACATCATCAACTCTAATATTTTATTATTTGGACAAAACCTTCAACCAATTCTCCCATCAATAAATGCTACTTGGATTTGTTAAACAGGTCATCGTTTAACTTACTCTTTTCCATCTCCGTTGACTAGCAACAAACTTGATTAAACCCACATCCCTAAAAATAAAAGGAGTACAACGACTTGCTTTCCCAATTAATTATCTATGATTCTGTCTATTAACAGATCGAAGGGGGAGGGCTGCAAATACGTATATGCTGTGAACGGAAAGACTACCTCTTGAACCTTCAAACTGTATGAAAAGAAGCAAGTTTCACGTTGACAATAATAAAAGATACAAGATTTTTCCCCACATATACTGAAGTAAACAAATTGGCCGACTCTGGTATAATATTCACAATGAAGAGATTGAAGTAGAACCTGCGGATGAGGCATATATTCAGCTTGATCCATGGCTTTTTTCATCTCATGCCATCCATGATCCTACAACAGTTTTCCAAAAGCAAAATAAACCACAGAATTTGGTGCTCAGATCGCTGTCGACCTCTCTTGCCCACAAATCCTGTATGCTGATCCTGTTGTGACAAGTGTGGAAAGCACAGCCCCCAGAAGAATAAAATGCTGACTTGGTGATCTTGATCTCAGAAAACCCGTATTCTTTCCCTTCACTGTGGAAACTAGATTTTCAATGCAATAGTAAGATTAGTGACTTTTTCAAACGTATGAATAAGAGTGTCACATCATATTCAGAATTTCAAACTAAATTCCAAATTCAATATCCTTTTAGTGGGGTCAGGGAAAGGAAGGTTCGGGCCTTTTTTTCTTGGGATAATTGGCTTCTACCATCAAATTGTTTTCTGATCGTCCTAATCTAAGAAAATTACCATTTTTTTAATAATTTCTACCACACATATTCAGATAGGAGAGGGTCGCATGAAACATATAAAAGATTTGGTTTCGTAAAAAAACCTGGAGAAGAACAGAAGCAGATGGGGAAGAAGAAGCAAATAAGGAAGAATAGCCATTGATTTGATGAATCGGTCTAAATTAAAAAGAATAGCCATTGAAAGGGCAGCCAATAAGAAGTTTGCAGGTTGACTATGTGCTCTTCAAATCAGAAAAACTGCTCTCTTTCTTCACGATAGAGAACGTAATTTTCAACGCAAGAATAAGATAATGACTTTTTCTCATGTATATCCATATTTTTAATGTATCTTTAACATCTTTAATAATTAGTTTTTCAATTCACTCAAAAGGAGTACAACGACTTATATTTACTTCCATTCACTCAAAAGGACGTGGCCGGCTTCACTTGTCTCTATTAACAAGTTGAAGGAGTGGATCTTTTGCTTGCTTTTGTTTCCTTTTCCAATTAATTATCTATGATTCTGTCTAATAACAGATCGAAGGGGGATGGCTGCAAATATGGATATGCTGTGAACGGAAAGACTACGTCTTGAACCTTCCAACTGTATGAAAAGAAGCAGTTTCATATTGACAATAATGAAAGATACAAGATTTTTCCCCACATATACTGAAGTAAACAAATTGGCCGACTCTGGTATAATATTCACAATGAAGAGATTGAATTAGAACCTGCAGATGAGGCATATATTCAGTTTGATCCATGGCTTTTTTCATCTCATGCCATAGAAGATCCTAAAACAATTCTCCAAAAGCAAAATAAACCACAGAATTTGGTGCTCAGATCGCTGTCGACCTCTCTTGGCCACAAATCCTCTTTGCTGATCACACCGCCACCGCCCTCTTTCCACGACTGCCGCTACAACTCCTTGGTCACTGCTGCCCCACTTCTCCTTTGCCGCCGTGTTGATTCACAGTCGCCCAGAGCTGCGGCATATAGGGTTTGTGGTATTTGGGGTTGTGAACGAACGGAGATGGAGAAGAGTGACGGAGTTAGTGAATTTTTTTTTTTTGCTCGAAGACGGAGTTAGTGATGACGTGCTTAAAAAAATCCAAATGGCACTTATTAGATTGGATATAAGGAAATTTTGTTCTTATTATTTTGGACAGTGAAAACAAAAAAATATCACTCTGCTTTTATTTATAAGTCTATTTTAATCAAAAAAATTAGTCATATTTTCAAAAATTCAGTTTCATATAATAAATGAGATTGTGACAGTTTTACCCATATTAATTATACTTATAAAGATAGAGAGAGAAGTAGTTGAAAAATATTCGATCATAAATTAGAGTAAAATTGAAAATTTACCCTCATAATCATTGAGTTAATTATCTTTCCTTGATAGTGAGATTTAATCAAAATAAACTTATAAATAAGACCAAAATGGTAAGTATTTACATTTAATATGACTACCAGAAAGGTGGAAAGTTTTCATTTAACTTTTACTCATTACTAAAATAATTAAAAATTAGGGTTGAAAACATAAAAAATAAACCTAGAAAATATTTAGGGAAAATTCCAAATAAATACCGCTTAAAATTGTAAAATCCCCAGAAGTCTTTCGAATTTGTAAAAAGACTGAGAGGTACAAAGGACCTATGAGGGATATACAAATTCGGGTGAAATTACCCTTTTGCCCTTAGTTTTAAATAAATCAAAAAATAAAAATAAAATACCCTCCAACCCCTCCGCCACCAGCCACCACCGCCGGTCGGCCACCGATGGTGACCTCGGGCGGTGATGGTCGCCGTGGCCAGTGGCCAGTGGCGGTGGTGGTCGCCGGTGGCCGGCGGCGGGGGTTGGAGGGTTTTTTTTATTATTATTAAAACTAAGGGTAAAAGGGTAATTTCATTATGCCTGAAATATTTTTAGTAAGCAATATGATTTGGGTAAAAGGGTACTTATTTAATATGAGTACTAAGCAATATTTTTAGTAACATTATGCCTGAAATATTTTTTCAAGATCATAAAATAATTTTTTAAGACCATAAATTATTTCTTCAATACCAGTCAGTATCCTTTTAGTACCAGCCAGTACCCTGAAATATTTTTTCAAGATCATGAAATAATTCTTCAAGATCATGAAGAATTTTTTCAGTATCATTCAGTATCCTGAAATATTTTTTTACTATCTGGCAGTGTCCTAATTTTTTTTTCTTTTTATAGGAATCAGGTGTGCGTGCTTTGCTGAAAAACAAAAAAACGCTGTCGTTTGAGGAGCAGCATATGGGATGGACAAAGGATACAAGCCAAATCCGTTTTTTTCCTATCATTTTTTGTAAGTCAATTCCATCCACTACTTGGGACACGCCAATCCAAACAAGCTTGTTAGATGGAATGGATACTTGTAGCAGATTTCTCTGCTTCAGTTCGCAGAAATTAGTGGCTGAAGAAACCTGGTTCCGAGCTTCCAGACCCAATTAAGCTTCCATCTTCTGAACCCAATGCGGTAGTAGAATCAGCCATTAGAGCCTTCGTTGGCAAAGGGGTCAGATTTTCTCGTTAAAGGAGGGGGTTCAATCCTGGAGTTGGTTAAGGTGTTGGGGGGAAAAATCCTAGGAGTCTAGGAAGCAGTAGAAATACTGGGGAGGAGAGGTGGAGGCATGTGTACCTTCTAACCCAGTATATCCTATGGACTGGGCTCCAAACGCGCTGCCCTTGGATTGTAGGTGAGCCCAACCCCTTTCCTAAAATTTATGTAAAAACAAAAACAAAAAAGAATCAGCCATTAGTTGCAGAGGAAAGTGGAGGGTAATTTGAACGTAACCGGAAATAAAGAAGGGAGAGTCCCAAGGATCACAAATAAATACATTTAGGTCCCACCAAGAATTCACATTACACAAAAGTCCCTAGGGACTTCGTATAATTATATGTCAATGCAAAATGACCATTAAGGACAAGGGAAAACACACATAATCCACGAGCACCTTCTCATTCCATCGTATTCGACCAAGCCCGAGCACCTTCTTCGACGTCGTCGCCCGAGCACCTTCTTCGACGCCGTCGCCCGAGCGACCTTCCTCGACGCCGTCGCCCGTGCACCTTCTTCGACGCCGTCGCCCGAGCAGCCTTCCTCGACGCCGTCGCCCGAGCGACCTTCTTCGACGCCGTCCATTCGACCGAGAGACTGGGACAAGCGTCGAGAGACAAGTGAAATTAGCGTCTTTATTTTTCTTCCCCTTCCTTGTTCGTCGCCGGTGGATTGCGCGAGACTCCGCATCGTGTAAGTGAGTGTTCGCGGTAGTTTTTAGGGTTATTTGAAATTTTAATTTTCGCTTCCTTCCTCTTATTACTCTTAGCAAAACGAATTTATAAACCATTTCTTCATTCTTGCAAAACTAATATGGATTCGAGTGGGTAAGAATGAGATTGGACAAAGCTATGCGTAAAATTTTTAGTTAATATGTTCCCGATGATTTTTTCCCCTCTTATTACTCTTACTTGTTATTGCTCTTGAAGGTCTTAGACTCTTAGGATTTGTTATCATCGCCATTGATTTCAGAGAGGTTGTGGATAACTGGATATTGTGCGTAGATACCACATTTTGCAAGAACTTGTGCGTAGATACCACATTGTGCGAAAATGATTGATGAAATCGAGAAACTCATTGCTTTGATGTCCGAATGATAATCTAAGGTTTATAAAGATTATAGCCATTATCATTTGTTTTTCCACACTCGCTTTTAGTAGTAGGCCCTTTTAGCCAAGTTTTCCTCCCTATATAATACCTACCCTGGTTTTGTTCTTCCCTCCCTATACAAATGTAAGTAACCGAGTTTCATGATATTTGCTTTAGTCTGAATAATTAAGTTGCTTCTGTTGTGACTAAACACTACTTAGTTCATTGGAATTGGAACTGGAATTGTTGGATGCTGCAACTTAATAGAGCTTAAAAACTTAAACTTTTGGGTGGAATTGCATTTTTCTTTTAATCTATCTGAAGTAAAGAAGGCCAAAACATGATTGAGTTGAGTTGAATTAGAAAGTGGGATCATATGCAATTCATTCAACTTTTCCGAAGGAATTTGAGCCACCGAACTTCATTTTGCTAAAGTCATTGCCTTTTGAATTCAAAGTTCATATTCTCCGAATTTATCTTAAAATTGTCTTGATGTGAATCTACTTGGTTTTCACAATTCCTTGGTGTACTAGGTTATATAATCTTGTGTTTGTAACTTTGCTTTTATGAACATCTCCACAATCAATTGAGTTGAGAACTTTCTTTAGTTGAATGAACTTGATATAATTAATTGACTATGTCCTTGAGAGTAAAAGGGGGGAAAAATCAGAGTCAAAATTAATTTTTAACTTGTTTGAAATTGAACTTTTATGAAGTCACAACATTGTATGATGCCATTAATCCCTTAGAAAAGGTGTGGCCCGTTTTTGTTAAATGGAGATTGTATTCCTTTCGCATTGTTATTGCATCAACATAGAAATAGTAAATCTTAAATTTAGGATGATTACAACAAACTATGTTAATGAATGCATGGGCTTTACTTCAAACCAAAGATGATGAATAATTGAGCTTGTTTACGTCTTGTTATGAGAGATTGCTTCAAACCAATGATAATGAATGCATGGTGACTGAAACATTTTTATGTTCATACGAGAGATTGCTTCCATAAAATACTTCAAGAGTGAAACGTAACTATTTGCCAAAGGAAGACAAATTCGACCAAGTAAATCGGGCCAAAGTGCATTTGCAAAATGATACGTAAGTATTTTGGGTTCATTGTTGTTCATCACTTTGAAATTTTTGGTTGGTATGTGACATTTTCATTTCAGCATTCTTGTGGTATCCATGTTCTATCATGGTTACACGGATGGAATGGCTCTCCCCAAGACAAAGAAGGGTATACCATGCCTAAGTTATCACAAGAACAACTGAAGCAGATTAAGGTTGAATGCTTATGGTGGCTTGTATCGCATGAGAATAACACACATGCGCAGAAGGTGTTGTCCCGACTGCCAGGCAACCAACAATCGAAGAAGAAGAAATAAAGTTGTAGATGTTATTGTAAAATAGTTGAAATTGTTTGCATTGAGAATAGGCTTATTTTGACAATGTATATGGCAACTGAATGTATGAAAGCAAGATCTATGTTGAAAGCAATGCAAGATCTGACTATTTTGAATGTTGAGTAAACTGAAAGCCTATGGGAATGTTGAGTAAGATCGACTATTGTGACTAGCCTTCGAGCCAAATGTATATTATTAATGGGAAAAACTATGTTGAATGTTGAGTAAACTGATAATGTGTTGTTCAACAGGGGAATGAGAATTTTTGAAAACCTTCGTTTTTTGCATTGTGACTTCCAGAGGCTATTTACAACACAAAAAGTATAGATTTACAACAAATCTGAAAACCTTCGTTTTTTGCATTGTGACTTCCAGAGGCTATTTACAACACAAAAAGTATAGATTTACAACTGAAAAAGTATAGATTTACAACAAGTATGAAAACCTTCGTTTTTTGCATTGTGACTTCCAGAGGCTATTTACAACACAAAAAGTATAGATTTACAACCGAAAAGTATAGATTTACAACAAATCGAAAACCTTCGTTTTTGCATTGTGACTTCCAGAGGCTATTTACAACACAAAAAGTATAGATTTACAACTGAAAAAGTATAGATTTACAACAAATCTGAAAACCTTCGTTTTTTGCATTGTGACTTCCAGAGGCTATTTACAACACAAAAAGTATAGATTTACAACTGAAAAAGTATAGATTTACAACAAATCTGAAAACCTTCGTTTTTTGCATTGTGACTTCCAGAGGCTATTTACAACACAAAAGTATAGATTTACAACTGAAAAGTATAGATTTACAACAAATCGAAAACCTTCGTTTTTGCATTGTGACTTCCAGGCTATTTACAACACAAAAGTATAGATTTACAATCGAAAAGTATAGATTTACAACAAATGAAAACCTTCGTTTTTGCATTGTGACTTCTTTTTTGCATTGTAACTTCCAGAGGCTATTTACAACACAAAAAGTATAGATTTACAACCGAAAAGTATAGATTTACAACAAACTGAAAACCTTCGTTTTTGCATTGTGACTTCCGAGGCTATTTACAACACAAAAAGTATAGATTTACAACCGAAAAGTATAGATTTACAACAAATCTGAAAACCTTCGTTTTTTGCATTGTGACTTCCAGAGGCTATTTACAACACAAAAAGTATAGATTTACAACTGAAAAATTTACAACCGAAAAAGTATAGATTTACAACAAATATGAAAACCTTTGTTTTTGCATTGTGACTTCAGAGGCTATTTACAACACAAAAAGTATAGATTTACAATTTGAAAAAGTATAGATTTACAACAAATATGAAAACCTTCGTTTTTGCATTGTGACTTCGTGAGGCTATTTACAACACAAAAGTATAGATTTACAATCGAAAAGTATAGATTTACAACAAATATGAAAACCTTCGTTTTTGCATTGTGACTTCCAGAGGCTATTTACAACACAAAAGTATAGATTTACAAGCGAAAAGTATAGATTTACAACAAATCACGAAACCTTCGTTTTTTGCATTGTGACATCCAGAGGCTATTTACAACACAAAAAGTATAGATTTACAACCGAAAAGTATAGATTTACAACAAATCTGAAAACCTTCGTTTTTGCATTGTGACTCCAGAGGCTATTTACAACACAAAAAGTATAGATTTACAACTGAAAAAGTATAGATTTACAACAAATCTGAAAACCTTCGTTTTTTGCATTGTGACTTCCAGAGGCTATTTACAACACAAAAAGTATAGATTTACAACTGAAAAAGTATAGATTTACAACAAATCTGAAAACCTTCGTTTTTTGCATTGTGACTTCCAGAGGCTATTTACAACACAAAAAGTATAGATTTACAACTGAAAAAGTATAGATTTACAACAAATCTGAAAACCTTCGTTTTTGCATTGTGACTTCCAAGAGGCTATTTACAACACAAAAGTATAGATTTACAACTCGAAAAGTATAGATTTACAACAAATATGAAAACCTTCGTTTTTTCCATTTTGACTTCCGTGAGGCTATTTACAACACAAAAAGTATAAATTTACAACTGAAAAAGTATATATTTACAACAAATTTGAGAATTTTGACAAAGAATATAATTTCATATAATTTCAAAGTATTAAGTTGTATGAGTAAGTGGCTATTACCCTCTCGTTACCTTCCCAAAAAACAGAGCATAATGTTTGAAAACCCTCCCCAAGAACATGAAACCCCAACTTCAACAATAAAGATGATATCTTTAACAAAATCTTAGCATTACTTACCTAGATATGAGCTTATAGTCCACTAATGAGCTCAAATTTCAACCCTTCATCAACCCTGAACATACACCCATAGAATTCGAACAGAGAAGAGAAGATGACGGCTACAATCTAAGCTTTGCCCAAGATATGAAAATGTCAATGCCTTCAACGTGGAGATTCGATTCACCATTTGCTCACGTGTGGCTCCATTTTTCCCCCGCTCCGATTTTCCACTTCTCATTCCAGCTCGTGCGCATGGTTTTCCCTGTTATCCACTTTTCGCTTTGTTCCAAAGACGTTTTGATTCCAAAGACGTTTTGTTTCCTTTCTAATGTAGGAAGGGCAATAAGGACTTTTCTTAAGATGAATTATTTACAAAAAGTCCCCGGGACTTCTTTATAATGTGAATTCTTGTCGGACCTTATTGTAATTTTTGTGTTCCTTGGGACTCGAGTGTGATTCTCCCAATAAAGAATGGACGTTGACGGGATTTATTTTATTTTATTATTTCTTGATACCCCTCCTGTTCTTGTGATTTGAATTAGTGGCGGTAGAAAGTAGAATTGTCTTTCTTTTCTTTTTTATTCAATTTGATTTTTATAAGAGGATAAAAGTCAAAATTGTAAATATGATTTATGTTTGAATTGGCGATGTAAAAACTCATATGCACCATGAAAAACAGGTCTTAATGGCTTCTTCTTAAAAAAACTTTTAGCCTAAAAATTCATTTGAAAAAACGTCAACTCAAACTTCTCACTTTGCTCTCATCGTGTTTTTTCCCTTCCTACCAGGCTTTTTAGTACCCTACCACCTTCCCAAACAAGCTTAACCCGTTAATCATGATTTTTAGAATTTTGTTTTGACTACAATATTCTTATTAACATAAAAATTATTTAAACGTTCATATTTATCAAAAGAATATTCTTTTCTTAATAAGAAATTCGAATATATACACTCACAAACTGTCTAATGCGGTATAAAACTTGGGGTTATAGGGCAATTTTATCCTTGAAATGTTAAAAAAAATAGCAATTTTGTTATAACAATTAACTCAGTTAATTTTGATGGTTACTTGATCAAATATACTGAATTGGTAGTTCACGTTTCATTCACGTCATTTTTATTAAGATGCAAATTTGTCTTGAAAGTCTATGTGTCATCTACTTCTATTTTTTTCAAGTTAGATTTGAAAATTTCAGGACAAATTTGCACCATAACAAAAATAACGTGGATGATATGTGAACTTTCAACTCAACATATTTAATCAACTAATCGTTAAAAATAACTGAGTTAACGACTATGACAAAATTGCTCCCTTTTTGAACTATTATATATAATAACATAAAAGTTTTCTTGGCTAGCTATATATCGCGTAAAAAAAAAAATCATCAAGCTCAAAATATCATGAATCATGAATAAAATACTCTCTTATTGTTGCAGCTGTAAAGGTTTCAATGGCAGATTCAATATGATATGATTTTGTTACCTATATTCATTTTCAGGATTACGTGGCAGCAAAAGAAAAATGATTTGTTATTATTAAGGATATTGTATTCCCTTATTAATTAAACTAATGGTCTCGTCAAAAAAATAATCCTTTTTAATTTGAATCTACATATTAGTCTTATTAGTCTGCACGCGTGTTCCTAATGGTTAGCTTTTAAAATGAGTTGTATATTAAATATAGAAAATAATAATAGTTATCAAACATCAACGTTCATGTAAACTCAAATCCTACGTTAGTGAAGGCCGGCTACATCAAACCTAAAGTATCCGAGAAGATATGGATGCTGGTCTTTACCAGCCTTTATCAGGGTTCGATTCCTACCTGGACCACTAGATCCCATTAAAAAAAAAAAGTATCCGAGAAGATAGCCACCATTTTCCACCTTTGTCGGTTCATTCTTTGTTTATTATTATTATTATTAGAAAAAAAGTACTCACTCACATTCTAAATACTCCCTCTGGTTCTTATTATAAGACACCAACTAACAAGTTTATTTGGTCCTTTTTATAAGGCACTTGCTTGTTCTCAATGAATAATGATTAATTTTTTCCATGTCTGCCCCTAATTAATAAAGGTAATGGGTGAGAGTAATAATTAATATAATATTAGAGTTTAGTGTAATTAGTAGGGGTAATATTGAAAATTACTTAGATTCTAGGACAACTTTATTGACTTTAACAACTTTTATTGGTTTGTGAGAAAAGTTAGTTGGTGCCTTGTAATAAAGACCAGAGGGAGTATAAAATATAGTTGACTTTTTTTTTGGGAGAGATTAAAGAAGATAAATAAGTTATTTAATTATATCATATGTTCTAATCATTAGATTATATATAAGTTTATAAGGATAGGATATTGTCACTACCAATTTTATGTCACTACCACTTTTTCATCGTTAGATCAGAATCTCATTTACCTTTATTATTTCTCTTTCCTATTGAGATTCTGATCTAACGATGAAAAAGTAGTAGTGACTTGGTAGTGACAATATCATATCCCAAGTTTATATGTTAGACAAAATAATTTGGCAAAAAAATGAAAAATTATAAATATTTTTAATTAATTTAATTAGCTTCCTTAATATCTCTAAAAAAAGTCAATTATATCTTATGTTTAGGTCCGGATTAGAAGGAGTATTAGATTATTGCATATGAGGAGAGGACGTGGAGGAAGGAGAATGCAAGTTAACTATGACACGAAGGACAAGACTGAAAATATCAAAATATGATGGGGTTAAATATGTCACAATAATATATCTTAGACTCTGAAAATTAAAAGGGAGATTTACCATTGCCTTAATGAATTGGTCTCCACAATCAAAATCATAACAGACTTTGTAATTCTTGATGTATTATTTTCACTTACGACATGTGACTTTTTAAAGTATGAATAAAATAGTGATCATCTATAAACTCTGATATCTATTATAAGCCACTTTTGAAAAGAAATGAGTGGCACTTATCATAAGTCATCCAGTGGGGTATTAATTACTCACTTCGGTCCTCATGTTATTTGCATCAATTTATTTAAATAAAAAATAAAAAGTGCCGATTTTAGAAAATAGGCGACTTGAAGGTATATCAGTCGCCTATTTTATATAATTGGCGACTGATTTGCACTTCAGTGTCGCCTATCGGCACTTTTTTATTTTTTATTTAAATAAATTGATGCAAATAGGCGACTAAGGTATATCAGGTCGCATATTAATGAAAATAGGCGACCTGAATGTATATCAGGTCGCCTATTTTCATTAATATGCGACCTGATTTAGTGTTCAGGTCGCCTTTTTTAAATAATTTTAAACCTAATTCCCCGTCATTCTCATTCATTCTCACCTGCACTCCCTCGTCCTCTCGCCTTCATTCTCGGCCATTCTCTCCCGCACTCCACTCAACTCCGGCTCTAGTCTCGCCTCCTCTTCCTCCGACTCAACTCCGCCTTTAGTCTCGCCTCCTCTTCCGCCGACTCCGCCTCTAGTCTCGGCCTCTCTTCCGCCGACTCCGCCGCCACCTCCACCGCGCCGCGCAAATCGATCGTGGGCTTCCAACTCCACTCCACCTCGATTCGCTCTTCCCGTACGCCGACCTCCTCACAATCTCACGCCCGCTCTCACCGTCTCCTTCGTCTCCACCGTCGTCTCTCCTTCGTTTCGCTCTTCTCCAAGTAAGCTTGTTCGCACGTTACTCTTAAATCTACTATTCCGTCTTGTTATTATGTGTGCGTATTTAAAAGGGCAATGTTAATTTGGTCATTCTATAGGTTTTCGTATGAAAGTTGCTTATAGACTAATAAACAACCACATGATTGGGAATAACGAAACTTATAATCGAATCGACTCAAGAGGTCATGCAATTGATCTTAGATGATTTTTGTAGTACATGGAGTAACTCAGTGGGCAGGATTAGGGAAATGCTAGATTGGAATTGGTAATATTCGGATTGACCATCATTACAACCCACCTTCGCTGGATGAACTTTAATTGAAGGGATTGATGATCCTCTGTGATGTATATATGTTTTGGATACTTGTTCCCAAATCCTCTGTGATGTATACTGATAGCAATTAATTCAATGCAAAACACTTCTAGCTTTAGTCATTTGTAAAAAGCACGTTTACTTTAAGTAAACATTGACTCTATGGCTCTATGCTTTCTTTATCTTACATAATTGATAAATTGTTTAGCTAAAATTGCTTTAGTTAGTAAGTTTTGTTGTTGAATTAAGTGAAATTGGTTGTTATTGAAATTTTGGGATGTCTTACTTTTAAGGGAAATCTTTCAGAAATTTACTTAAAAGAAAACATGTCGTTCTTGAAATTGACATGAACTTGACCGTTGTTGGAAATGTCGTAGGTGGTAATAAAATGGGTCATAGTTGGATGAATGCATTGAGAACTAGTGAAGAATATGAGAATGGGGTGGAAGAGTTTATTGAATTTGCTAGAAGGAATGTGGCCACAAAAATGGGATGTATTATTGTCCATGTGTTAATTGTTTAAATGGGAGTCGAAGGGTTATTGCTGATATAAGGGACCACCTACTTTGTGATGGAATACACCTTCGATACACAACGTGGATATGGCATGGTGAGGAAGTAAGTACCGGTGCGCCCCATGCAAATGAAGTTGAGGTAGATGATGATGATGGAATGGAGAAAATGATTAATGATGTTGAGGCAGAATCTTTTGCACAATCGGGTGAATATGAAAGCGTGCGGAGTGATGCGAGACACCTTTGTTCCCTCGGTGTACTAAGTATACACGGTTGATCGCGACCTTACATTTGGTCAACTTAAAGGCAATTTGTGGGTGGACCGATAGCGGTTTCACGTCGCCGCTTGAATTGTTGTGTGATATGTTGCCGATTGATAATGTACTTCCAAATCGTATGTATGAGGCCAAGAAAATCTTGTCTACGATGGGTATGGAGTATAAAAAGATACACGGTTGCCCTAATGATCGCATATTGTACGTAAACGAGTACGAAGGCCTCGTAATTGTCCGAAGTGTAAAACTTCACGATACAAAGTGAAGAAAGTTAGTGTTTCGGGAGAAAGAGACAACAAAAAGGCAACCTTTGAAGGCATTGTGGTATCTTCCAATAAATCCACGGTTTAAGCGTCTGTTTACTAGTGAAGCAACGGCGAAGAAGTTGAGATGGCATTCGATGAGAGAATATCCGATGGAAAATATCTTCAGACCCTACGACTCTCCGCAATGGAAGAAAATAGACGAAATGTTCCCTCAATTTGGCAAATGAGCCAAGAAACCTTCTACTGGGGCTTTGTACGAGATGGCTTCAATCCGTATCGAACTCTTAGCGGCACCCATAGTGCATGGCCGGTTCTCCTTGTAATATACAACTTACCTCCCGGCTATGTATGAAACGCAAGTATGTGATGCTTTCTATGATGATTTACGGACCAAAACAACCCGAACAATATCGATGTGTACTTGGCGCCTTTGGTTGAGGATTTGAAGAAGTTGTGGGAGGAAGGCGTAGATGTGTTTGATGCATATAAGAAGGAGCACTTCAAGTTGCGTGCAATGATTTTTACCACGATAAACGACTTTCCGCATACGGAAATTTGTCGTGGCACAGTGTGAAGGGCATAAAGCATGTCCAATATGTGAAGCGGACACAAACTTCCATCAACTAAAGCACGGAAAAAACGGTCTACCTCGGCCACGGAGGTTTCTTCATTGGTTCCACCCATATCGTAAGTTAAGAAAGCGTTTTAACGGCTTACCGGAGCGTAATACGGCTCCAAAGGCGTTAACCAGGAGAGGACGTTTATAGTCGGGTGAAACATATCAATGTCATATTGGGTAAGCAAGAAAGGAAGGCGAGTGAGAAGAATATATGGAAGAAGAGATCAATTTTCTTTGATCTTCCATATTGGCGTAGTCTTGATGTGAGACACAGTCTTGATGTGATGCATGTGGAGAAAACGTTTGTGATAGCCTTGTCAGTACTCTTTTGCACATACCAGGGAAGACTAAGGATGGAATTAGTGCGAGACTAGATCTGGTTGACATGGGAATAAGAGAAATGTTACATCCACGAGTAATGGAAGATGGTAAGAGGGCATACATGGAGCCAGTAACTCATACACTATCAAAAGCGGAGAAGAAAAGTTTGTGTGGATGTCTATATGACATTAAGGTGCCACAAGGATATTCTTCTAATTTGAGAAAGTGTGTCTCAATGAACGATTTGAAGTTAGTGGGAATGAAGTCCCATGATTATCATGTGTTGATGCAACAACTACTACCAATAGCTATAAGAGGCATTATGAAAGATGAAGTTCGATCCACTATAACAAGATTGAGTATTTTCTTCAATGCTATCTGTAACAAAGTCATTGACATTGAAAAGTTGGATGAATTGGAGAATGAGGGTTATATTATTTTGTCCCAACTAGAGATGCATTTCCTCCTGCCTTTTTGATATCATGGTGCACTTGATAGTGCACTTGGTAAGGGAGGTAAGACGTGCGGTCCGGTTTACCTAAGATGGATGTACCCTTTCGAGCGATACATGAAGATCTTAAAAGGGTATTCTAAAAACCCTTATCGGTAGGAAGCCTCAATAGTTGAGAGATATGTAGTTGAAGAGGCTATGGAGTTCTCGCAAAGATTATCTATCGGGGCCGACGATACAATCTCGGCATGACGAGGGATAAGCGAGGGAACTCGAGGAATCAAACCGAAGAATAAGCCTCGTGAAGAGGTGTTGCAAGCACACCTGTACATCTTGAATAATACGGAAGAAGTTCAACCATACATTGATGAACACGAAAGAGTTTGAAGAATATGAATCCAAGGAAGAGTGACATGCAGATAGCGAATGAGCAAAAGAAGACGTTCATAAAGTGGTTCGGTGAGAAGGTATTGCACGAGACCGGAGTGTCGAGATACAATCGAGTTGTTAGCCTCGGGGCCTTCTTTTCGTGTCATCACTTGGAGCGGTTACGATGTCAACGGATATTCTTTCTACACAAAAGACCAAGCTGTGCAAAATAGTGGGGTGATGGTTGAAGCTGAATCTATGCACTTTTCGAGTTCGAAAGACAAAAACCCGGTGGTAGCATCAATGGCCTATTATGGAGTGATCGAAGAAATATGGGAGATCAACTACAGCAAGTTCAAAGTTGCTTTATTGAAATGTAAGTGGGTTAGCAATAATGTTGTTGTAATAGATCCTAAATTTGGATTTGTCTCGTTGATCTTCAAAGACTTGGTCATAGAGATGAGCCATTCATTTTAGCAAGTCGGGCGAAACAAGTGTTTTATGTTACGAGACCACCGCAAATAAAAGAATGTCCATTGTACTTCAAAGTAAAAAAACAAGTATGGTGAAGAATCCTTGAACCTTGACGATACACTCCCTTTCACAACAAATCCACCTACAACACGTGAAGTAGAATTGATAGATGATGAAGAATATGCTGCAAGAAAGGATCATTGTGAAGGAATATGGGACACCATGTAAAGTAAGATCTTCAGTTACAAAATGATGTGTTTAACTACTATGTTCTTTTTGTGGTCGTTTAACATGTTGGTTCATTTTATTAATCATTTATTATTTAAAACCTATCTAACATAAATGATTGGTCTTTGATGAAAGGAATATGTCTAGCTCGGACGAGTCATCGGGAGATAGGGTTGATATGCCGTTGTGAGAAAAGGGAGAGGTAGCACACACATGGGTGAGCTAATTGCTCGCCGTGACATCGAAAAAGAGGCTGCATGTGGAGTTTGATGAAAATATGAATCCGGTTGGCAGAGAGGAAGACGACTTCATTAGCTATTTAGGCTATCGGCTCGAAGCAAAGTGCGTATTGTTTACTCGGCTTGGAAGTTCGTTGATGATAAGACGAAGGATTTGATTTGGACACGATTTTGGTATCTCACTTTCGATATATCTCGCATTTGTATCTTTAGTCTTATTACTTGATTTACGTCATATCTTCTCTTTCACCTTGCAGAAACATTTGATGTCCCTAACACTAAGGCCATGAGGAAGCATTGGATGGGCGAAGTTCGTCTCCGTTGGAAAGATTTTAAGAACAAGGCGACAAAAAAGTATATTCGCGGGGCAAAGAGGGACCGGGATCCATGTAAGACCTATTCCTTCATTTCTCAGGAGGCTGGAGGAGTTTGTGGCGTCCCGAGAATCACGAATTTTCGGTAAAATTTCTGTCATATCTTATCTTTAATTTGAATCTACTTGAATTCGTGACGATCAGTTTTGTTTGTTTTCGTGTCACAGGAAACAAGCCAAGCCAATAGAGAGAGGCAAGCGAAAAATAAGTATCCGCATTGCTTGTCTAGAGGTGGCTACAGAAAGTCGGAACGAAGATGATGGAGGAAGAGGCTGAGCGAATGAAGGAAGCTTCCCAATCCGATCCTTCCATCTGCTATCCAGGCCCCAGGCGTCCTCCTCGTCACAAAAATGGAAAGGCTGCGAGGATGAAGGGGGACAAATACATCAATGAAGATGTTCTTTGCGGTTGCCTCAAAGATCGTAAGTAGTTGAATTAGAAGTATTAAATAGCCTCGGTTGTTTCATACTATATAAGAGTTTAGTTATTATTTATGAAAAATCTTATGGTACGAGATTCACTTGAGCAGCAGAGTAGCCAAGGCTCATTCACGCCGGCACGCGGCGGGACATTTTGTCGACGGCGATTGGGAAGCCGGATTACCCGATCTTTGTTCGAGGGAGACGAGGGGAGTGAGTGTCGCAAAATTTTTCGGACGACGTTCACGTTTGTATGACGCAGAGCCGCAGAGCTTGAAGCCGAGTCGAGCAAACCTTATGAAAGATGTTATGGCACAACTACGGGGTGAAATGCAAGCTATGGTACAACAACAATGTACATCCGACGAATCCCCGAATATCCCAAGGCGGCAAAGATAGTTTTCGGCCTCCGAGGTACATATTAGCGGACCTTCTCCCCTCCGCAGGTAGTTATTGGCGGACCGTCTCACACCGCTGAGAGGTGCATATTAGCGAACCGTCTCACACTCCGCAGGTGCATATTAGCGAACCGTCTCACACTCCACAGGAGGTATAGCTTGCACCCTATATTTGGATGACCCACACGGCGGATTGTTGCCGATGGTCTTGTTTACCCGAACAAGACAAACACCACAACAAGCAAATTCCAGAAAACCAACGTCGGGTGGCGTGACAGAGTGTGCGAGAGGGGGAAGAAGAGACAGTCGTCCCGATTGATGATGAGGAGGTTACCACACTAGGCGCCGCCATCACATGGTTCATCCTTTGGCCGGCTCATCTTATTGAGATGTGGACGACACTGCGATGGTAGGAAATACATTGCGATTGAGTGTGAGTTGTTTCCCGATTGATTTTCATTGCTCATTCACTCATAATATGTTTTTTATGTTTTCATAGGATGAACAAGATGCGGGCTTATTTCCGTACTTAGCAGTGCGAGAGATGTACAAGGACATCGGCCTCATAAGCTTGCAGATGCCTCAGGGCATTGTCGGTGCGAAAAAGACATATCCGATGACATTTGACAATAAAGATTTGATGGAGTTTTTGACGATGGATTGTTTAGATATACGGTTTCTTCAACTTGCAATCCTGTAAGTTTGTTTAACCCTTTAATTATGTTAGTACTCTTTTTTTGTTTAAGATCTTCAATAACATTTATCATTTCATTTCATAGTGTCTGCCCAGTGAATTATGCGCCAAGACACCGCGAGCGAGTTCGTATGGATACTTATGTCTGGATGCACGGCTTCGGCCGCAAAGACGTTACCCAGGAGGTCAATTTATGTTGGTCTAACAATGGGCGACGGAGGGTCATCTTGTTATCTAGCGCCAATACATGAAAGGTGCGTACTTTTGTTTTGTCTTATAAGATTTTTGTGTCAAAATTGCGGTCTTATCTTAATTTAATATTAATACGTATATGTTGTAGTGGTCATTGGATTTAGCTGTGTGTTGTTTGTCCGAGCAAGAACTCCTCTTATTGGTTCGATTCAAGAAATGGCAATCCTACCGAGGATATCAAAAACATGTTTGCCGAGTAAGTAAATTTTTTTCGAATCATCGATTCTTCTTTTAAATGAATGGTTTAACATGTATGTTAATTTCCATTTTAATGATAGGGGCCTCAAAGCGTATAGACGACTTATCAATGCAAAAGAGCAGGGTAGACCAAAGTGGTTTAAACCGACGGTGAGTAGTTTCAATTCAAGTTATTTCATTGACACGGTAGCTTTAGATATGCCTTTATTCGTTTTTAACAATTTGCCTTTGATTTATAGTGCCATCAACAACCGGGGAGCACCGAGTGCGGATATTACGTTATGAGTTGGATGCAATCCATCGTTAACGACGGACGTACTCAAGGTTTTCAAAACGTACGTAATCGCTCTCTGATTCTCAAGTTTATTTAATTTTTGTTGTTGTACTTGAGTTGTTAATTATTTCCTTCACTTAATTGGTTTATCTTATACCTTGTTTCCCCAATTTAAAGTTTTGGGTACTAAGGATCCGTACTCGCGAGGATGAGATCGATTCGGTTCGAGACATGATATCTAGATATCTTCTTCAACACATAGCGTCTAGTTAGTACCGAGCATGATTAATATGTTATTGTGTTAGTGATTCTTTAATTTGCTATTGTTGTTCATTTGTATGTATTTGGTGTTTTGTCTGTACAAAATATGCAATTTTGGTGTTATATATAGTCTGTTTATGTATTGTGTTAGAGTGTGATTCTTTGTTGCTTGGTGGTTTTAAGCTGATGCAAATTAAAAACTTGGTAGATGTTCATATTTTGTAGTTTACTTTTAAAAAAAAAAAAACTCAACAAAGGCGACCTGATTTTTAAACCAGGTCGCCTTTGTTACGATAAGGCGACCTGAATAGAATATCAGGTCGCCTTAATTTCAACAAAGGCGACCTGATTTAAAAATCAGGTCGCCTTTGTTTCATTATAGGAACATTTTTGTAGTACAATTTGCATTACAAAAATGTTCCTATAATTAGGACCGTAGGTAGTACATTTTTTTTTTTTTAAGGATTTCCCCTATTTAAATTTGATAACTTAATTACTTGTCATTAGTTTTCGTCTGGTGGATAGAGATGACTTTTAATAGGGAAACGAGTGGTATTTGGAATTCAAAACAAAAACAAAAACTTCAAATTCAATGTATGTTTATATGCAAATTACAAAACCGATAGATCCACCAAATTTTTATAATATGATAAAGATCAGAAAAAGAAAAGTGTTCACTTCAGGGATTGAACACTTTGCGAGCTACCTGTAGTATTTTGGAAGTTGATTCCAACTTTTCATAAATATAATGTTAATAAGAGTCTAAGTTCACCAATGTTGTACAAGTTTTGTGCAATTTTCATGCCCAATGTAACCTTTGACTTGTCTGGTTGGGGAAACACAATGAAAGAGTTTTTTTTTTTTTTAACAAAAAAAATTTACGCCACAAGCACTCTGCAAAATCAAGAGTTGTTTCAAAACAACATTGTCTTGCATTATTGCAAATAGTTAGCCTTATCCTTAAGAGTATGCTCATTAGTGGTCCAAAATCAAGAAGTAAAGTTGACTTTATTACCTGGCTTCTAACATAGTTATAGATATTTCATTACTTGAAGGAGTTGCATGATTATTAGGAGATTCTCCCCTAACCGGGATATGATCCAAAAGGAAACTAGGTTCTTTAGGCTTAGACAACACACGTTCACTGCTCAACATTATAACCACAGATGTCATGTCTGGCCTATCATCAACATTGTATTGCAAACAAAGAAGACCAACATGGATGCATCGCAATACTTCTGAATCAATATACGACCTCTCCAAATGTTCATCGGCGAATTTTAGCGGGACTCCTTCATTCCACAGCTTCCATACCTACAACAATTCAAAACATAGAATCAGTAACCAATTTCAGTAAAGATAAGAGAAAAGTTAGGCTCCTTTTTACTAACATGTCCAATGAGATTAACGCTTTGACCTGTCAAGAACTGCCCCCTATTTTTCATGCCATTTACTATTTCTAGCAGTAGTACTTCAAAGCTAAACATGTCAAATTTGACTGAGAATAATCCATGAATTGTGTATTCGGGAGACATATAACCACTATCATAAGTTAAAAGGAAGTTATATCATATTCAGTAATTTGCCTTTATACAAAAATAAAAAATATAATGAACCATACTTACTATATGCCAACTATTTGTTTTGTATTTTCTTTATTTTGATCTCCTCCAAATATTATTGCCAAGCCGAAATCTGAGATTTTTGGATTTAATTCACTATCCAATAATATATTGCTGGTTTTAAGATCTCTATGAACGATTTTTAATCTAGAATATTGATGAAGATACATAAACCCCCGAGCAATTCCGCAGATAATGTGAAAGCGCTTGGACCAATCAAGAAGTTTACTTTCAAAACCTACAAATTTTTTAATTTAAAAAGAATATATATATTTGTTAATGCATATATATATATTAAAGGAACCAAGTGGCCAGGTGGTTGGGTTATTTTCTCAATTCAAAAAAAAAAAAAATACAACTGGGTCTAATATGGGTTGGCGATCAGAACGTATATGGATAGAACTTATAACGGGGTCTCGAAAAACAAGTAATTTCGCCGGGCTATTATCCTTTTTTAGGTTCATTAGGGTTCTTATTGGTTGGAACTTCGAGTTATCTTGGTAGGAATTTGCTATCCTTATTTCCGTCTCAGCAAATTCTTTTTTTTTCCACAAGGGATCGTGATGTCTTTCTATGGAATCGCTGGTCTCTTTATTAGCTCTTATTTGTGGTGTACAATTTTGTGGAATGTAGGTAGTGTGCTCTCCAAAGAGCACACTACCATTTTTTTTATCATTTATTATTATTATATATTATTATTATAATAAAATTAGTATAATTAGTAATAAAAAATAGAAATATATAAATATAAATAAATAAATAGAAATAATAATATTAATATAAAATATAAATAGAATTCAATATTAAATAGAATAATTATATAATTATAATCTAATTATACTATTCTAAAATGCATTCTAAAATGAATATTCAATATTACTATTTTTTTTTATTCTATTTAACTATTTCAAATTAGAATTCTAATTAATATTGAATTTCTATTAATAATTTAATGATTTATTATATATACTCATACTCATTTAGAATAACAATAGTGAAACAAGAATGATAAAATGGGGGTTTGGTTTAATGAGAATAGAACAAAACGAAATAACATAACCAAAATGCAATAAATAAGAGTCAAACAGAATCAAATAAACAGAGACAGCATTAAAGATGATCAACCCAACGAATTGATTCGAGAAACCTCCATCATTGAACGAAAATACAACTAACCCACGTTTGGTTAGGATGAATCGAAATCTCTGCATTCATCAGGAGATTCCCTCGCCTAGACGATCGCCTAGAATCGCCCTTTGCCGCATTTCGCTCAAAGGGTTGAAGGGAGATAGTGCATCAAGGTCGCTCGCAAGGGCCAACTTGAAGTGGGCCACTTAGCCCCCATGAAGGTGGGGTGGGGTGGGGGGGGGTTCGAATCCCACCTTCCTCACTTTCAATGCCGGCCTGGTGGCCCTCCGGTGAGGGTCAGTTTTCCTTTTTTTTTAATTTATTTAAAAACTAAAGACAAAAAGGTAAATTCACTCGAATTTGAAAATCTCAATATGGTCCTTGATACCTTTAAGTCCTTTAACAAATTTAACATACATTTGGGGGTTTTACAAATTCAAATGGTATTTAAATGTAATTTTCCCTTGTTTTAAATGGTTTATCTTCTTTCTTTATATATATAACTTTGTTGCAAGTAATCTTTATTTCATAAAATTCAACATTTTGATTAAATTTATGGGGGGAAAAATCAAATGGGCAATGCACTTTTGGGCAATAAGAGAACAGTAAACAAATGTAAGCATTTGGGACATCTTGGCAGGGAGAGGACTGAGCTGAAAATGGATGCCATCTTTAATGCCAAAGACAAAGGTGAAAATTTAAAATTGTTATGGTACTAAATACTCCTCTGATTATATTTGTAAGTCATATGAAGAATGTTTCACGTAGACTAAAAAACATTAAACTTCATTAACTCTGTCTTAAAATTTTCTTCTCCATGCCTTATAAATAAGACCAGATGAATAAGTCACAACAAAGATTTTCTTGTCAGTGGAATCGAATTTGCAACATCACTTACAAAAAAGTTCCCACACCACTAAGTTGCAAGGACTTTGGCTATAATAGTAAGATATTTTAAACTCTCAAAATTTATAAGGAAAAATTATTACCATTGCCTCAATGAATTGGCCTGCACAATCAAAATCACACACACATAACAACTGGGTAGGTTGACTTGGTGTCCATATCAAAATATGGTATTCTTTTCCTCCACAGAATGTATGAATAAGATAGCGATGGCATATATGGAATTCAAAACACAAACTTCAAATTTAGTGTATCTTCTTTTCTTCTGCCAATTACAAATTGATGGATCCACCAAATTTTTATAATACAATCAAGGCAAGAAAATGAAAATGATTTGTTTCAAGGATGCTATAAGTTAAAACTTTGAAAGTCAATTCTAACTTTTTCCAAGGCAGATGTACATAAAAATCCTAATTCCCCGGTGCAATACAAGTTGGTGCCATTTTCATGCCAAGTGTATTTTTTCACTTGGCAAGTACTATTTTGTATGTTAATAACGTTAGGGGATCAAAAATAATGTTTTTATATACACTATAAGCACAATGCCAAATCAAGAGTTGTTTAGAATCAATATTACCATGTCTTATCCTCAAGAGTATACTCAATAGTGGTCCAAAATCAAGTAAAATTGACTTTACCTGGCTTTTAACAAAGTGATAGATACTTTATTACATGAAGGATTTGTATTTTTGTTAGAAGATTCTCCCCTAATTGGAATGTTTTCCAAAAGGAAACTTGGTTCTTTAGGCTCAGGCAACACACCCTCACTATTCAACATTATAACTACAGATGTCATGTCTGGCCTATCATCATAATGGTATTGTAGACAAAGAAGACCGATGTGGATGCACCGCAATACTTCTGATTCAACAAAAGAATTCTCCAAATGTTCATCGGCGAATTTTAGTGGGACTTCTTCATTCCACATCCTCCATGCCTACAGTAATTCAAAGCATTAAATCAGCTATCAATTTCAGTAAAGATAATAGAAAAGTTAGGCACTTTGACTCCTTGTTACTAACATGTCCAATGAGATTAACGCTTTGACTTGGCAAGAAGGGCCCCCGGTTTTTCAAGCCACTCACTATTTCTAGCAGTAATACTCCAAAACTGAACACGTCAGATTTGACCGAGAATAGTCCATGAATTGCGTATTCGGGAGCCATATAACCACTATCATAAGTCAAAAAGAGTTAATATGATATTCAGTAATGCACATATAAAAAATGAAATATGGCAAAGCATACTTACAATGTACCAACTATTTGCTTTGTAATATCTTCTTTTTGATCTCCTCCAAATATTCTTGCCAAGCCAAAATCTGAGATTTTTGGATTTAACTCACCATCCAATAATATGTTACTTGCTTTAAGATCTCTATGAATGATTTTTAATCTAGAATCTTGATGAAGATACATAAGCCCCCGTGCAATTCCACGAATAATGTGAAGGCGCTTGGACCAATCAAGAAGTTTACTTTTAGAACCTACAATTATTTAATGTAATGATACTTATCATTATCCAATAAGAGATAAGAGAAAAAGTTAAGTGTGCTCATTGGGCATACAAACCAAAAATAAATGAATCTAAGCTCTTGTTGGGCATGTATTCATATATGAGCATTTTCTCCTCTCCTTGCATGCAACAACCAAGAACCTTGACAAGATTACGGTGCTGAAGTTTGACACACATTTTGACTTCATTCATGAATTCACAAAGACCTTGAAAAGAACTTTGTGAAAGCCGTTTCACCGCAATTTCTTGTCCGTCCGCAAGTATACCCTACCATTTTTACATCATATAAATAATTGACAATATGTCACAATCATAAATCAGAACAATACTGTAATATTTTACTCTTAGTAGTAAATTAATTTCAAAATTACCCTGTATACAGGACCAAAACCACCTTCGCCAAGCTTGTTGTCTAGTGAGAAGTTATTAGTAGCATTAGCTATTACTGCAAGGTCATATATACGTTGCTCCATATTTCCTTCATAGCCTTCTTCATTGTTTGCTGCTATCAATGTTTTTAGCTCCATATTTCCGTTAGAGCCTTCTTCCTTGTTTCCTGCCAACAAGGTTTTCTTAGTTCACTTTTGTAAATCAAACGAAATATATATATAGGAAAAAAAAAAACTATGAGTAGCATTAGCCATTTCAAAAAGCCATTTATAGGTAGCTCCATATTTCTTTAGGAGCCTTTCTCGTTGGTTACTGTTAACCTATGTTGCACCGAAACCGATACGGCATTTTCGAGACGTTGCCGAAACGTGACATCGAAACGTTACTTCAAAAATACCAATATTTCGAGACGTTCCGAAACGTCTTGGTATTAAATAATATTTATAATATAAACAGTGTATTTCACATTAACAAAATATAATAAAAGATAAATCACTAGCATAATTAAACAAATAATAATAAGAACTAAACAAAGAAACGTTTTTCTATTTGGACCCGAAAATGTTTGCAAATGAGTTAATTTGTTAGTAATATAAAATGATAAATAGTTACTACCTATGCATGTACGCCACTGTGCCAAGTCTTCGAGTCTCATGTTTAAATAATACTCCCTTTTATCCTAAGCCAAAGTATGTTCAAAAAAAAAAACAGAAACAGAACCAGCGAAACAGAAACAGAACCAGCGAAACAGCACAGAACCAGCGACCAGAACAGAAACAGAACCAGAACAGAACCAGCGAAACACTCATTCTCACAGAGTCACAGTCGACGGCAGAACACTGGATGACTGGAACAGCGACGGAGAGACGGTCAGACGGAGGCCACAGAGAGACGGAGGCGACGGAGACGGAGGTCGGAGGAGGCTACTCGATTTGGGGAGACACTGTCGAACTCGAATGTCGATTTGGGATTTTGGGGTTGAGAATGACAGAATGTCGAATGAAGATTTGGGGGCTTAGCATTTTTGTTTTAAAAAAAAAATCAGGTACAAAATGCCCTTCTGTTTAAATGAGAATTACAAAAATGGAATTATCAATATTTCACACCTTCGATTCGCATATTTTCCGTTTCCCAGCGTCTCGGACCGAAACGCGTTTCGGAAACGTTCTTTTCTGCAAAAATGGCGTTTCGGTGCATCATAGCTGTTAACAAGGTTTTCATCGCATAATTTGATACACTAAATGAGAGAAATTAAAATAATAATAATAATAATAATAACGAAAGGAAATCGTTCATTGGAAAACATAATGACATCAAGCTCAATCATGTTCATTTATCCTCCAGACAGCCCCTGACTTCGTAAGAAGATGGGCGAAGGAGGGAAAAAGTAAAGGCAGTTGCATAGGGAATGTTTACCTATAGAGGTTCTTCTGCGGATGTAAACGTAAAACAAGGTAAAAAGCATCGCAACAGCCAACACAGTGGTCACAGTTACAGCAATCACCTTTGTCTTATTTCCATTAGCTTCATGGAGTTCAGCTACACAAGGAAATTATGAAGTACTAAGTTAATTGACTAGAAGTTGAGGTTGCTAAATCAACCGAAAGACGATTGAAAAATGAACATGAAAAGGCCACACCTGTTTCTGGAGAAGCAAGGCGAATATATAAATCCAGGTCATGAAAGGGAACCTGCCTTATATCAATTAAATCACCGAACCACATAACACAACCACTACCTCCTTCCCTGATATCTGAGTTAGCATAAGCATTACAAGAGCAATTTTCCCAGCATTTCGCTTTGCATTCCTCAAGGGTCATACTTGCATTAACCCACGTGTATGTAGTATCTGGCAATTTCAGCCCACTAAACTTGACAAAATAATCTTTATTGTTTCCCCTGCAACTCCATAGTTTATTGCGGATGCATCCTTTTGACCAGTCCATTGCATTCCAATTTTTGGGTGATTTCGGCAAGAATCCTGTCAAGCACTGGCATATTGGTGTCTCACCCAGGACGCAGTTTCCATTCGGGCCGCAACGATTATATATGTCACAATTATCACCAGGCGAAAAACTAAAAGTAATCCACCTTTGATCATCTTCGCTCCATATTAAGTCCACTACAGAGTATAATGTTTGGTTTAAGACAATTCTTGCAATCAGTGACTCATTTATGATTTTATAAACTGTATACACCTCATCTTTATTCCAGACGAACTTCATTTCATAAAGTGGATTGCTCGTCACATGAGAGTAGCCACTCAATCGGACACCATTCCAGGGGCCACTCCTTGAATGCTCTATCGGGCCCTGCCAGTTTGCTATATCAGGATAGTTATGTAGTACAATCTCTGCTCTAAAGTCTCCAGTAGAAGGGTCGTCCCAATTCTTCCAAGCTGTACAACGTCGATTAAGGCGGGTTCTCAGGTCCCATCCAAACTTCATTCCTGGCAAAATTGTATCAGAAGGATAGTCAAAGCTTTGCCACAAGTAATTTTGGGGCTTTAGATCTTTCCCTTCTCTTAGAACCAAGTTTCCAGAGCCTAAAAGCTGCAAAATTGGACTCAAGGCCTTTTTGGTGGAATTTGCCAACCAAACGATAGTCTCATCATTGCTGAGAAGTACAGCATGCCCCTCTGCGTTTATGCTCAACAGGCCAAAGTTGTTTTTGACGGGTCTGTTTCTGTTGGCAACCCAAACAGCAGTTCTGCCCGGGATTTTGTGGTACCAGATCCCAACATAGCGATATGTGGAACTACCTGGGCTGAAGAAACCCATTTCAAAGATTTCATTTTCAGAAATCAAGGTCTGGCCATCAGGAAGAGACTCAAACTGGGTAAGGGTATCAGTTGCAAAAGAAAACCTGGAGAAGAACAAAAGCAGCAGATGGGGAAGAAGAAGCAAATAAGGAAGAATAGCCATTGATTTTATGAATTGGTCTTAAACTATAAAGAATAAATATACCAGAGATCCTGATGTGGCACGCGTTGAAAGGGCAGCCAATAATAAGTTTGCAGGTTAACTATGTGCTTTTCTACTCAAAAAGCTGTTCTCTTTCCTTCACGATAGAGAACATAATTTTCAACGCAAGAATAAGATAATGATTTTTATAAATGCATGAATAAGATTATAACATCATGTTCAGAATTCCAGACTCAACTTTCAAATTCAATGTAATGCTTTCTGTCAACAAACTAACAGAATAGTTTTCAAGGAGCAATCAACCTCCTAAAATAATTTTCAATGCAATTTTGCCTTTTTTTAGTATTTTCTGAATTAATTTTTCTCACATGTATCCATATTTTTAATGCATCTTTAACATTTTTAATAATTAGTTTTTTAATTTATTCAATAGTCATCATAGATATTTTCTACACTTACCTTCAACATTATCAACTCTAATATTTTATTATTTGGACAAAACCTCCCGTTCAACAACTTCTCCCATCAATAAATGCTACTTGGATTTTTTAAACAGGTCATCGTTTAACTCCATTTACTCTTTTCCATCTCCGTTGACTAGCAACAAATTTGATTAAACCCACATCCCTAAAAATAAAAGGAGTACAACGACTTGCTTTCCCAATTAATTATCTATGATTCTGTCTATTAACAGATCGAAGGGGGATGGCTACAAATACGTATATGCTGTGAACGGAAAGACTACCTCTTGAACCTTCAAACTGTATGAAAAGAAGCAGTTTCACATCATCAATATAACCTTAATAGGAATAGCAAAATAAGCCGTTCACTGTTCATCTCCTCACAATTACTGTTCAATTAAACAGTATCAGCTTCACAGTGTGGCTCAGTTTTAGTTTTGGGCTTTGTGTAGAGATAGGTGTGTTGAGCGGTTTTGAATTTTGAAATTCCCTCCTCCATCCACGTCTTCTATCTCTTTCAATTTTTCAATTTAAGGTTTGCATACTCTCCCTTTTTGAGATCAAACTGAGAGAGAGCTTGAGAGGGAAAGGAAGGAGATGGAAGCTTCAAGAAGAGTCAGATAGCTAGATTCGAACGAGCCAGAGGTGAGGGGATAGACCACCGTCACTTTCTCTCTCTACCACCGTCAACCACCATCGCTGGAAACTACAATCGAACAAGAGAAGAGGGAGAGGAAATTGGATAGATCCAGTCACTACCATCTTCCTCCAAAACTCCCAAAATCGTCGACTTTTACCGTCGCTTCCCAGAAATGGCAGACGAAGGTGAGGCAAACTGCATCGACATTCTTCTGCCCATCATCATCCTCCTCTTGGGGCCTCCCTGAAAACACGCTCGGCCTCCCCCTCCCCCTGTCGATTTCAATATAATGTATTCTAATTTTTTTGGTAATTCAGAATTTAGATGTTGGAGAGTAACTTGTAGATAGTCAAGCCAAACGGGGAGAGAGAAGAAGAAAGGCAGCATAAATGAACATTGTCTTCGTTCAGTCATTTGCGTCGTTCACTCTATCACTTTGGTCACACTCTTTTGCTGCCAACCGTCACTCATTTTGTCGCTTCACTGTTCGTGCTACTTTGGGTATCTTTTCTTTCCTCTAACTTCTTTTTTTGTCATGTTTCAATTTCTGTGATTCTCTTTTGTTGTGTTTCCCGCTTGAAATCTTTGTATTAGAACTCGATCTGGGCCATTTAGTGGGACTTTGTGTATACGATCTGTTTTTGCTGTTTGTTGTAGCAAATTTGATTGTTCGTGCTTTCTGAAAATTGTTTGATGCTTTGAGTTGCTAATCCTCTCCTAGTCTTGCGTCTGAAAATTACCTGACGAGGTGCTCTAGGCAATAGCAAAGATAATTATTTTCTACAACAAGAGGTTGCACACAATATAAAATTTGTATGTTTCTGTAAGTTTGCTCTATATATTGGTTTTGAAGTCAAGTCTTTCTTTCATTTCTTTCCTCCCTCAGCTTTCTAATTTTGTGTTTCAAGCTATCGGAGGTTCCTCCCTCGTATTCTAATTCTAATTATGCTTTCTTAGTTGGATTTAATTTTGGTTTGTTATAAGGCTAATACTTATTGTTTTCTGTATCAAGCCGGGCTGTTCCAGTGACTTCACAGGAGTTGTGACATCAGATACCCAACTAAGAAAGCATTAAGATATATGTTTCCTTTCTTTTTCTTTTTATTTATCATTGTGAATTAAACTTTTCGCAAATAAACAGATGATACTCAAACAAAGATAACTTTTTTATCCATTAGGAGTGAGGCTTAAAGAATACTTCAAAAGAAAAACAGTAACAAAAGATACACACTAATTTTCAAGATTCTTTCTTTCTAAAGACTATCCCCCTTCTTTCCTCTTCCTTACTTCTTATAAGTTTCTGGAAGCTTTTTTAAACATTGTTATTTCTGTTATCTATCAGAGTTCATGCGAGTTGTGTCCTTTTGATTCTTTAGTGATCTTTGTTAAGATTTACCCATCAAAAAGACATATCTAAGCTCGTAGGTTACAAACACTATAAGGTTTAAAATTGTGATATATAACACATCTAAGCATAAAGTGTTTTTATTATCTACCATTTGGGAGATAATTCTAGCATAAAGTGCAGCAATTATGCACTTTGGTAGGAAGTGGTATAAGCGCATCTCATTTGTATGGAGACTCTTGAAAAAGATGTTCGGAAGTTTCTAGAATTTTTGGGTAAGGATACAGTGAAAGTATAGTTTTCCTTGTAGATAGATTGGTTTTGGACCATATCCATATATGATTCTTTCTAGCTAGAGTTGATGATCAAATTTACTTCAATTTCTGCTGAAGTTTGATTTTTGAGATCAGAATATTGCTGGTATACACTTAGGTCTTGATGTCCCTAAATGGATGCATATCCTTCACTTGGACTATGCAGATATCCTTCAATTTCTGCTGAAGTTTGTTATAAGAATAATTATTATCCTAATTTCTACAAAGCTTCTCTTTTTATCTTTTTTCCTTTTGCAGATCTGGAAGCTATGCTAAGATAATAAGGCAGAAGCTTTTGCAAAGATCCGTGAGGTAGAAGTGCAAACAAAACCGAAGAATGGGAAAGAAAGTGAAGAAGTAGAAACATCAATGAAATCATCATGAACTTTAGGTTTGTATTTATTTGCTTCTTTCTAAAATTTAAAATCTTTTTTATGGAGAGGCAATTGCCATAATGGAGTTAACTATTGATTGTATATGAAAATGTATATAAACAGTAAAAATCAAGGTTCAAAGCTTTGGCTGTGTGAGGGGAAGAAATGCTTATAGGTAATTTGAGGGAATATGGGATCTCATTTTTTAAGGAAAACTATGCGTGCTGCTGGGATTGAACCTGATGTTGTTTCATATACAACAACAATCAAGTTTCAAAGCTTTTCCGTTAGAATGAGTTCAATTCATAGCTTTCAACTATCCTCAAATCATATGGCCCTAAACATTACTAAATTACGCATTTTGGATTAAACATCAGTGTGGAAAGTAAGAATTTTGAATGGTAAGAAATGCTTGCAGGTCATTTTAGGGAATATGGCATCTCATCTTTTTATGAATTGTGAGTTCTAACTTCTTTCTCTATTCAACAAATTTTTTAATACAATATATATATATATATATATATATATATATATATATATATATATATATATATATATATATTATTTAATGTATTGAAAAAATTATAAATTTAACAAAAATCATAATATGTTTGATTAGCATCTTCTTTAATTTCTTTATATTTACCCATCACTATTAAAACTAATTTGTTTAATAAGAATAAGGAAGATCTAGAGGATGGAAGAAAAATGACGGGTAAGAGGTAGATCATTGAATGAGGTAGTTAATTGAAATTTTCTCTAACTACAAAAAGAAAGGACATGATAGAAAAAGATAAATATTGAGCATTACGGTACTTAATGACAATCTTTTCTAAAGACTAAAATTAAAAGACAGACATGCTAGATAAAGTGCTGCAGAGTTATGGGTGTCATATGTACTTAATGGCAATTACGTATAAGAATGTTTATATACTATGATGCCATATGTACTCAAACGGTATTTTTGCACCTAATTTGTAACCACGTGTGTACTTTTGCATCTAAAAAAAACATTTGCTACTGAATGCTCCTCGGAGAAAAGTACATGTGTATTTTTACACATTCACCCTTTTTTTAATGTTCCTTTATATTTTATTTCATTTCTTAATAATTTGAATGAGGGGAGGATAAGAATTTGATTTCATGTTATGGAATTGTTTCATCCGCGCATCGCGCGGGGGAGTTCATGCTTGTTGACAATAATGAAAGATACAAGATTTTTCCCCACATATACTGAAGTAAACATATTGGCCGACTCTGGTATAATATTCACAATGGAGAGATTGAAGTAGAACCTGCGGATGAGGCATATATTCAGCTTGATCCATGGCTTTTTTCATCTCATGCCATCCAAGATCCTACAACAGTTTTCCAAAAGCAAAATAAACCACAGAATTTGGTGCTCAGATCGCTGTCGACCTCTCTTGGCAACAAATCCTCTTTGCTGATCCACGACCGCCGCTACAACTCCTTGGTCACTGCTGCCCCGGCCCACTTCTCCTTGGCCGCTGTGTTGATTCACAGTCGCCCAGAGCTACGGCATATAGGATTTGTGGTATCTGGGGTCGTGAACGGAGATGGAGAAGAGTGCCGGAGTTAGTGATGACGTGTTTAAAAAAATCCAAGTGGCACTTGTTGGATTTTTTTTTTTGGGAAAATTCATTTCAGAGCCTTTTTAACAAGGGAATTTGCAAAAAAGACCCCAAGATTCTGACAATCCTAGAAAAGATCCCAGGGCCTTTTTTAGGATTTTCAGAATCTTGGGTGAGTTGTTAACGGGGCTGATATAGTTGTTAACGAGTAGGTTTTTAACAACTAAATCAGCCCCGTTAACAACACTTTGCAAACAACTAAATCAGTACCTTTAACAACTATATCAGTACCCTGTTAACAACTATATTAGCCCCATTGACAACTCACCCAAGATTCTGAAAATCTCAGAAAATGTCCTGAGGCGGGGATTGTCAGAATCTTGGGACTTTTTTTTTTGCAATTTTCCTTGTTAAAATGGCCCTGAAATAAATTTCCCCCCTTTTTTTCTCAGAACTTGTTGGATTGGATATAAGGAACTTTTGTTCTTATTATTTTGGATAGTGAAAACAGGAAAGATAAGTATTTACATTTAATATGACTACCAGAAAGGTGGAAAGTTTTCATTTAGCTTTTACTCATTACTAAAAATAATTAAAAATTAGGGTTGAAAACATAAAAAATAAACCTATAAAATATTTAAGAAAGGCTGCTAAAAAATTGAAAACATTATTAATAAATATTTTAAAGATGGTACTAAACTGTGAAAGATTAGTATTGAAAATATAAAAGAAGAGTGATAAAAAATTAACTCATAGAATACTCTAAGAGTAAAATTGCACTTAAAATTATTTTAGTATATTGAGTGCTACTATTTTTTTTAGGGTGCTAAAAAGGTTAAAATTGCTCATTAAAAAAGATACTTGAATTGCAAAATTGCTCTTAGAAAATATCTTATGGATGAAATTGTATCACTAGATGCTTTAAGGTGCTTAACACATAGAAAAATACTTTAGGGCAACAAACAAAGCCTAACGTAATTGATAGATGGTTAGGTCCCTTAAACATTATGTTTCTACTTCAAATTAAGCTGTGTACATGAAAAATGTTTTGTTAGTAAAGGCAAAACTCACTTCAGTAATGAGATTAGTCTCTATCTATCAGTCAGGGATAAGAAAAATACTTCATTAGGGTGTGTTTGGTTGGAGGGTAGGGGAGAGGAAGGAGAGAATTTTTTATCTCATATTGATCGAATTGCCGATAAATTTTTTTCAATATTTCATAGCTACCCTTTCAACAAACTAATCATTTTCTCCGGCCCGATTCCTCTTAGGCGGCGAAAACAATTCACAACAAAACAATATGACTCGGGGAAAGTTTCCACTAATCATTTTTTTGAGTTTTGACAAAGAAAAACCTTAAAGTTGATGTCTCCCTTGTTAATCTTTTCTTGCAACTCACAAGCATATGAAATCGATCAATTCTTGAAGGACCAAAGGAAATCAGGGAAATGGCGGATCATTTGGCAAGGGGTGAGGACATTGCCTGTGGGTCGAGATCGTCGCCTGCGAAGATTGAAGGACCTATTCCTATGGGTCGAGATTATCGCTTGTGAGGATCATTGCATCTATTCTTTGTTGGTACCTTTGAACACTCCTTGCTCCACACCAAACAATCCTTTGCCGCGACAATTCCTCGACGCGTCTAGTTCTTGCAGGTTGCAGAGGACATGGAAGTCTTCGCGGAGGACAAGAAGTCGCGGCCGGGTGAGTGAGACGACAGACTCCAAGGGAAAATTGGTAAAAAAATTCCCTCTCTTAAAACCAAACATACTATTAAGTTGGATTAACCCTAACCCAATGAAAAATCTATTCAAATTATGTAAATGTATTTTATATTTAGGTTTTGAGTCAGTAGTAAAATGGAATGAGATGCTCTTCACCCACACACACATGCACAAAAAAAATTATAGGATTATAGTGCAAATTTAGCAACAAACTATTTCCATATGAGCACTCAATATCATGGTTTGTGAAACCGGACTGGACCGGCCGGTTCAGACCGGGAACCGGTCAACCGGCCGTGAAACCGGTCCGGTTTAGGGTTAAACCGGTCTAACCCGGTAAACCCGGTCTGACCCGGTGAAACCGGTGTGACCCGGACGGGTTAAACCGGTCTGACCCGGTCAAACAATTTTTTTTTTTTTTATGTTGTTGTTGTTTTTTTTTTTTGAAATTTTGCCTCACACTACCGTTTATTTCTTCAGGTGAAACCGTGAAAGAGCTTTGTTCATTCCGAGTCTAGCAATCCTCCCACACATTCTGGTGTTAAAAATGATTCAGCTTGAGAATATTTTGTCATCATATACTTGTTTTTGATATTTTGCTACCATAAATATATTGTCTCAAATGTAGGTTGTAAAGAAAATTGTTGGGAATATCTGAATATGTCACAAGTATTGAAGTATATGGTTATTTTGCTACTAATCTAAAATATTAAAATGATATATAGTATGTCAAATTTAGGTTGGTGTGATGAGAAATTAATTATTTTCCAAATTTTTTATACCTCACCGGTCTAGCCCGGGCTGACTCCGGTCTGACCCACTAACCCTTAACCCAGTACCCCGACCGGTTCAGTGACCGGTCCGGGTTTCAGAACCTTGCTCAATATAACTAACTATTGTTTGGTGTAAAATTTGACATGATCAATTTATTTGATAGCACATATAGCAACACCGTTAACCTGAGTTAACTTCCGTTCCTTTTTGCACTATGGGTCCCACCAATCATCTCACTTTCTATTATTTTAATATATTTTTAGAAGGGTTAAAGTTCAAGTTTAGCAATGAACTATTTCTCTATGGGTACCCAACACAATTATTTTTCATAAGAGTATTTACAATACTAATATGAGCATTTACTTAAGAGCATTTATATTAATACATTTACTTTATTATTTTTTTCATAATAGTATTTACAAGACAAATAAATGGATTTAAGAGAATCCAATGAATTAAAAAGCTTTGGTCATTCACATATTTATCTTGCAAATTCTCTTATAAAAAAATTAAGTAAGTGCATTATTGTCTTTTTATTGACAAAACTTAATTTTATTTTGACTTAAGGGGGAGCAGTTATTTTATTTTTTATTTTTTTATTTTACAAGACAAGTATGTAAATGACTCCTTAGAGTCTTTTAAATTTCTTTATTTGTCTTGTTAATGCTTATATTTATCTTATAAATGCTCTTATGAAAAAAATAAAGCAAGGGCATTAATGTAAATGCTCTTATGCTCATATTTGTCTTATAAATGTTTTAATGAAAAATAATAGTGTTAGGTGCCTGTAAGGAGATAGTTTATTGCTAAATTTGTTCTTGAACCCTTCTAAAAATATATTAAAATAATAGAGAGTGAAAAAACTGATGATACCCACGTTTCAAAAAGTAATAAAAGTTAACTTGGGTTAACAACTTTGCTGTAAGTGCAACCAAATAAATTGATTATGTCTACTTTTATACCTGAAAATAGTTAGTTGTGTTGGGTGCCCATTGAGAAATGGTTCGTTGCTAAATTTATACCTTAACCTTAAATTATAAAATGGAAGAAGCTTATCCTCAAAATATTACACTAACAACTGTATATTTAACGGTTGATACTTCATAGGAGCAACGACCCTTCATTAAACATATGTGATAGGGCTTGTTGATAAGCTTAAATGAATTTTGACTTGCTTAGTTCGAACAAGATCATGCGGGGCAATATAATGTAAAAATAAACAAAAATTACTAACAATTTATTAATTTTTTCAAAAAATATTTATATATCTTTCACTGTCCTCTATGATTTTTTGCCTTACAGTTATTGCATAATTTCTTACGATTGTATAAAAAAAAAAAAGCGTGAATATAGTGTTTCGTCACTTAAAAAAAAGCTGACTTTTTTTTTTTTTGTTTGATACATAAATTTTAGGAAAGGGGTTGGACTCACCCACAGTCCAAGGGCAGGGCGCTTGCATATTGGCCAGAGAGTACACATGCCTCCACCTCTACCAGCGTTTCCACTGCTTCCTAGACCCCTAGGATGCCTCCCCCAGCGCCTTGACCAACGCAGGAATCGAACCCCCTCCCTTGAGGTGAGGAAGTCCGACCCCTTCGTCAGTTGAACCCAAAAATGAGGGGTAAAAAAGCTGACTTGAATCAATTAAAGAGTGTTAAGTTTTTTTTTTTTTCAATTCGTTAGGTGCGCTGGAGCCCATCCAATCTCCAACCAATTCACTCGCCCGGGGGGGGGGGTCTCACAATACATTCCGCCTTTTTCACTGACCCATTACTCTCTCCGCATTGATGTAAAAACGGCGTCATTTTGTAGCGGCGGATGGCTTTGGAAAAGGAGAGAAGCCTGGTCCCTAGGGTATGTTTGGTGGAAGGGGAGAGGAGGGAAAAAATCTTTTGGGAGGATATTCACCATTTTTCCATTAATGAAGCGAATATTCTTTTTTGTTGAGAGTATATTTTAGGAATATTGAAAATTGTTTATGGACAATTTTGTAAAGATAAGAGAAAATATTTCTCTTTCAACTTTCCCTCTCACTCACTCCCCTTCCCTCAAACCAAACATACCCTAAAACACTCGTGCTTTATGTAATATTCCAAAAATTAGACATGAGGACTTGTATGTGTAAATAAAAGATCTCACAGGAAAAAGAGAAAGAGGAGAGAAAATATATACATGCATTTGAGTAGAGGACGTGGAGGCAGCGAGAGGATTGAGCTGAGAATGCAAGTGAACTATGAAGCCAAGGACGAAGGTGAAAATATAAAAAATATGATGGGGTTAAATAAGTCACAATAAGATATTTTAGACTCTGGAAATTATTGGGAAGAATTGCCATTACCTTAAATGAATTGGTCAGCACAATCAAAGTCACAAACACACCCCTAGAAAGGTTGATTTGGTATTCAAGTCAAAATATGTGAAAATTCTTTTGCTACACGGAATGTAGAATTCAAAACGCAACTTCAAATTCATTGTTTCTTTATTTGCCAAATGACAAACTAACAGATCCATTAAATTTGTACAGGCAAGAAAAAGAAAAGGGTCCATTCAGGGATGCCAAGTTAAACTTAGCCAGCTACCTTTGGTTTTTTTTTTTTTGGAAGTCAATTCCAACTTTCCCCAAAGCTAATGGTTAATAAAAGTCCTTGTTCCCCAATGCACTACACATTTTCATGCCTGATGTATTCTTTGATATGTATGGTGCAACATATATACATTTTTTATACGGAAATAACACAATGAAAAAAGAAATTATTGTCATCTAACACAATGTCAATCAAGAGAGTTGTTTAGAATCAACATCGCCCTACACAAACGCAAAATGCTAGTCTAACCCTTTAGACTATGCACATTAGTGGTCCAAAATCAAGAAGTAAAATTGACTTTACCTTGCTTTTAACATAGTCATAGATATTTCATTACTTGAAGGAGTTGCATTATTGTTAGGAGATTCTCCCCTAACTGGGATATGATCCAAAAAGAAACCAGGTTCCTTAGGCTTAGGCAAGACACCCTCACTGCTCAACATTATAACCACAGATGTCATGTCTGGCCTATCATCCGCATTGTGTTGTAGACAAAGAAGACCGATGTGGATGCATCGTAGTACCTCTGATTCAACATAAGAACTCTCTAAATGTTCATCGGCGAGTTTTAGTGGGACTCCATCATTCCACAGCCTCCATGCCTACAACAATACAAAAAATAGAATCAGTTCCCAATTTTAGTAAAGATAAGAGAAAAGTTAGGCTCCTTGTAACTAACATGTCCAATGAGATTAATGCTTTGGCTTGACAAGAAGGCCCCTCTTTTTTTCATGCCACTCACTATTTCTAACAGTAATACTCCAAAGCTAAACACATCAGATTTCACCGAGAATAGTCCATAAATTGCATATTCAGGAGCCATATAACCACTGTTATAAGTTATAAAGTAGTTAGTATCTTATTCAATAATATGCATCTATACAAAATCAAAATATAATAAGGTATACTTACTATGTGCCAACTATTTGCCTTGTATTATCTTCAATTTTATCACCTCCAAATATTCTTGCCAACCCAAAATCTGAGATTTTTGGATTTAATTTACCATCCAATAATATATTACTTGCTTTAAGGTCTCTATGGACGATTTTTAATCTAGAATCTTGATGAAGATACATAAGCCCTCGAGCAATTCCTTGGATAATGTGAAGGCGCTTCGACCAATCAAGAAGTTTACTTTCAGAACCTAAAATTTTTTATTGTACTGATACTTATAATTATCCAATTGGAAATAAAAGAATAGTATGAAAATCTACTGATTGGGCATACAAACCAAAAACAAATGAATCTAAGCTCTTGTTGGGCATGTATTCATATATGAGCATTCTCTCATCTCCTTGAATGCAACAACCAAGAACTTTAACAAGGTTACGGTGCTGAAGTTTGGCACACAATTGTACTTCATTCATAAATTCACGCAGCCCTTGGTGAGAACTTTGTGAAAGACGTTTCACCGCAATTTCTTGTCCGTCTGCAAGTATACCCTACCATTTTTACGTCATATAATTGATTGTCAATATGTAACATCACAAATCAGAAGAGCAATTGCAATCTTTTCCTTAGTAACAAGTTAATTGCATACTTACCTTGTACACAGAACCAAAACCACCTTCGCCAAGCTTGTTGTCAGATGAGAAGTTATTAGTAGCATTAGCTATTACTTCAAGGTCATAAATACGTTGCTCCATAATTCCTTCATGCCCTTCTTCATAGTTTACTGCTATTAAGGTTTTTAGCTCCATATTTCCGTCAGAGCCTTCTTCCTTGTTTGCTGCCAACAAGGTTTTCTTTCTTAGCTCACTTTCATAAATTAAATGAAATATATATATATATATATATATATATATATATCAAAACTATATTTCAGTAGCATTAGCTATTTAGGCAATGTCGTATTCAGCTCAACATTTCCTTAGGAGACTTTCTTCTTGTTTACTGTTAAAAAATTCTCATGCTACAATTTGAGACACTAAATGACATAAATATTTAGAAAAATAAGGAAAGGAAGTAGTTCTGTTCTTTAGGAAACACAATGACATCAAGCTCAGTCATGTTTAATTAACCATCAGACAACCCCCAGACCAGATGGGAAAAGTAAAGGCAGCTGCATTGGGAATGTTTACCTATAGAGTTTCTTCTACGCATGTAAATGTAGAACACAGTGAGAAGCATCACAACAGCCAATACAGTGGTCACTGTTACAGCAATCACCTTTGTCTTATTTCCATTAACTTCACAAGGAAATAAACTAAGAATTAATAGACAAAAAGTTGAGGTTGTTAAAGCAATCGAAAGATAATTGAAAAATGACCACTAAAAAGCCACACCTGTTTCTGGAGAAGCGACGCGAATATATAAATGTTGATCATCAAAGGGAACCTGCCTTATATCAATTAAATCACCGAACCACATAACACAACCACTGCCTCCATCCCTGATATCTGAATTAGCATAAGCATTGCAAGAACAATTTTCCCAGCATTTGGCTTTGCATTCCTCAAGTGTCATACTTGTATTAACCCAAGAGTATGTTGTATCTGGAGATTTCAGCCCACTATATTTGACAAAATAATCCCTGTTTTTTCCCTTGCAACTCCATGATTTGTTGCGGATGCATCCATCAGACCAGTCCATTGCGTTCCAATTTTTGGGTGATTTTGGCAAGAATCCTTTCAAGCACTGGCATATTGGTATCTCACCCACGACGCAGTTTCCATTTGGGCCGCAACGATTATATCTTTCACAATTATCAGCTGGCGCAAAACTAAAAGTAATCCACCTTTGATAATGTTCACTCCATATTCTGTCCAGTGATGAGTACAATGACTGGTTCAAGACAAATCTTGCCATCAGTGATTCATTTTTCACACTATAAGTTGTATAAACCTCATCTTTATTGCAGACAAACTTGAATTCATAAAGTGGATTGCTCGTTGCAACAGAGACGCCACTGAACCGGACACCATTCCAGGGGCCACTCCTTATATACTTTTTTGGGCCATGCCAGAATATCATGTCGGGGAAATTCTGTAGTACAATCTCTACTGAAAAGTCTCCAAAAGAAGGGTCGTCCCAATTATTCCATGCTGTATAACGTCGATTGAGACCAGTTCTCAGGTCCCATCCAAGTTTCATTCCTGGCAAAGTTGTAGCACAAGGATAGTCGAAGCTTTGCCACAAGTAGTTTGGGGGCTTTTGATCTTTACCATCTCTTAGAACCAAGTTTCCAGAGCCTAAAAGCTGCAAAATCGGACTAAAGGCCTCTGTGGTGGAATTTGCCGACCAAACAACAGTCTCATCATGACTAAGTACAAGATGTCCCTCTGTGTTTATGCTCAACCTGCCAAAGTTGTTTTTGATGGGTCTGTTTCGGTTGGCAACCCAAACAACAGTTCTATCCGGGATTTTGTGGTACCAGATCCCAACATAGCGGTCTGTGGAACTACCCGGGCTGAAGAAACCCATTTCAAAGATTTCATTTTCAGAAACCAAGGACCGGCCATCAAGAAGGGACTCGAACTGGGTAAGGGTATCAGTTGCAAAAGAAAATCTGGAGAAGAACAAAAGTAGATGGGGAAGAACAAGCAAATAAGTAAGGATAGCCATTGATTTATGTACTGTTGTGACAAGTGTGGAAAGCACAGCCCCCAGAAGAATAAAAGGTTAACTTGGTGATCTTGATCTCAGAAAACCCGTATTCTTTACCTTCACTGTGGAAAACTAGATTTTCACCACAATAGTAAGATTAGTGACTTTTTCAAACGTATGAATAAGAGTGTGACATCATATTCCTATCTTGTTTTTTTCTTTATTTTTTAGTCAATAGGCTGCTTCCTTCTATTCCCCTAAACTAATCAGGCTGCTTTCTAGGAAGATGATATTCTCATTATTGTCTTTTTTCATTATCTTCTCATCATCTCATCTCATCTCTACCTTTAGATCATAAAATGGATGGTTTAGATTTAATATTGTATAAATTTATTATTATTATTATATTTTATAAATTAAAATTTATTTATTTTTTATAGATTGCAATTATGAATGGTATAGATTAGACTTTAAATTTACTTATTTATGTTTATAGAAATAATTTTATAAAGGATTGAATCTAAACCATATATTATTTTAATCTAATGGTGGATATTATGAGAAGAAAATGAGAAAGGCCGGGACAATGAGAGATTAGTAACCTTTTTTTTGGTTGCCCCAACATAGCGGTATAAAGAAGGATAGCCATTGATGTAATGAATTGGTCTACACAATAAAAATTAATATACCCCTGATCCAGATGCGATACATGTTGAAAGGGCAGCCCACCAGAAGTATGAAGATTGATTTGGTGCTCTTGAAGTCAGAAAAACAGTTCTCTTCTGTTCACAGAAGAGATCTTAATTTTCAACGCAAGAATATGATAGTGACTTTTCTAAATGTATGGATGAGATTATGACATCATATTCAGAATTCCAAACTCAAATTCCAAATTCAATGTAATGCTTCCTGTCAACAAACTATCAGATACTGAGATAGATCCATTAAATCCTTGTTGTAGGGTCAAGGAAAGGGACGTTCAGGCCTCTTCTTTTGTTTTTTTTTAATCCCCGGGATGATATTCAACATAATTGACTTCTACCATCAAAGTATGTTCAGTTGAATCCTAAACAATTCAGATAGTAAAAGGTCGCAAGAAACATATAAGGTTTCGTTTCATAAACCCACAAGTCAAAATTTGCGAAATGCCAATGTTTTTTTTCCCGCTTTTTTTTTTAAAGTCAATTCCAACAACTTCTTTTCTGAAGGCGAATCAGGCTGTTTCGTCACATTAGTTGTTTCTTATGTGCTTTTCCCTCTAAATAGAGGGATTAGACATTTTTTTTTTAAAATTTTTTTATAGATTTTATTTATTTAGATTATATGTTGCATAGTGAATTTTTTTTTACACCCAATATCTTAAATTAATTAGGGTGTGCATGGTAACGCTTCAAGAATGTGTTTTTTGTTAATTTATGTTCCCTAGAACACAAATGGATGAGAAATCTGTTTGGTAAATCCGTTTTTTTTTTGTTCCCGGGATGAACCGATTCAATTTTTGTGCTGGGGAATAGAAAAAAAAAAGCAGAAAATTCATGCTTTTCTATTTCTGGGCACAAAATTAGAATTTCTTCATCAACCTACAACTTCTCTTCTTTCTCTCGAAAACCTTTCGCAGTGCCAACTACCCTCCCCACCCCCACTGCACCGCCGCCGCCGCCGCCACCACCACCACCCCCACCGCACCACCACCGCCCCACCGCACCACCACCACCACCGCCGCCGCCACGACCGCCGCCACCACCACCACCGCCGCCACCGCCGCTGCCGCCGCCGCCGCCAGCACTACCGCCACCACCACCGCCACCACCACAACCGCCGCCGCCACCACCACCCCCACCTCACCACCACCACCCCACCGCCACCATGACCACCACCACGACCACCACCTCGCCGACGCCACCGCCGCCGCCCCCACCTCATTGCCACCACCGCCACCACCACGACCGTCACCGCCGCCGCCACCGCCACCCCCACCCCCACCTCACCGCCACCGCCACCACCACGACCGCCGCCGCCACGACCACCACCGCCACCACCACGACCGTCACCGTCACCGCCACCGCCACCACCACCTCACCGCCACCGCCGCCACCACCACCGCCGCCGCCGCCCCACCTCATCGCCACCACCGCCACACCGCCACCACCGCCACCACCACGACCGCCGCTGCCACCGCCACCACGACCACCACCGTCGCCGCCGCCACCACCACCACCGCCGCCACCACCACCGCCGCCACCGCCGCCACCACCACCACCACATAAATACTTTTTTGAATATAAAAATTACAGAAATAAAAATAAAATGTGTTAACAAACGTAATTCTGATTATCGGAATGAAAAAAACATTGTGTTAACAAACGTAATTCTGATTCTCAAAGTAAAAATAAAATGAGTTAACAAATGTAATTTTGATTCTCAGAACTCTTCCTGTGCACGTAATCGAAAAACTGTTCCATCTCAAAATCATGGCTGGGAATGAATGGTTGCCATGCACAAACCTTAATTTCAGTGTCCGCACTTAAATAATTTTCTGGTAACTCCAGTATCTTGGAAATTAATTAATTTGAGATACTGGGTGAAAAAAAAAATTCACTATGCAACATATAATCTAATATAAATAAATAGAATTTATAAAAAATTTTAAAAAAATAAAAAATGCCTAATTCTTCTAATTAGAGGGAAAAACATATAAGAAGCACATAAGATAACACTTATTATTATTATTATTATTATTGTTTTTTTTTTAATCTTTGCTCTTTTTTGTTTTTTGGGTTAAAAATCTTTGCTCTAATCCACCTGATTGAGTTTTTCTCGGCCAATAATTAAATAAAAAATGGCAGGTACGCTAATATGAATTCACATTAGATGCTTCTCTCGTAGGTGCTTCTTAGGTGCTTTTCCCTCTAATTTGAGGGATTAGGCATTTTTTTTTTATTTATTTAAATTTTTATATATATTCTATTTATTTAGATTAGATTATATGCTGCATCCTGTAATTTTGTTGCACCCAATATCTCAAATTAATTAATTTCCAGGATATTGGGGTTACATGAAAAATATTTCTGAATGCAGGACTCAAAATTAATTAATTTGAGATATTGGGTGCAAAAAAAATTTCAGGATCCAGCATATAATCTAATTTAAATAAATAGAATATATAAAAAATTTGACAAAAAAAAAATGTCTAATCCCTCTAATTAGAGGGAAAAACACCTAAGAGACAAGCACCTAATGCGGACCCCCCAGGCGAATATAAATTGGAATTAGAATGAAAGGGGTTTAAACCTAAAAGCGTTGTCGGAACCAGAATGTGACTCAAACATCAAATGGATACTGAAATGGTATAAACTAGAGCAAATGAAGGAAGGCTATTGTACCAGATTTCACTGCTTCAGTTGGGGGAAGAAACCAAGTTCCGAGCTTCCATCTTCGGAACCTAATTAAGTTCCCTCCAAGAGAACGAAGTGGATGAGACTGGGTAATGCTGTAATCAACCATTAGTTGCAGAGGAAAATGGCGAGTAAAATGTTCGGTCCAAAAAAAAAAGGAGGGTAAAATGAAGTAATGAACGTCGTTCGGTAATCTTAGCTCGCGGAACAGGAAGAAATGAAAAATGGACGATGATTGGATTTTTTTTTTTGGTAAAATGATGGGCCTTATTTTTCGATCACCGCTTTTCCAAAAACCATTGATTGAACTTTTTTTTTAATCATGTATTGCTTTTTCATTCATATATTATATCTCTTTGACAAAAAAGAAAAAAAAAAGGTAAGAATCTTCATAGAAACTGGTGGTTGTTGTGATTTGTGAAGAAGCTTATCCTTAACATTTTATATTAGCAATTGTATAATTAATGGTTAATAGGAACAACGACCCTTCATTAAAGGTATGTGATGGTGCTTCTTCATCAGCAAAGTATGTTTTTTGCTTGTCCTAATGTAAAGGAAATTACTTGATTATAAGCAAATAAAGCCGATATAATTGTTCATGGCATAATCATACGACATGAGTTTAATCATTTCTGCAACAGATCTTGTTCGTTATTCAGTTCAAACCCAGATAATTCTCAGACCAAAAAAAAAAAGAAACCCAGATAATTCAGGCAATAAAAAGTCAAAAGAAAAATGAAAGGGTTCATTTCTGAAATGCTACAAGTTAAAATTTGAGAGCTACCTATTGTTTTTTGGAAGGCAATTCCATCTTTTCCCCTAGCAAACGTTAATAAAAGTCCTAGTTCACTAATGCAGCACAAGTTAGTGAAACTTTACTGCCTAATGTATCAATTGATTTGTCTGGTGCAAATTTTTTTAATAAGGAAGAGACACAATCAAAGAATAAATCGTTCTCATTTAAACAACAACCACAATGCTGAATCAAGAGAGTTATTTAGAATCAACATCGTCATGCGTTAATGCATATAGCTCGCCTCATCCTTGACTGTATGCTTATTACTGGTCCAAAATCAAGAAGAAATATTTGACTTTACCTGGCTTCTAACAAGGTTACAGATATTTCGTTACTTGAAGGAGTTGCATTATTGTAAGGAGATTCTCCCTTAATTGGGATATGATCCAAAAGGAAACCAGGTTCCTTAGGCTCAGGCAAGACACCCTCACTGCTCAACATTATAACCACCGATGTCATATCTGGCCTATCATCAACATGGTACTGCAAACAAAGAAGACCAATGTGAATGCATCGCAATACTTCTGATTCAACATAAGACTTCTCCAAGTGTTCATCGGCAAATTTTAGCGGGACTTCCTCATTCCACAACCTCCATGCCTACAACAATTCAAAACATTGAATCAGTTACAATTTCAGTATGGATAAGAGAAAAGTTAGACTCCTTGTTACTAACATGTCCAATAAGATTCATGCTTTCGCTTGACAAGAAGGGTCCCCTGTTTTTCATGCCACTCACTGTTTCTAGCAATAATACTCCAAAGCTGAACACATCTGATTTGACGGAGAATAGTCCATGAATTGCGTATTCAGGAGCCATATAACCACTATTATATGTCATAAAGTAGTTAATATCACATCTAATAATGTGCTTGTATACAAAAACAAAATATAATAAAGCACACTTACAATGTTCCAACTATTTGTCGCGTATTATCTACAACTTGATCTCCTCCAAATATTCTTGCCAAACCAAAATCTGAGATTTTTGGATTTAATTCACCATCCAATAATATATTACTTGCTTTAAGGTCTCGATGGACAATTTTTAATCTAGAATCTTGATGAAGATACATAAGCCCCCGAGCAATTCCACAGATAATGTGAAAGCGCTTCGACCAATCAAGAAGTTTGCTTGTAGAACCTACAAATTTTAATGTAATAATGATACTTATCATCAACGAAGGAGATATAAAATAAGAGGAAGAAAGTCTGCTGATTGATAGTTCTTCAGCCATACAAACCAAAAATAAATGAATCTAAACTCTTGTGGGGCATGTATTCATATATGAGCATTCTCTCCTCTCCTTGAATGCAACAACCAAGAATCTTAACAAGGTTACGGTGCTGAAGTTTGGCACACAATTGTACTTCATTCATAAATTCACGCAACCCTTGGTGAGAACTTTGTGAAAGCCGTTTCACTGCAATTTCTTGTCCGCCCGCAAGTATACCCTACCATTTTTACGTCATATAATTGATTGTCAATATGTAATAGCATAAATCAGAAGAGCAACTGCAATCTTTTCTCTTAGTAACAAGTTAATTACATACCTTGTAGACAGGACCAAAACCACCTTCGCCAAGCTTGTTGTCAGATGAGAAGTTATTAGTAGCATTAGCTATTACTGCAAGGTCATAAATACGTTGCTCCATATTTCCTTCATGCCCTTCTTCATAGTTTATTGCTATTAAGGTTTTTAGCTCCATATTTCCGTCAGAGCCTTCTTCCTTGTTTGCTGCTAACAAGATTTTCTTTCTTAGCTCACTTTCATAAATTAAATGAAATATATAAATACAAAAATATATCTCAGTAGCATCAGCTATTCAGGCAATGTCATATTTAGCTACATGTTTCCTTAGGAGCCTTTCTTGTTGTTTACTGTTAACAAATTCACATAGTACAATTTGAGACACTAAATGACATAAATATTTAGAAAAATAAGGAAAGGAAATCGTTCTGTTCTTCGGGAAACATAATGACATCAAGCTCAGTCATGTTCAATTAACCTTCAGACAACCCCCAGACAAGATGGGAAAAGTAAAGGCAGCTGCATTGGGAATGTTTACCTATAGAGTTTCTTCTGCGCATGTAAATGTAAAACACAGTGAGAAGCATCACAACAGCCAATACAGTGGTCACTGTTACAGCAATCACCTTTGTCTTATTTCCATTAACTTCACAAGGAAATAAACTAAGAATTAATAGACAAAAAGTTGAAGTTGTTAAAGCAATCAAAAGATGATTGGAAAAGGACCACTAAAAAGCCACACCTGTTTCTGGAGAAGCAAGGCGAATATATAAATGTTGGTCATCAAAGGGAACCTGCCTTATATCAATTAAGTCACCGAAGCACATAACACAACCACTACCTCCATCCCTGATATCTGAATTAGCATAAGCATTGCAAGAACAATTTTCCCAGCATTTGGCTTTGCATTCCTCAAGTGTCATACTTGCATTAACCAAACAGTATGTTGCATCTGGAGATTTCAGCCCACTAATTTTGACAAAATAATCCCTGTTTTTATCCTTGCAACTCCATGATTTGTTGCGGATGCATCCATCAGACCAGTCCATTGCGTTCCAATTTTTGGGTGATTTTGGCAAGAATCCTTTCAAGCACTGGCATATTGGTGTCTCACCCACGACGCAGTTTCCATTTGGGCCGCAACGATTATATCTTTCACAATTATCACTTGGCGCAAAACTATAAGTAATCCACCGTTGACCATCTTCACTCCATATTCTGTCCAGTGATGAGTACAATGACTGGTTCAAGACAAATCTTGCAATCAGTGATTCATTTTTCACATTATAAGTTGTATACACCTCATCTTTATTCCAGACAAAGTTGAATTCATAAAGTGGATTGCTCGTTGCATGAGAGACGCCACTGAACCGGACACCATTCCAGTGGCCACTCCTTATATACTTTGTTGGGCCCTGCCAGAATATTATTTCGGGAAAATTCTGTAGTACAATCTCTGCTGAAAAGTCTCCAAAAGAAGGGTCGTCCCAATTCTTCCATGCTGTATAACGTCGATTGAGACCAATTCTCAGGTCCCATCCAACCTTCATTCCTGGCAAAGTTGTAGCACAAGGATAGTCGAAGCTTTGCCACAAGTAGATTTGGTGCTTTTGATCTTTACCATCTCTTAGAACCAAGTTTCCAGAGCCTAAAAGCTGCAAAATCGGACTAAAGGCCTTTGTGGTGGAATTTGCCGACCAAACAACAGTCTCATCATGACTGAGAAGTACAAGATGTTCCTCTGTGTTTATGCTTAACCTGCCAAAGTTGTTTTTGATGGGTGTGTTTCGGTTGGCAACCCAAACAATAGTTCTACCCGGGATTTTGTGGTACCAGATCCCAACATAGCGGTCTGTGGAACTACCTGGGCTGAAGAAACCCATTTCAAAGATTTCATTTTCAGAAACCAAGGTCCGGCCATCAGGAAGAGACTCGAACTGGGTAAGGGTATCAGTTGCAAAAGAAAATCTGAAGAAGAACAAAAGCAGATGGGGAAGAACAAGCAAATAAATAATGATAGCCATTGATTTAATGTACTGGTCTACGCTAGAAGAAAAAAATATACCCGGGATCCTGTTGTGACAAGCGTGGAAAGCACAGTCAGCAAAAGAATAAAATGTTGACTTGTTGATCTAGATCTCAGAAAACCCGTATTCTTTCCCTTCACTGTGGAAAACTAGATTTTCACCGCAATAGCAAGATTAGTGACTTTTTTAAACGTATGAATAAGAGTGTGTCATCATAGTCAGAATTTCAAACTAAATTCCAAATTCAATATCTTTTTAGTCAACTCCAACACCTACTTTTCGGAATTCTAATTAGGCTGCTTCCCTCTATTCCCCTAAACTAATCAGGCTGCTTCCTATCTGCATATAGAAAGCACTTTTTTTTCTTTCTTTTTTTTCTCAAAAAGAGAAAAAAAATCTTTGCTCTAATCCACCTGATTAATTTTTTTCGGCCAATAATTGAACCAAAAATCGCAGGTAGGCTAATATCAGTTGGAATTGGAATGAAAGGGATTTAAACTTTAAAACTTAGTGTGGAACCAGAATCAGAATCAACATCAAATGGATACCGAAATGGTGTAAACTGAAGCAAATTAAGAAAGATCTATGTACCAAATTCGGCTGCTTCAGTTCGTGGAAACAAGTGGCTGAAGAAACCAAGTGACGAGCTTCCTTCTTACGACTCCGAACCGAATTAAGTTCGCTCCAAGAGGTGAAAAGGTAGGGCAAAATGAACGCCGTTCGGTGATAGCAAGCATACCAGGAAAAAATGAAGAATGAAGCCCATTTATCTCTTAACAATGGAACAAATTTATCGATCGATGTCATGACGGAGGCAAATTCATACTTAGTTGAACTTGAATGGAACTATAAAATCAGATACTCTGTTCACATGAGGCTTCAGTTCGTGGAAATTAGCGGCTGAAGAAACTGGGATTGTTTGGAACAGGATCCTTCAAAAGTAGCTTTGAATCATTATTTATGATATATAAAATGGGTATGTTAGAAAAGTTTTATGGTTTTACGTGAATAAATACTTTTTAGACTTCAAAATCATCACAAACATACTTTAAAATTAAACTATTTGGATTAGTGGTTGGAGGAGTGATTTATTATCAATTTAACTTTTACAAAAGTTAGATTGTAAATGTGATTTGTGTTTAAGTTGACACTGACATAAGTTTTTTTTTTTTAACTGAAACTTATTTAGATTATTATTTCAAAAATTAATTAAAATGAAAATAACTAAAAATCACATGAATTATATATATATATATATATATATATATATATATATATATATATATATATATATATATATAAAGGTTATCAAACTCACGAGTTTAAACAAACCCGTGACACTAACATAAACTCGTATTGTGAACTCGAATCGGTAAACTCGTAAGAGTTTACTTTTATCATTAAATATATATTAACAGTGTATAATTAAATAATTTAAATATAAAAATGACAATAATTTGATTTAAATATATTTTAAATCCAAATAATTGAAATTAAATGTATCAACATTCATAATTTATTATATTTAATAAATAATTTTTTTTATAAAATTCATATATAAAGCTGTTGAGGATGACAAAATTGAAAAAAATTAAGACAATTTTGTAAGTTACAAACGTAAAAACGGTAAACTCGGAGAGTCAACTCGCGAGTTTGACAACAATACGTATATGTATATATAGATGTATATATATACATATAAATATTTATTAGTTGTATATATTATGATAATTAAAGATAAGAGTATAAATAATCAATAAAGTTTGATGGGTATAAGTAAGTGTATTATTCCAAGAGACATATTGTAATCATATAAATATGATAAAAAAATGTTATAAAAGAAGATAAAAAGCGAAAAAAAGAAGAGAAAAGATAATTTGCTTTTTTTAAAAGAAACATTTTATTAAATGTCTGTGGCATGTGCCGACCCCACAATTTAATAGTGGATAGAGGATATTAAATACCCTCATCTCCCTCAATTTATTAAAAAAACTTGCCCTGTTTATCAGAGTTAGTGAAGGTGTGAGAACAACAGTTACATAAATGCCCAAGGCTCGCCGATCTCCAACCAACGCTGTGAATACTACTTCTGAAATAAGGAGTTTTAGGGAGAAACTCAGTGACTTGAGAAGCTTATCAAAACGTCATAAGTTGGGCTTCTTTTTTCCCACTGCGTTTTTTACTTCCCAAACTGAGATTTTTAATGTTCCGAACACTTACATAAACATGCTCATTACCAGCAAGTCATTAAGCTTTGTTTAGGTCTTTAGATAGTTGGCCAAAAAAAAAAAAAAACTACGCAAATTATAAAATGAAATGAAAATGCTCTTACCAAATTGAGTTTTTTAATGGTCCAAACGCTTACCTAAACATGCTCATGACCAGCAAGTCATTAAGCTTTATTTAGGTCTTAATTATAGTTGGCAAAAAAAAAAAAAAAAGACACGCAAATCCTAAAATGAAATGAAAATGCTCTTCATAATTTTTTAGAGGTAAGATAATTAATGAAGAAATTAGTTAAGTTGCTTTTGAGTTAAAGAGTAAAGTAGGACAAACCTCTAATGTTATTTTAGAGTTACATTCAACATGTTAATTAAATTTGAGGTGTAATTTCTTTGCTAATGTTTTAAATTTGTTTCAATTTAACCTATATCTATCTTGCATCTAACGCCATATGAATATCTATAAAATATACTAATAAGAAAACGACGTATATATAGCAGTACAAAGCTGTAAGATGCCAAATTTAATGGTTAATTGTTTATAAATCTATCTTCTATCTGGGATGTAATTGGGTGATTGAAATTTCATTTACTGAAGCTGAACTGTTATTGCCAGTTTTACTACTTGTTGAAATTTTTTCTAAGAGGAAACCAGGCTCTTTAGGTTGAGGCAGATTGCCCTCACTGCTTAACATCACAACCACAGATGTTATATTTGGCCTATCATCATGATGATGTTGCACACAAAGAAGACCAATATGGATGCATCTCAATACTTCTGATTCATTATATGATCCTCCCAAATGTTTATCAATCAATTCAAGTGGGATTCCCTCCTTCCAAAGCCTCCATGCCTACACAAATTCAAACATCATTAATCATTTTTCTATTAGTATATATGATAAGAGGAAAGGAAATGTAGTGAGCTAGGTTTGTTACTAACATGCCCAATAAGATTAACACTTTGTTTCGTCAAGGAGAATGCTCCATTTTTTATTCCACTCACTGTCTCGAGTAATACAACTCCAAAGCTAAATACGTCAGATTTTATGGAGAATAACCCATAGATAGCGTATTCAGGTGCCATATAACCACTGAAATAAGTAATCAATGAGTTCATTTATATAATCTTTCAATATGTGTGTATAAATAAAAATTAAAAAAAAAAAAAATGCAATGAAGAGATACTATACTCACTATGTACCGATAACTCTCCTTGTATTTTTTTGGTTTTCATCTTTTCCAAATGTCTTTGCCAAGCCAAAATCTGATATTTTTGGATTCAATTCTTTGTCCAATAATATGTTGCTTGCTTTAAGATCTCTATGAATGATTCTTAATCTTGAATCTTGATGAAGATACATAAGTCCTCGAGCAATTCCACATATAATGCGGAAGCGCTTGAACCAACATAAGAGGCTCTTTTGAGTAGGAGAACCTGTGAAGAAGTTCCACAAGTATACAGATAAGTTGTTATCAAATGAAGCTGAATTTAAAACCAACTAATCACAACACAATTAATTGCTAATTAAGATACGAACCAAAAATAAATGAATCCAAACTCTTATTTGACATGTATTCATAAATGAGCATTTTCTCCTCTCCTTGAATGCAACAACCAAGAACTTTAGCAAGATTTCGATGCTGAAGTTTTGCACACAACATAACTTCGTTTTGGAATTCTTTCACTCCTTGGTGAGAATTTTGTGAAAGTCGCTTCAAAGCAATCTCTTGTCCACCACCTAATGTTCCCTAACCATTATAAAAGCTTTGTCATCGATCAAAGACATTATTATAAATCAAAAGAGTTAAACTACTATAACTTTATATGATCTTAATTTTTTGTTGGTTTTGCAAGCAAGTTACCTTATATACTGGTCCAAAACCACCTTGGCCAAGCTTATTGTCATCTGAGAAGTTTTGAGTAGCACTAGCTATTATAGCAAAGTCATAGAGAGGGAGCTCCATATCTCCTTCTGGAACTTCATCAGTATTTTCTATGGACAAAAGTTTTCTCAATTAATTTGAGAAAATATTTTTACTCAAGCAAACTAAAAAGCATAAACAAATAGTTTACCAAACTTGAGAAATTCTTACCTTTGGACTTTCTTCTGCTCTTATAAATATAGAGAAAGGTCAAAAGCATCCCAAGTGCTAAAACACTAGCTGTTATTGCAGTTACTTTTATCTTGTATGAATTAACACCTTCATGTTTAGCTTCACTCACAAAAAATGAACAAACAATTAATAATGAGGTAACTAACTAATTAAAAACTCAAAAAATGAATGGATAATAACATTAAATGAATAATATACCTATGTCAGTAGAAGCAAGGCGAATATATAGATCTTGGCCAGCATCACTTGACATTTGGTTCAAATCAAGTAGATCATCAAACCACATGACACAGCCACTACCTCCATTTCTGATATCTGACATGGTATATGCAGTACAAGAACAATTGTCCCAACACTTAGCTTTGCACTCGTCAAGTGTCATACTTGTATTAACCCAAGTATATGTAGTATCTGGTAATTTAAGGTTACCAAATTTAACAAAGTTGTCTTTGCCTTTCACCTTACAACTCCAAGGTTCACTTCGAACACAACCTCCTTTCCAGTCATAAATGTCCCAATTCTTGGGTGATTTTGGCTCAAACCCTCTCAAGCATTGGCACAAAGTTGAGTCAGAAATGGAACAAATCCCATAAGCACCACAAAGATTATATCTTCCACAATTGTCTCTTGGAACATCCCCAAAAGATTTCCAACTTTGATCTTCCTCAATCCACATGAGATTTTGAAGGGAGTTTCTTGTTTGATTCAAGACTCTAATAGAGATCATAGACTCATTCAAAGGATTATACATGTAGTAAACCTCGTCCTTGTTGGACACAAGTGTTGCATTATAAAGCAAACTTTTCATTGATGAAGGAGTATCAACAAAGTGATCACCATTCCAAGGTCCACTCCTGTAAGATTTTGTTCTACCTTGCCAAACATATATCTCTCTGTAATTGTGAAGCTGGAGCTCACATATGAAATCTGATGGAGAAGGGTCATCCCAATTCTTCCATGCTATTAAACGCCGGTTCAGACCGGTTCTCAAGTCCCACCCTAGCTTCATCCCTGGCAAAAATACATCAGAGATATAATCAAAGCTTTGCCACAAGTAGTTTTCTGGATTTTGGTCTTTCTCATCTCTTAGTACCAAGTTTCCAGAGTCTAAAAGCTGAGCAATTGGACTACTCATCATCAAGTTCAAGGCTGTTGAGTTTGCAACCCAAATAAGAGTCTGATTTTGGGTGAGAATAGTGAGATATCCTTCTTTGTTTATTGTCATCGTTCCAAGCTTGTCTTTGAGTGGTTTCTCGCGGTTGGCAACCCAAAGAATATATCTAACTGGGACTTTTTTGAACCAGAGTCCAACATAGCGATTTGTGGAACTAGCTGGGCTGAAAAAACCCAATTCAAATTTTCCATCTTTAGACACCAAGGTGGATTTTCCATCATCAACAAGAGGCTGAGACTGGGTAATAATAATATCGGCTGTTCCAATGGCCAATAATGGAGAGAAGAAGAAGAAGAAGAATAAAGGCATGTTGAGAAATAGATGAAGTAGCACACAATAAGGAAGGAATGTTGCCATTAATTTATGATGTTGGAGCAGTTTGATCTGATGACACAGTCGGATGAAGAAGCACGTTGATTATTCTTGACGGTCTTTGAAACATCATAGTTAAGAGATGTTGGACAATGAAGAACTTGTAACTGGGCAACATGGTAATGATAGAAAAAAACACACCTACAGCGAGTGAAATGGTGTTTTTGTAATTTTTGTTTTCAGTAAAAATGATAGAAAATACAAAGCAAGTTTCTAATAATTGAGACTAGAGAGGGCACGTCTAGGCTCTAGCTTGTTTTTGTTTTTAATCCTTCAAGATTCAAATAAGAGGTTTTGGTCATATAAAGAGTAAAATGGTCCATATTTTTATTTAAAGATAAGGACTAATGTTTTAAAGGGAATAAAACTTGAGGGACCAAAGATTATATTAACCCATACTATAAAAATTAAAAATAGAAACATCACAACTAGAAAATAATAGCACCCATGAACAGTACCCAAACACATCCTTGGGTCACAACTTTGAAAGCTAAATATTAAATAGGGATAGAAATAGGTTAGGCCAAATTAGGCTTTAATTAAATAGGCATGGGTCTGCATGCAATAGAAATCTAAAGCCTGAGCCTCTATATAGGCTCGGGCTTGAGCCTCCAAAAAGCTTGAAATTTGTTTAAAGGTATACTTAAAATATAAGCATTTAAATAGGCTTAAAGCCTATGCCTCTATGTTCATTTACAACCTCTCAAACCTATTTAAAAACCTAACTGATGTTTTAAAAGTTTACGATTTATTCTCACATGTAATACAAGAGTTTGTTAAGGAAAAAACACCTAGTAATAACAATTATTTAAGCAAGTCAAAATAAGAAAAATCAATTTAAGAAAATATATTTTCTAAAACAAACCAAGTAAAACAAGTTGTGGAATGTAAAACTGGATTTTGCCTTTTTTATTTTTTATTTTTCTATAGAGACCGAGACAAACTCCTCCTACTGAAATTATAATATTTCATCATAGCATCATTAAGATAAACTTATAACAATTATTATGTTTCAACCAACGAGGAAAATCAAGGGAAATGGAATGAACTAATATTGCACTCTTGAGTGATTGAAAAGAAGAGAGGTAAATGTGTTCGGCTAATGAATAAAATGGTTAAGTTTGTGGGTGAATGATGAGTTGTAAAACTTAATATAAAGACTAAGTTAGTAATTGTATAAATAATTTATAAAGTTGATTTAGATTATATTATCTATAATTATATATATAATAGTATAAATATTAAAAAAAACTAAATAGGCTAGCCTATAGGCTTGTAAGCTAGGCTTTATAAAAATAGGTATGATCTGTTTACCTAAGTAGGTTTGACAATGAGCCTGAGTTTTGACTTGACCTATTTGTTAAACAAGTTAGGTTAGACTTAATGTAGACTAGACCAGAGGCCCCTTATCTAGCCTATTTCCATTCAAAATATCAAACATAAACAGAAATCAAGAATCAAGAATAGCAAATAAAGAATAAGAAGATACACACGCGCGCGCTTGAATACTATGAACAGCCGACTAAAATATTCTAACACTAGAAATTGAAACATTGCAGTCCGAATATGAAGTATATATGAACAGTACTTAGTACCCAAACAAATTAAACCACTTTAAAGGCTAAGATATCTGCACAAATTACGATTAAAAATAGCAAAAAGAATATGATCTCACCTGGGAAATTGCTACACACACACACTCAAACTAAGGGAAGAACACGCACAAGAGGTATGAGAGTAATATTACAAAAACATGCATAATACGAAAAGTGGAAGGATAAAGAAGAGTACGTATTACAAGCTTTTTTATGTTGCCTTCTTCTCTATCTACGTACCGTCCTCTCTGTGACACTTTTGAGTAAGATGGAGAGCCATTAACTTATCTTCCATATTGATCTCTTCTTTTCGCTTTGACACAATCATTGAGAGAGAGATATGTGAGAAATATTCAAATTTGTGTTGTATTGATAAAACAATGAGGACGGAAGGCAAAGTTAATTATAGAAGAGAGAAATTTTGTTGTTGTATTGATATGATTTAGTCACGTGGGAGTAATGAGAATCACCACTTTCCAAAAGCAGATAAGCTTTTCTCTATGATAAGCTCAAAAATCTGAAAGCTGCTTTGTCCACTATCTCCGGCCACCCACCGATTGAAATCTCTAGACAGAGAATTGTCTCAACATCTTTTAAATTATTTTATTAAGTATGTTCGAATTAGCGTTTGAGATCCATGTTTATATAAATTGAGATGAAATTCCTCTCATGTACTTATCTCATACATCATAAATCATATTGAAAAAAATAATTTCTACCGTTAATGCAATGCAAATTTTCTTATATTCGGAGATGTGACATTAAACATGTATCCTGTTTGTGGATTCTTTTTTTCCTTCCCTCGAAGATGAAAACGTAGAAGAAAATTAAATTGTTTTCTTGATGTTTTAATTTAAATAGTTTTTCCTGAAGGATTAATTAAAAAAATGGGACTTGAGCTTTTAATTTTACCTTTTTTTAAAAAAATTAAATACATAAAAATTTATTGTTTGATATTATATTATTTTCATTCTCTTTTATACCCGGAAAAACAAAGTGTTATAATCTAGTGATAAGATAGTCAGAGGTAAAGTTAAAAAAACAATGGGAACCATTGCACCATAAGCTAAAAAAAGAAAAAGAAAAAGAAAAAGCTATACTCCCTTTATTCTTTATTATAAAACACCAACTAATAATTATATTTGGTTATTTTTATAAAGTACTTGTTTTTTTTTCCAAAGAGCATTAAATATTTTTTTCCATGTATACCTATAATTAATAAGGGTAGTGGTGAAAGTACTAATTAATGTGATATTAAAGTTTAGTGTAATTAGTAAGTGTAGTATTGAAAATTATTTAAATTATAAGATGAATTTAATGACTTTAACTGTTTTTATTGATTTGTAAGATATGTTAGTTGATATCTTATAATAATGATTACAAAGAGTATCGGAGTATGTCCTAACTAAAAAAGTTGGGACCATCATGAATCGAGCCTTCTGATCAAAAGTTTCGTTTAGTTTTTTTTTTTTTTTTTTTTTTTTTGTGGAGAAATAATTGCTAATTTGACATATGTAGGGTGAGGTGAAATTGACTACTCTCCTTGTTGTTAATATAATATTTATTAATCTAATTTAAATGGATTAAAGAAACTAAATAAATTACTTAATTAATTATAACATATGTGACATATTCTCTCTAAAATGCTTATATATAATATTATATTATATATACTAGTTTATAAATTAAGAAAATTAGGTAGGAAAAAATGATAAATATGATAGATAAAATTAAAAAACCTTACATTTATAACCAACATTTACTTCCAAATTATGTTGTACATTTAGGATCTGAGAAGTATTAAATTGGAGAGGGACGATTATGAATTTCTTTTCATGTGACATGTATTTTTTTTTTTTTGGAAAAAGCTTAATGAAGAAAAAAAAAAATTCACCACTAAATTTTAGAGCAACACTAGTGATTTTCTTTTGTGCGACTTATTTATTAATTTTAGCTTTATTAATTAATTAAAACAAATCACGGTCGAAGTTTTCAAATTAAAATTATTCTGTGCCTTGTTATAATCATCTAATCTTTTTTCATAATGCCTAAAATATGACAGACACTTCTTAAACAGAACCAAACAAAAAAACAAGAAAAGAAATGAGTACAAGTGGATGAATACCAAAATCTTTTTTCTATCACAACATGCTTGTACACCTAATGCTCCACTACTAGTGATGAAGCACAAAGATTTGGGTAAATATAAAAAATCAGAAAAAATAAAATAATTACAAAAAAATTTATTAAAAATTAAAAAATAAAAAGATTTATATATATCATAAAAATAAATTATAACAATCATAAGAGTTTACATAACAAGCATATGCCTGAGACATGAAGCGAACAGAATTAGAAACTGAAGAAAAAGGGAAATTAATACTACTATACTGCGCCTTGAAGCCTTACATCACGAACTATACCGCGGAAGGACATTTCCTCTAATACTCTAACACCCCAGAAATTAATATGTTGTAGCTGCCACTAGGGACTTTCGGCGACACCTTTTAGAGTAGAATCGACGGCTTTGGGTGGGTTGAGGTGGAGGCAAGCGAGCATAATTATGGGGAGGCTGTGTATCATATATTAGAATTTGGTGCCCAGAAAATTTGACCTGAAACAAAAGTCAACATTAAATTTACCACTGAGAGTACAGAGCACAATCATACATATATGACATGCTAAAATTATACATGACTTAACCTACGTGCATTTGCGTTTATCTTTGCCATCAAGTGACATGCGTCTAAATTATTTAAAAGATTCATTAATGTAATGACGGTAGTAAAGATCGTACATTTGTCCTGAAAACTTGATTTCTTATGTCATTATTGAAGAATCTAATACTAACAACACAAACGGTAGTTAGGTTTCTTTGCTAAATTTATATAAATGATCTTTTTGAGAAAGCGAGAGAAGGGACATAAGTTGGATTATGCAAAAACATTTAGTGGTAGCTAATAAGGCCTTACAAGGTGTAGAAAATTAATTAGGTAATCATGCTTTCACCAAGCATATTGAAGACATACACTTTATTTGCAGGAACCAAACAAATCTTTCCACCAACATTACAAAAAGAGTCCAAATAGTCATACCTTAGTTTCCCAATATAAGCACCGCTAGATCTTGATATGGTTTCAAAGATCCATGGATATAATATACTCGGTGCAAGTGGTTCGTCTAGTCCGTTTGGCGAGAGAAGAAACTTCCCATTCTCAACAAGCAAGGGCTGCAGGAACATGATATTGTTTATAATTCGAGCATGTTCCAAAAGACAAACGATAACTGGGAACATTTTTCCGAAGCATATTCATATTATGCCATAGTTACAAACAACATGATTGTTAGGCCAAAATAACTAGTCTTGTCTAACAAAGATTTTCACCCACCATCATAGCAGACAATTAAAACAATCAGAGGTTACAAAAAACCTATTCAGGAGCCTTAAGTTAGTAGAGAGATTTGACTCTCTAATCTTCCATTCCTCTTCCAACTCCCAAACATTTGCTAATTATGTAATGGATCACCCAACTAAACCATTGGCAAATACAGAGGCAAAAGCAAGACACCATGACAATAAAATAGATGAAAACAAGTAACTCACAATTTGTAAACAATAAAAGTGAGGTTGTTGCATGAAACTTCTGAGATTCATACAAAAACTAAAATTCGCTAACTCATTCAAAATACAGATGGAAAACCCAAATGTGGACCAAACCAAAGACCAGACAAGAACTTGGTAAAATCCAGTTCCAAATGGCATCTAAATAGAAAATTATCAGCTTAAATGCCACGAGTTAATTAAGTTTTCAACTGATCACAAAGCAAGGTGAACATATTAAGAAAATATATACAAATCTTTGGCAAGATAGTAAGGAAAGAAGCTTACCGAGGCTTAAGCAAAGAAAGAGGTGGTATGTCAAGGTTAGATTTGTCTCTCTTGATGTAACACTGCATCATCCCGAGGCCCAGACTGAAAGACAATATTACCAGAAAAATTCATTCATTCGTTTAGATACCTTCTAAAACAGAGGCAATTCTTTTCAAATATACCTTCCATAGGGGATAAACGAACACACACACACACACACATATATCTTACCTGCTTCAAGGAAACAGGAAAAGTAATTTTCCTACGTAACTCGGATTGCTCACAATTTATTTGCATCCCTATTAAAAACTCGACTAAAATTTGGAGACACCTCATATCACAAAAATACCAAAGATAAAAAGAGAAACCTATTACAAAACAAACTTTAGTTTGATTCTCGCCCCTCCTCATGCCATAACCAAAGTGCACAGAGATCCCAAAAGAGAAATAAAAGCAAGAATAGCATAAAAATACCAATATCACTTATATGGTGATTGATCATAATAATGGTAGCATGATTGCGTGGCGATATGGGAAATTAAAACATTACTCACCATAAGTAGAAAATACAAATTCATAACGCAAAATCTAGTAAGAAAATGAAATGCATACTAGGCAGTGGTAATAGCCGAGAGGCATGCCATGTGCTCGCTAAAAAAGGCAAACATGACTTCAAATAAAAGACACATCCCACCAATTAAGAAGCAAAAAACCAAATATACATTTACATTCCCAACAAATGCGTTGTTAACCGGCTTTAATTATTCAAAGAAGACACGTATGAACCCAGTTGGAAGATCAAGTAATCTTCCTAACATACAAACTCCAATTTAAAGTTAAGTATACGACTTATTCGATTTCAAGGCCATTTACACGACTTGGCTTTATCAGGCTATGCTCCATGAACCCATAACCCCAAAGGTTAAAAAAAATAGAACCGATAGATATACGAAATATCCTAAACGTAAGAAGACTCCACAGTCGGACAGAAAGGAACATGTGCACGCATCATTACAAAATTTAAATTACAGCCATCGAATATAACTAGCACCAATTTTTTTCTTTCTAAACAAAAATTCTAAACCCAAGCATGAGCCAAATAATCCGTGCAATTACGAGAACGAAAAATCAAAATGAGCGTATTAGGCCGAAGCATTGAGAAGTGCAATACCGCGCCGCAGATGTGGGAGGATCCTTCGCAGATCCTTGAGTTCCTTCAAGATCTGCTTGGAGGCCATTGCGAAACCTACGCAAAAATATAAAATCGTTTCGATCAAAGCCTAGGCCTACACATACAAAAGCGCATAATATGCACTGAGCACCAGAACCAAGAAAGTGAGTTTGATAATAAGTTTTTTTGGGTCTTTCACGACATGATAACTAGTGAAGACATATATTGAATTTTCTAAAATCCACACCAATTATCTCATCTATATATCAATAAATTTTGTTATATGGGTATTGTATTACCCTAAGTTTCATAACTCTTATAAACATTGTTTTGGAAAATAATTACTAAAATACAAAGGTGAATATGGGTCTCAAAGAATTATAATCTATTGATTATATTTTTCATCCAAATTTCACTTTGGAATTAATGAACCAATGGTTAATTATGAGACTACATATTAAGGGCTATATAATGTGACATAAAATCACATGGAATAATAACTATTGTAAATGCTCAAAAAACAAGGAAAAAGGGATAGAGAAATATTTAGTTTAGTTGTTATCTATTAACAATTATCCTTAGCAAAATTAGCTTGCAATTAATTAAGATGAATTGCATAATTCTTCTAATTAATTAGAGACAAATTAATAGCATCAAAAGAGGGCTAATTATAATTGAAAATAATTAAGCCAAAGAGGATGAAATAATATTTGTCTAAATAAGCACTAATTACCATGGTTAAGCTAACAAACCAATGATACAATGAAAGATGTAATTAGTGGGCATGTAAGCACTTGATTAAGATGTTAATTAAACTTTAATCAAGCTTTGAAAAGTCAACAATTGCAACTAAGATCAATGGTTAAGATTGTTGCATATGTAATACAATCCAATGGTCCCAATTAATCCCCTAATTAAGCTAAATCCTTGTGAAATTAATTGGACCAATGAGAACACTTGAAGCAAAGGAATTTGCCACATAAAAATCAATTGAAATGGACAAAAAAATGTGTATGTCGACCAGCCATAAACAAGGGAGAGATGATTTATCATAGTTGAGTTGGAGCTTTGAAAAGTCAAAGTTATCAACTAGCCAATGAGAAGGCTTAAACCATGAGATATTTTGCAAATCAAATACACATTAAATGGCTGAATAAAGGGAGCATGTCGGCACTCTTTCAATGGAAGAGATGAAGTTTCATAAAGTGGTTTTTTAATCCAATGGATGAGGTGAAAGTTGGTCAAATTTAATTGCCAATTGGGTCCTTGATTTTTCCCTATAAATAGACCACCCATCTCTTCATTAGTCTTCACACCAACATCACAAAATCAGCTGATCCTAGAGAGAGGGAGGGCTGAACGAAATTAGGAGAAGGAGAGAAGAAAATAGGAGAAATTTCCAAAAGCATCAAAGGTGAGTTATTGATCTCTAGCTTTTTAGTTTTTTGTAGTTCTTAGTATAAATTGTAGTTTAATCTAGGAAAATTCCTTTACTTGTTTTTAGGTCTCCTTACATTGAAAAATTCCTAATGAGGTAAAAACATGTGAGGGAATAAGTTTTGGAAAACAATAGATTAAGGTTGTGAAAATTGTAGGATTTTCGGATTTAAAGCTTTGTGCAGCCAACAAAAAATAGGCTATTATTTTATGTATGAAATGATCTTTCAAAATCATGAAATTTTACATGAATAAATTATACATCCAGGGATTTCTAAATATATAAAATATGTATCATTTGGAGTTCTACAAAAGGAGATAAAATTTGTTGAAGTTAAGCTATTTTTCTGGGCTTAAATCTGGGCAGCGTTGAGAAACAATTAAGCTGGGAGTGATTCTTTATGTTATAGGTTCTGGGAATATTTTTACTTGAAAATAGACATGTCAAGGGTCATGAGGAATTTTGAATCACCTCAAAATGATTTTTTTAGAATTAATTATGAGTTTTCAAAGTTGTTGGAAAATCTGCCCAGAAAATCCATTAATTCATTTTTAATAAAGTGTAAGGGTAAAAGTGGAATAATTAATCCACCAAAGGTAGAAAGGTAAATTATACCTTTAGGATATTATTATAAGTAATATGATATTAAGTGTAATATCATATAAGTTATGGAAAATGAATTAATCCGACGATAACATGTAGGATATCCGAGATCAAGTCCGGAGTCGAATTCAAAAGGACGGGCATGTTGGTAAATACACGGTGAAAGGTACGTTCGCGTACTAGTAACTTTAACTCTGATGTGACTTGTATGCTTATATGTGATAGAATGATTCATAGGGTCATGAACATGACTATGTCTTGGGTCATGTGCCGTGGCTAAGACTCTGTCTTAGGTCACTGTTTATACATTCAAATTTACACGGGTTATAGTCTTGATAATGCCGTAAGATTGTTTTCCTAGCGCTGAGGACACGAGGAGCTGTCGTGGCACTGGTTAGTGCAAACGTGGATAACATTACATGTGATATGTATTGTTGTGTTGTTAACATTACATCTGTTGTGTGCTTATGTATTGTTGTAACCTTACATCTGCTGTGTGCTATGTATTGGTTCAATGATGTAATGTAAATGAACATCTGTCATGCATATATAGTGTTTATACTTTTCATATGAGGTTAACTGTTACCTGAGGTCCGATGAGTATTGGACCTCAGATTTGTCTAAGGTTCAAGAAAGGAACCAGGATCAGAGAAGGCACCAGTAGATGGAGCCGAAGAAAGGCACCGATGGATGGAGCAAGCACCGGTCGAGACAAGAGCCGGAAGAAGTCAAACAGAGCCTACTTTCTGGCATGGATCTAATGAAATTACCTCAAACAGTTTGGTGCCGAAGGCAAGGCTAGTCTGTGTGGGTCAGTCAATAAGTCGCCGTGAACTTGGTGAGACTCCCATGATAGACACCTACCTGGCCAATCTGTTTGATTAACTGAGTTAGGTTCATTGCCCCAAGTCTAGTTAAGACTTGGTCTAGATTGTATAGTTACCATGTAAAAGTTGTAATTATACAAAGCTCTGTATATTGTATCACATGGATATTCCTTCGGGATTTTCAATTTAACCAGCATATGTCAGGCATCGTCATATGTCGGGGCATTTGATATCAGTTGCTCATTGTCCAAATGTTAGTGCATGCTCTCCATTTCTGCATTACTCTGATGTAGCACCTCGAACTCTGTTGTTGTTTTTTTTATTAAAAAAAACTATGTTTTCTTAAATAATAAGTGGTATGGAATTTGGGGTATTACATACAGGAGCCTAAACAAGGGAAAAGTATTTCTCCAGTCACTGGAGATAGAGTTATCTCCAGTGACCCCAAAACTACGTCGTTTTGAATTAATGAAGGGTGTGTTAGTGCATGCTCTCTGATATGTAGCACCTCGAACTTTGTTATTTTTTTTTTTTAAAACTATGTTTTCTTAAACAATAAGTGATATGGAATTTGGGGTGTTACATACAGGAGCCTAAACAATTAAGTTATTATATTTTGCTTTTTGTGATATCTGTTGTTTTAATAGTAGTTGATTCATAAACTTGGCTATGATCTAAACGAAATTAAGATAAGTTTTATCAATTAGATTGCTTGGAAATAATATTTTAGCAGCACTCAATCTTATTTTTAAAACTTTATTACTAAAACGTGAAACCAAAACTTACAAAAGAAATATGCACACATGAGCGTGGATTCAAAACCAGGAGTCCAAATTGGTAGACACAGTACACACACAGACACACAATAACATCTTTTAATTTGACAAATAATGGGTTGACGTATTTAGTGATGAGCACCCGAACTCAATCCCAAATGTAATAGAAATAGAATGTGTAATGAAAGGATAATTGATTAGTAGTAATGCAGATCAACCGTTTCCTCGTGTGTAAGACAAAGTATCTACACTTTTATTTATTTTTTCATCTGAAGAAACCATAAAACGACATGCTTAATTGAAAATCAAAGCCTTATATTATTTCATGAGTTATATAGCGATTATGCAACGACAACAACAAAAACTTGTAATAAAAGAAAAGAGAGTAGAAGGGCTCTTCATCTGGCATCTAACTTGGTAAAAGACATTCGATTAATGAAATAACTTATATGATTGTTTGGAGAAGATTCTTGTCCATGTGGACTCCTTTCTAAAAGGAAAGCAGGCAGTTGCATAAGGCAGTTCTGTGTGTGTGTGCAAGTCTTTAGACTTCGACTGCAAGAAACAGATACCAAAACAACATTTAAAAGATAACCCAAGCATAATATAAACTTTAATACCTTTAGCTACGAAAGTAGATGACCACCAAATTTAAAACAATCGAAATGCTGCTCAAAAACCTTTCAGCCCAATGTTTAATATCTGCATCCCCAAATGCAACATATGCAAGTCCTCCAACAACCACCATGTATCGAAGACAGAGCACACGATATTTATGTTTGTTTTTTTTTTCCCCTCAAGGTCCTTTCCTTGGCTATTAATTATTTTTGTAACATTCTTGTCTAGAAATGTAGCAACTTGAGCAATTCATTCCAGAAAGGAGGACAAGGCTCAAGCTCATACATTATTTGTTAAGGGTTTTGATACATCCCTGGGGGAAGATGAGGTACATATGTTTATTTTTTTGGCATACTGACTTGTGCTTCTGCCCCCACATCAGAAATTGCTTCCATCCCATTTATTTGCCCAGTTAAATGCCATACCTTTTTTACTAGCACTTGATTTCTTTGACTATGTTTTTCAGGTTAGAACGAACGTGAAAGAGCATTTCAGTTGTGGAGAGATTACAAGGATATGAATTCCTACAGATTATGAGACTAGTGCTATCAAGGGGTAAATTGCAGGTTGGAAATTTGAACACAAAAGCCCTAATTTCAATACTAATTCCACCTCCTCAGCTATATACTCTGTTCCTAAATTTGAATGCTTTGCTTCAATAGTCTCACCCCTGTTCCATAACTCATAAACCCAGTGTAATAAAATCACACTCTTTTCTTCCACACAACCAGAATTTTAACGTCAACCAAGCACAGGGAAAAGCGAAAAATATATATCAACGCTAATCAGGAAACGAAAACATCTCAAACATGAAACAGACATGGATTTAAATCACCCAAAACCAGCTCGAAGGTCCATAAAGAAACAAAATAGGAGAGACACAGATCTACGAAAATCGGTAAAATCGAAGTAGAAAAGGAGAGACAAACCGCAATCACTCGTCGCTCAAACTGGTTCGAAATTGCCGGAGTTGGAGGAAGGAACAAAGGTGGATGAAGAACCGGAGTTGGAGCCTTGGAGAAAGGAAGAGATCTGGATGAGCACAGTGGAGACGGGAGAGAGATGAGACACCGTTGCCTTTTTTCATAAAAAGAAAAAAACCTCAAACTTTTACGTCTGCACGTGCGGTCGCTTGCCCCTATGTGGCTCCGCCACTGCTCCTCCCCGTTGTAGGACCGCCAGGCATACTTTAACAAATCCCCAATTGTTAGAGTTGGGGATGTGCGAGCCTGAGATTAGAGGTAGAGGTAGAATCAGAAGAAGAGGTAGTCGCTTTTGGGGTCGAATTCACTAGACTTGTTGTGACGAACTCATCCTTTGGATCTTGTCTCTGGAGGAGGATCATGAGAATCATAAGAGTTAGAGGTAGACTCCTTGTGGGGGCGAATTTGAGACAGTATATAAGTCAAGCCTCACGCTTTCTTTTGTGGATCTCTTCTTCATCTGCGCTTAGGGATTTCTTCTCGATCGTATCCCCTGTCTCTGGAGGAGGATCCTCTTCTTAGGTTAGGTTGTAGGGACTCCTTCCCGTTGAAGCATGCCATGCATTCTCAAGAATCAAGGTCACAGGATTTCAAAGTGGATAATATTGAGAACAAGGCACCAAGATGCTATAGATGGTACCAGAGCTAGGATCGGGTCAATGAAAGACTCCTTATATAGCTGTGGAAATCTGGATACCAGCCTCTCCTCAGATGCATCTCCCCTCTTAACACGTATTAAAACTATAAGGGGTGATATGGGCCCAAAGCGAACGTGAGGTGATAGGATGTTACAAATGGTAACATAGCGCAACTTGACATGTTACAAATGGTATCAATTCAATGTGTTACAAATAGTGTCAGAGCCCGGGTTGATTTGCTAGCGAGAACGAAAGATACTTTATAAACAATATCATTTGATCTTTTAGTTTAATTTAGGAAAAGAAGTGATTTGTTAACATATATCTCATATGTTTCTAAAGAGGTGAATTAGCATAATCAGTTCAAGAATAGTTGTCTCAACACTTGGCTTTGCACTTGTCAAGTGTCATACTTTTATTGACCCAAGAATATGTAGTATCTATAGTAATTAATTAAACTTACTAAATTTTAAAAAATTGTCTTTGTTTTTCACCTTACAACTCCAAGGTTCACTTCCAACACAACACCTTTCCAGGCACAATTGTCTCAATTCTTGGGTGATTTTGGCTCGAATCCTCTCAAGCATTTATAAGGTAAATAAGAACACTTACAAAACAAATAAAGAGATTTACAAGACAAATAAATGGATTCAAAAGAAACCAGAGAGTTAACAAGAACATTTTGGCTATTCACAATACAAATAAAAGTATTCGCAAAACAAATTTAAATAAAGGAGTTTAAAAGACAAATAAATGGATTCAAAAGAAAAGAATTGATAGAGTTAATAACATGTTGGTATTCATAAGACAAATAAGGGAATTCATAACTTTCACAAGATAAAAATGAGTACATTCAAAAAATAAAGCAATGATATAATTGTATTTACATCGACAAAATTTAATTTCATTTTAACCAAGGGGTGGAGTAAAGTTTTATAATCTTCCTGGTGTTGACTGAAATCTCATCCATAGGGCCTTAATGAATTCTTCGAATTATAAATAGTGACCATATAATTAAATTAATTACAAATAGCAATACCACATTTAATATGAAATTACTTTCTATGGAGTACTTTTCTCAAATTTTTGGAATTTTTTTTTCTGAAAATAAAAAATGCCATTACCAAAATGTCTCTTGAAATTGACGGCTAAATGAGAGTGATATATATAATTGCCATTTTTTTGAGAAAAAAAAATGCTAATTTTTTGGTTTAAAAAAAAATTGCTACTACGTATTTTGATGCAAGCTAAGGTAACCTGAAACTGACTGTTAAAATTGGGGAGGGACGATTTTGAATTTCTTTCCTTGCGACACTTTTTTTTTTTTTTTTTTTGGAAAAGGAAAACTAGTTGATCAATGTAAGGCGCTCAACTTAAAATTCACTACTAAATTTTAGAGAAAAACACTTGTGTGTTTTTTTTTTTCCTGTGACTTATTTAATTTTAGCATTATTGCTTAATTAAAACAAATGACAGTCGAAGTTTTCAAATTAAAATTATTCTGTGCCTAGCTATATCCCCTAATCTTTTTTCATAATGCCTAAAATATGACAGACACTTCTTAAACAGATCCAAACAAAAAAAGAAGAAACTAAAAGAAATAAGTACAAGCGTAGGAACGCCAAAATTTTGCAACTTCTTTATCACAACATGATTACACTTGTACACCTAATGCTCCACTGGTGAAGCATAAGTTAGTGAACCATAGCATATATCGTGTATCGTTTGATTATATATCAATTTAAAAGTTAGATTAATTAGTTTGATATAAAAAGGATAAATATAAATACTTTAAAGTAATTTATTTAGCTTTTTTAATTTTTTCAAAAAAGTCAAATGTGTTTTATATTAAGGATGGTAGTATTTTTAGTTTTTGTGATATTTGTTTTATTAGTATAGCTGATTCATAAACTTGGCTATCTAAACGAAATGAAGATAAGTTTTATCCTAATTAGATTGCTTACAAATAATATTTTAGCAGCACTGAACTTTATTTTTAAATGTGAAACCGAAACTCATCAAAAAGGTATTGTGCACACATGAGCATGTATTGAAAACCGGAAGTCCAAATTGGTAGACACAGACAGACAGACAGGAACATCTATTGATAAATAATGGGTTAACCCACCAAGCCATTTCTCAAAAACATTATAACTAGGGGACCCAATACTTGAATCTAAAAGCCAGATAATGATGATCATAGAGTCTCACATACAGTAATAAGGGAAACCTCTCTTATGTCAATTAGAGCACCAAACCAAATGGCACAACCACTAGAACTAACAGTATCTGAATTAGTATAAGCAGTACAAGAACAATTCTCTGTGCACTTTGCTTTGCACTCGTCGAGTGTCATACTAGCATCAACCCAAGTATGTGTAGGGAACCAGTTTCCCTGCTCGGCCAAAGCCTAAGCAAGGGGTGCTTGTCCCTCTTGGGACAAGCGTCTAAGTGATCTAGACCGTCCATATTTCTGTTTTTTTAGTTTTTTTTTTTAAAATTTTTGAAGTTATTTTTTAGGTACCTCAAATATATTTTTAGTAACAATCAGTATTCTGAAATATTTTTTTCAAGACCGTAAAAAACTAGGGAAAATGATAAATGAATACCATATGAATTTGCAAAACCCCCAGAATTCCCCAGAATTTGTAAAAAGACTGAGAAGCGACAAAGACCTATGAGATATGCAAATTCAGGTGAAATTATTCTTTTTGCCTTTAGTTTTAAATAAATTTTAAAAAATAAAAATCATTCTCGCCGGAGGGCCGTCGACCACCGGCAAGGGGGGTGGGGTTCGAACCCCCCACCCCCACACCTCCATGGGGCCAAGTGGCCCAACCACTGGATCACTTGGTTCCTTTAATATATATATGCATTAACAAATATATATATTTTTCTTAACATTTTTTCAACGATAGTTACAAAACTTTCATCATCATTTACAAATCTTCCAACGTTATTTACAAAATTTTCATTGTCATTTACAAATTTTTTTTGCTGGTTTCCCTTTCTTGCCTCTGAGGGAAAAACAATTTTTTTTTTTTTTTTTTTGCATTATCACAAAACTTTCATCACCATTTACAAATCTTTCAACGCTATTTACAAAATTTTCATCGCCATTTACAAAATTTTTTGCTGGTTCCCCTTTCTTGCCTTTGAGGGAAAAACAATATATATATATATATTATTTATTTATTTTTTTTTTTTGCATTATCACAAAACTTTCATCACTATTTACAAATCTTCCAATGCTATTTACAAAATTTTTATCGTCATTTACACAGTTCTAGTCTGAATATTTTTGTACCAGGTTCCAACATAACAGTTCGTTGAACTACCCAGGCTGAAGAAACCTAGCTCAAATTTCCCATATTTAGACACCAAGGTGGTTCTTCCATCATCATGAAGTGATTGAGAACGCATAATAGTATCAATGGAAGAATATAACCGCGAGAACAGAAGCATTTTGAGAAGAACAATCACACAAGGAAGGATGGTCATTGTTGTAGTGATGGTGTTGGCTGGTTTACACATAGATATGCGTGTGTCATTGATATTATGTTGAAGCGGTAAAGATCTAACAAAGTGGGAAGAGACAAAAGAAAGAAGAAAGTTATGCAACATGCTTTCAAAGGCGATGGCAACATTTTTTTTTGACAATTAATTTGGCTGCAAATTGGATTGATGAGAGATTTCCCTAAGGATACAGTGAAAATCCATGAGTATGGATTGCACCCTCAAAACTCAAGCTAAGACAATAATGATATTTATAAAGTGATAATTTGATTTTGTCTTCAAATCACTAAAAAAGAAAGGCCATAAGTTTTTTTTTTTTTCGTTCATTTTTGAATGGAGTGATGGTTGTGAGATATTTAGAGACGATAAAATGATGCCTTCTAAGACTGGACGAAAGAGGCATCGTAAGACCGAACCCGCAACCGGTCTTGTTCTAGGCGGTCTTAAAAGTCTGTAACATTTAAAACCGAAAACGAACCGGTCTTAAAGAAACTCTTCTAAGACCGGACGCAAACCGGTCTTATATAATCGGCCTCATCCTAGGAGAACACAAGTTCAAATCACAGAAAATACACTTGTTAGTACGTAGGGCTGAAAACTTGAAAACCTTTACATTTTAAGCTTCGAAAGAGAAACTCCTATCAATAAAATAACATAAAAGTAGAGCATCTTGAAGCAATATATATTATTAATTAAAAATTCATAAAAAAATGTCTTTTCATATACCAATATAACTTCAGGAACCAATGGTTATTGTTAAATAACTTTTTTCAAGAAAAGGTAATTAACATCCTTATAGTATATGTAGGGTTTCTTGAAAACAACACTATTTTTCACCAAATTGTGGGAACCAAATTTTAATTATAACCTTTTATAAGTTTCTTTAAATCCTTTAATTAATGTTGTAGTTCCCTATATAATACTACTTTTCATCAAATTGTGGTAACTGCAATTAGTGTTGTAACTCCTTATACAATCCATCAACGTCAATTTCTTAATGTATAAGCACATGATTATTATTATTTTTTTAAAAAAATCTCCTTCTATTAAAAATATCCCAACACGTTGTTTGACTACCATTTATGTTTATGACATGGGGAGGTCCTACATATCACACCACGTTTGCTTTGACTAGAGCTGTCAAAATGGGCCACCCCGGCCCGTTAGACTCTAACCCGCGCGGGCTAGGGCCAAAAAGCCCACAGGGCCAAAAAGCCTGCATGTTAAAAGGCCCGCACGGGCCAAAAAATTATATAGCCCTAAGGGTTAGGGCAAGCCCGAAAGGCCAAAATTCATTTTAGAAAAATCAACTTCAGGATACTGCCTGCCACTGAAAAAAATACATTATGATCTTGAAAAATTATTTTAGGATGTTGAAAAATTATTTTAGATTAGAAATAATTTTTCAAGATCATTAAATAATTTTTCAGTACCGGCCAGTATCCTCAGTCAGCATCCTGAAGTATTTTTTCCAGTATCAGTCAGTACCCTGAAATATTTTTTAACATTCTAAAATAATTTTTCAAGATCATGAAGTACCCGTTAGTATCCTAAAATAATTTTTCAAGATCATTAAGTATATTTTCAGTACCAGTCAGTATCCTCAGTCAGTATCCTGAAATATTTTTTCAACATCCTAAAATAATTTTTCAGGATCATTAAGTATATTTTCAGTACCATTCAGTATCCTGAAGTATTTTTTAAGTACCAGTCAGTATCCTCAGTCAGTATCCTGAAGTATTTTTTAAGTACCGATAAGACTCGAAATAATTTTTCAAGATCATTAAATATATTTTCAGTACTAGTTAGTATCCTGAAGTATTTTTTTAAGTACCAGTCAGTACCCAGAAATATTTTTTCAACATCCTAAAATAATTTTTCAAGATCATTAAGTATATTTTCAGTACCATTCAGTATCCTGAAATATTTTTTAAGTACCAGTCAGTATCCTGAAATATTTTTTAAGTACCAGCCAGTACCCTAAAATAATTTTTCAAGATCATTAAGTATATTTTCAGTACCAGTCAGTATCCTGAAGTATTTTTTTTAAGTACTAGTCAGTACCCTGAAATATTTTTTCCACATTCTAAAATAATTTTTCAAGATCATGATGTATTTCTTCAGTGTCGGACAGTATCTTTAAATATCTACAGTATCCTGAAATATTTGTTAAAAAACAAAAAGAGGGATCTGTGTTGTTTTTTGCGCAGTGGACCGGAAGTGAACGCTAGTGGTAGTGAATTGAATCCAATTCCTTGATTGAAGAAGGCGAGGAGGTGTAGTTTCAGATGAATTTGTACAATTTCTGAATGTTGGAAACAGGGTTGATTGGTGGCCCACGGGTTAGCCCCAACCTAACCCCAAAGAGTAGGGCTTATTTTGGGTTAGGGCCAAAAATGGCCCCATCATATGGGGGCTAAAAATATGGGGGCCAAACATGGGGCTTAATGGGCTGGCCTATAGGGTCCAACCCATTTTGACAGCTCTAGCTTTGACTGAGTTTAGGATCACTACGTTTCCAACGTGGGCTCCACAGCTAGGCTACTTGGTGTGAAGAAGCCAATTAATAAGTCACAGACATCGTCCTTACCATTTAACGGACCAATGGTGTCAATAGCGTAAGAGAGAATAAAAAAGCAAATCAGAATGTTATATACGGAAGAATTCCTATACACATTATTTTGACATTAACGGTTCCTGAGACATCTTATACTCTTACTTGTAGTATCGTTTCATGTGGTAGAAAACTTAAAGCTAGGCAATGAATTAATGAAACCAAAATTTATATTTCTAATTAAACATATTAAAATCAATGAATTCAATTATTCTTTTTCATTATCTTTCTGATCTTTGAGTGTGTAACACCCCATTTTTAAAAGCGGAATAATTTAACATTTATCAGAGTAGAGCATCGGAGCAGATAAGAGTACGAGTAACTGATAAGTGTGTGTCCAAAAACTAACTGTGGCTTATCCGGTTGTTCATTATAGCGGTACATATATCCGAGTATCCAAAATTCTAACTAAGTAGGAATATAAATACATATCCTAATTCTCCAGCCGAGTCCTTACGCGTGTTGCTTACCCTTGTCTCCGGTTCTTGATCCTCCGGATCCTGAAGCTATGGTAAGTGTTGAGATCCAATACCCATCGGACCTCAGGTAACAGTTAACCTCATTTTCAAGTAAGACAATATATGACAGATAGATATTCATAACATTACAGCATACCATACAGCATGTTGAAAAATAAAATGAAACAAGGAAAAAAACATTCGGCATATTTGGAAAATTCGTGGGGCTGCAAAGGGGCATTAGAGTAAGGGCAACAGTAAACACCCCAAGTCCCAAAAGTCTATAAACATTCTCTCCCTTTTATTTATTTTTTCATCTGGAAAGAACCATAACAAGATATGCTTAACTGAAAATCAAAGCCTTATATTATTTCATGAGAGTTATATAGCTCTTATACACCGACAAAAAAACAATTGTAATAAAAAAAAAAAAAAGAGTAGAAGGGCTCTTCATCTGACATGTAACTCGGTATAAGACATCCCATTAATGGAAGAACTTATATGATTGTTTTGAGAAGATTCTTGTCCACGTGGACTCCTTTCTAAAAGGAAAGCAGGCTCTTTGGGTTGAGGCAAGTCACTCTCACTGCTTAACATCATAGCCACAGAGGCCATGTTTGGTCTATCATCAGGATGGTGCTGCACACAAAGGAGACTGATATGGATACAACGCAATGCTTCTGATACAATAAAAGAGTCTTCCAAACATGCATCAATCAATTTTAATGGCATGCTCTCCTTCCACAACCTCCAAACCTACAACGTTTCAATACATGTGACCTTATATATGGCCTTCAGGTTCAATAAAGATTGAAAAAACTAAGACGTAGTTAGATTATGAGTTACTCACGTGCCCTATAAGATTAAGACTTTGGTTTGGATAGGAAAGTCCTATGCTTTTCATTCCAGTCACTGTTTCTAGTAGTAATATTCCAAAGCTGAATACGTCTGATTTGATAGAGAATATTCCATTATAGGCATATTCGGGGCCATATATCCACTAAAATTAAGAATTCATAAATGAGTTTTTATATATATTATCTCATATTGTACAAGAATAAATTAAATTTAAAATTCAGAAAAATGTAGAATACTTACTATGTACCAACCACCTTATTTGTATTTTCTTCAATTTGACCTCCTCCAAAAATCCTTGCCAAACCAAAATCTGAAATTTTAGGGTTCATCTCATTGTCTAACAATACATTGCTTGCCTTAAGATCTCTATGGATAATCTTCAATCTAGAATCTTGATGAAGATATAGAAGCCCACGAGTTATTCCACATATAATCTGGAAACGTTTGGACCAATCAAGCATATTACGTTGAGTAATGGAACCTGTGAAGTTGAAAAGTCACAATACTCATTGTTAACATACATGAATTAAAGAAATTAAATGGATAGATTTGATAATAAATATTTATGAACAGCACACAAACCAAAAATCCATGAATCTAGGCTCTTGTTGGTCATGTATTCATATATAAGCATCTTCTGTTCTCCTTTGATGCAACAACCAAGAACCTTAACAAGATTCCGATGTTGAAGTTTAGAGCACAATACGACTTCATTCTTAAATTCTTTCATTCCTTGGTGAGAGGTTTTAGAAAGCCGCTTCACAGCAATCTCTTGTCCATCTGCTAATGTACCCTACCATAATTTTGTAGAGAAGGATTATCAATATATGATACCATAAATTAAAAATTAATCTGCTCAAAATTACTTGTTTGATTTTCATCATTTTAATTAACAAATTAATTGATTGTATGTTTACCTTGTATACAGGCCCAAAACCACCTTGACCAAGCTTCTTGTCGATTGAGAAATTGTTAGTAGCGATAGCTATCACAACATAGTCATAGAAAGGAATTTCCATATCTCTTTTTGAGTCTTCAACATCATTTGCTTCTGACAAAGATATTTCCATATTTCACTCCATAAACAAATTTATCAAATAAAAATAGAAAATAGTGCATATTTTATAATTTGCAAACAAAATCCCATAAGACATGCAATTATGATCAATTTGAAACGTTGTAATTGTTTACCTCTATATTTTCTTCTCCTTTTGTAAATGCAGAGGAAAATGATAACCATCACAAAAGCAAATACAATGGTAGCTAAGACCTCAATCACCTTTGTGTTATTCCTGCCACCATCTTTAACTTCAGCTTCACAAGGAAATGACCAGATACAGTTAATACACAAAATATTAAGGTTTTTAAGAACCAAAAAATGATAAATTTAATATGTTAAAAAAATTACACCTGTTTCTGAAGCTGCAAGGCGAATATATAGATCTAGATCAGCAGTAAAGGGAACCTCCCTTATGTCAATTAGAGCACCAAACCAAATGGCACAACCCCTAGAACTAACAGTATGTGAATTAGAATAAGCAGTACAAGAACAATTCTCTATGCACTTTGCTTTGCACTCCTCAAGTGTCATACTAGCATCAACCCAAGTATATGTAGTGTCTGGTAATTTGAGTCCACTCATTTTCAAAAAACCATCTTTGTTTTTTACCTTGCAGCTCCAGGATTCACTTCGAACACAGCCTTCACTCCAATCCAAAGCATCCCAGTTCTTTGGAGATTTTGGTGAGAATCCTTTTAAGCACTGGCACATTGGTGCCCCACCTATGACACAATTTCCATTTGGACCACAACGATTATATATATCGCAGTTGTCTTTTGGAAAGATGCTCCAAGACTTCCATCTTTGATCATCTTCGTTCCATATTAATTCATTGAAAGTGTATGTTGATTGGTTATGAACAGATCTTACCAAAAATGACTCAATTTTGGTTTTGATTCTGTAATAAACTTCATCTTTATTAGAGACAACCTCAGGCACAAAAGGGGAGTCATTCGTACCTAGTGAAGTGCCACTAAATCGTTGACCATCCCAAGGGCCACTCCTTATATATTTTGTTCGACCTTTCCAATCAACTATTTCTGGATAATTGTGAAGCATGAGCTCACTTGTGAAATCTCCATGAGAAGGGTCATCCCAATTCTTCCATGCTATGATACGCCTATTTAGACCAGTTCTCAAGTCCCATCCAAACTTCATACCTGGCAAATAGGTATCAGAAGGATAGTCAAAGCTTTGCCACAAGTAATTTTGTGGATTTTGGTCTTTCTCATCTCTTACTATCAAATTTCCAGAGCCTAAAAGCTGCCCAATTGGAGTCAAGGCCTTTGTTGATGAATTTGCCACCCAAATAATTGTCTCGTTCCGGTCAAGAATCCCAAGATGTCCCTCCGTGTTTATGCTCAACATGCCTGAGTTATCTTTGACTGGTATCTCACGGTTTGCCACCCAGACGACGGTTCTAGGTTGAATATTTTTGTACCAAATTCCAATATAACGGTTTTTGGAACGACCTGGGCTGAAGAAACCAAGCTCAAATGTTCCATCTTTAGACACCAAGGTGGTTCTTCCATCATCATGAAGGGCTTGAGAACTTGAAATGGTATCTATGGCAGAAGATAATCGCGAGAACAGAAGCATTTTGAGAAGAACAATCACATATGGAAGGATGGCCATTGTTGTAGTGATGGTGTTGGCTGGTTTACACATAGATATGCGTGTGTTATTGATATTATGTAGAAGCGGTAAAGATCTAACAAAGTGGGAAGAGACAAAAGAGATGAAGAAAGAAAGTTATGCAACATGCTTTCAAAGGCGATGGCAACATTTTCTTTTTGACAATTAATTTGGGTGCAAAGTGGATTGATGGCGGATTTCCCCAAGGATACAATGAAAATTCATGAGTATGGATTACACCCTCAAAACTCAACCCAAGACGACAATGATATTTACAAAGTGATAATTTGATTTTATCTTTAAATCACTAAGAAAGAAAGGCCATAAGTTTTGTTGTTGCTCATTTTTCAATGGAGTGATGGTTGTGAGATATTTATAGACAATAAAATGATGCCTTAAAGTAGAGTCCCTTGAACCAACAAGTTGTTGGTTGAAGTAGTATAACTGGCATCACTTAAAAACGCTATTTCCAGCATTTAACCTAGATTTTTCACTAACTTTGAAAAATCATAATTAATTCAAAAAAAATCGAAATGAGGTTCCGTAAAATTCCACACAATCCTTGACATGTATATTTTTTAGGAAAAATAACGGAACAAACTCGAAATCTCTGGATCACTCCCAGTTTTAACGTTTCTCCACACTGTTCAGATTGTTACTTCAGAAATAAGGCTTAAATTCAAAAATCATGATTTCCTTGTCCAGAGCTCAAAACGTTACAAATTATATATCAATGGAAAGTCCTAGATGTCTACTTTATATATGGAAAATTTCATAATTTAATCACATGCAATTTATTCCCAGATTGCAAAAATGTGAACACTGTTCAAATACATTTCCAGATTAACACCGTCTTGTAAGGTGACAGATAATTTTCATAAAACTCTTATTTTTCAGTAAGCTTTTGATCCACAAAAACAACATTAATAAACTGAAATAAATATGGAAGAGGGATTAAAATCCTTACCTAAACCCAAAAATCAATTGCATAAAATATTCTTGCCTTCACCGAATACTTTCTCAATTTCTATTGTTGCTCTCTCTTGTTCTTTTGGTTTCTCACCTTTCTTTCCTATTCTCTTCTCTCCACTATTTTTCTATCAATTTTTAGCTGACATGGATGGAGAATTGGAAGGTGTGTGTGCGTGTCCTCTTTATGTTTTTAGCCAAAATAAATAGAAGAGGTGGAGTAGAAGGTTGGTGAAGTTTGGTAGAAAATGATAAAATAGGTGGAAGTGGGTGAAGAATTTATAAGTGTGTATACGTCGTGCGTTTGACAAGAGGGTGGTGTGTGTGTGTGTATTGTACAATTTTGCTACTAATTTAAAGATGGAAAGATGTTGATGTGGTTTTCGTCATCATTAACCAAAAATATATGCTGAATGGGTGTGTGTGTGTCCACTAAAAATAAAATGAGTGGATAATAAAGCTTACGTGCATGCTGTCAAAAATTAATGTAAATACAAGCTTTTGTTCCATTGCTTGCATAATTATACCCATGTAATTGCAACTATTAAATAAATATTAGAAATTAAATCCTTAATTCCATATAAGAATTTTCTTCCCCAATAAACTTCTCTAAACCATAATATATCGGCTCTAAAATTTCTAGACCAAAAATTATACTCTAACTATTTTTCCTTGAGTTATTGGGAAAATAGGCCTCAAAATCCAGAAAATAGCTTTAAAACTATTTAGGCCAAATTTTCATAATAAATTTCCACAAAATATTTCTTATTTTCAAATCCAAAAATTTAGAATATTACATATTTAAAATAAGTTTTTCTCAAAGGTAACATCTTTATAGTTTGTAGTATTTCTTTTAAACAAGACAACTTTAACCAAGTGGTGGTTACAATAATTTTAGTTGTAATCTTTTATAAGTGTTTTTAGGAATTAAAGGGAGACAGATTAGTGTTGCACTTCCCTGCACCATCCTTCATATTAATTTCTTAACTTATAAGCTCATGCCGTGTATGACTAGGTCTTGGCGTCTTGCAATTTTTTCATGTGTTTGGCCTTTTCTTATAACTTGTTCAATGTTTTTTCAGTGGGGCAATGCTTATTCTGTTCGTGGAGGCCGTGAAAAGGTGAAAATAACTATGCAGGTAGTCACTTCATTAGCTTTGGAACAGTTTTTGGAACTTGCTCTATTCGTTCTTCTTGAAATTAAATTAGAAATAGGTTTAAAGAAGGCCATATATGTATGATATTGATGAGTCATTCAGGCCATCAGAAAGAGACTCGAACTGGGTAAGGGTATCAATTGCATAAGAAAACCTGGAGAAGAAAATAAGCAGATAAGGAAGGATAGCCATTGATGTAATGAATTGGTCTACACTATAAAAATTAATATACCCCTGATCCAGATGCGATAGACGGGAAACGAAGGGACGAAAATCACTATTAAATAAATGAACACATTTCATTGAATTACTCTTTTAAATAAATTGCAAGAAATCTAATGTATTATCGTACTCAAGAAGTTAACCATTTTTATTTTTCAAAACTGCTATTACGTACGCCCGGGTGCAACCACTAGTATGCATTGACAATTTATCATAATCAACGGTGAAGTCATCATCTTGCACTTCATTGATTGGCTGGCATCAGGACTAACAAGTTGTTAATAAAATATATTTTGATTGTTTTTTTTTCTAACCATAATTTTACTTGACTTCGCAACAAGGACATATTAGTGTGTGTTTGTCTATCCATTATCCATTAATTGGCATTTTGATACAGAGATCCTCAAAAATTAAGTCAATATTTCGTGCAACTGGCATTATTAATTATTATTACGTACTCAATAACCCAAATTAAAACCCCACCCGCGCAAACTAAGAGCCTATGACAACCATTTAAATAATTATATATATATATATATATATATATATATATATATATATATATATATATATATATATATATATATATATATATATATATATATATATATATATATATATATATATATATGCATGCTAGCTACCACCGTGATCCTTTTATAAGTCAAATTTAGAGGGAAAAAATGGTCCTTGAGTCCACCTAGAGAGTAATTAATCATAATGTTACAAGTTTGCCTATATTAAATGTAATGGAAAAATGAATTAATTCATGTTGAAAAGAGATATGAATGAGAGAAACGGTTGAGAATATCATTTATAAATGAGGGTAAAATTCATCAATTTATGATATATTTAATGAGTTAATTAACTTTCTTTGGTATATACAAATTAAGTAAATTAGATTTGTAAAAAGGGCAGCCCCCTAGAAGTATGAAGATTGATTTGGTGCTTGAAGTCAGAAAAACAATTTTGAGCAAAAAAAAAAAAAAGTCAGAAAAACAGTTCTCTTCTGTTCACGGAAGAGAGCTTAATTTTCAACGCGCCAGAATATGATATTGACTTTTCCAAATGTATGGATGAGATTATGACATCATATTCAGAATTCCAAACTCAAATTCCAAATTCAATGTAATGCTTCCTGTCAACAAACTATCAGATACTGAGATATATCCATTAAATCCTTGTTATAGGGTCAAGGAAAGGAACGTTCAGGCCTGTTCTTTTGGTTTTTTTTATCCCCGGGATGATATATATTCAACATAATTGACTTCTACCATCAAATTATGTTCAGTTGAATCCTAAACAATTCAGATAGTAAAAGGTCGCAAGAAACATGTAAGGTTTCGTTTCATAAACGCCACAAGTCAAAATTTGCGAAATGCCAATGTTTTTTTTTTCCGCTTTTTTTTAAGTCAATTCCAACAACTTCTTCTCCGAAGGCGAATCAGGCTGCTTCCTATCTGCATAAAGATAGCACTTATTTTTTTTTAAGAAAAAATCTTTGCTCTAATCCACCTGATTGAGTTTTCTCGGCCAATAATTAAATAAAAGATCGCAGGTACGCTAATATCAATTGGAATTAGAATGAAAGGGGTTTAAACCTAAAAGCGTTGTCGGAACCAGAATGTGACTCAAACATCAAATGGATACTGAAATGGTATAAAATAGAGCAAATTAAGAAAGACTATTGTACCAGATTTCACTGCTTCAGTTGGTGAAAATTATAGTGGGGAAGAGACCAAGTTCCGAGCTTCCATCTTCGGAACCTAATTAAGTTCCCCCCAAGAGAACGAAGTGGATGAGACTGGGTAATGCCGTAATCAACCATTAGTTGCAGAGGAAAATGGCGAGTAAAATGTTCGGTCCAAAAAAAAAAGGAGGGTAATATGAACTAATTGGTTCTGATAATGTGGCACAGTCAAATAGCCCCATAAAAAAATTCAAACTTTTTTTGGCTAATAAATCTAAAGGTTGTCCAGTGGACAAGCATGTCAACATTGGACTCAAACCTGATGCTTCATTTAAGTGTGACAAGTAGGGCTGTCATTACGATAACTTATCAAATAATTAGACAATTTAGTTTTAAAAAATGATGAATGTAAGAGATTATTTTTTTTTTTAAAAATGTCTTATGACCAAAATTCACCTTTAAACTAAGTCCTAAATTATGACCGGAAGAGTCATAAATGCTTTGAGGTTTAATCTATCACACCTATTTTTGTGCTTTTTTATTATGTTCCTCCAATTGAAAACGTTTGGCATATAGAAGTCTATATGCCTGGAAATCAGAATGGGATTTGCTTAACTATTGTAAATAATTTTGTTGATCTTGATCAATTACTTCCTCTTATCCTTATTACAGATACTTTTAGCATGTTTCATAATATAACATGTTTTGAATTAGTTTTTTTTTTTCACTTAAATTTTTTTACTCCCAATAAGTATTAGTTTTTTTTTTTTTCACTTAGTATTTTTTACTTATTACATAATTTTACAAGAAATAAATAATTTGAATTAATTTCATTAAATTATGTCAAGTTGTTATTAAGTTCTTATAATAAGAAGATAAGGGAGTGTACTAATCATGTATTGCTTTTTCATTCACATATTATATCTCTTTGACAAAAAGAAAAAGAAAAAAAAAAAGAAGGTAAGGATCTTCATAGAAACTGGTGGTTGTTGTGATTTGTGAAGAAGCTTATCTTCAACATTTTACATTAGCAATTGTATAATTAATGGTTAATAGGAGCAACGACCCTTCATTAAACGTATGTGATGGTGCTTCTTTATCTGCTTAAATGAATTCTTACTTGCTTATTTAGAACAAAATATTTATACATTGGTTTCAAGTTATCATATATGTATCCAGGAGCTAAATCATAAGGGGCAATTTAATGTAAAAATATATATATATCTTTCATTTTAGAATAATTTTATAATTTCTCACGATTGACCACTTGAAAGACTGGAGCTTGTGAAATGATCTTTTGAGCAACTCATCAGGGCCACTTTAATAAAATAAAATAAAAGGTTCAGAATATTAGTTCAATCATATTTAAAGAGTTATATATATACTTCTTCTAGCATTTATTATAAAGCACGAACTATCAATTCTCACAAATCAATAAAAATAGGTAAAGTCAATAAAGTTATCTTATAATTTAGGGTTAAGGTGCAATTTTACACATGAAGTTTACCTCCGGGAGCGCCCATCACCACGAAGTTTTTTTAGGAGCAAAAGCAACACGATACGACGTTTTGGGAGCAAAATACCACGGGCCGTTATAAAACTAACGGTCAACCAAAGGTCAACTAACGGCCAACTAAGTATTTTTGCTCCCAAAACGTAACGTCGTGTGTACTTTTACTCCTGAAAAAACTTCGTGGTGCTGGGCGCTCCTGGGAGTAAACTTCATGTGTAAAATTGCACCTTAACCCTATAATTTAAATAACTTCCAATATTATCCCTACTAATTGCACTAAACTCTAATATGATATTAATTATTACTCTCACCCACTACCCTTATTAATTATGGGCATACATGGAAAAAGATAATTAATGCGCTTTGGAAACAAGTAAGCGCCTTATAAAAAGGACCAAATACAATTACTAGTTGGTATCTTATAACAAAGACTAGAGGGAGTAGTACATCTTGACATGTAATTTTTAAAACACTTTAATCATTTTTCTTAATTTTCCATTCTCTCTTCTATTTGATTATTGTTGAGGAAGCATCGATAGAGATAAATTAAGAAAAGATTGGCAAATAATAAAACCATGTCTTATATTTAGGGCCAAAATCAACTCTCTAAATATGTTTTATATTGAGTAATCCTAAGAGTTAGGCCATTTTAGTCCCGACTAAAAAAGTTCCTTTTTAGTCCATAAAAAGGACGAATAAAGGTCGATTGGTGGACATTTTGATCCCTCACAAATTTCCAAAAGGTCCTTTTTAGTCCCATAAAAAGGACGAATAAGGGACCTTTTTTTTGTCAATGACCAAAATGGGGTCCGTGTTTTTTGTCAGGGACCAGAAAGGGTATTTACTCAAATTTGAAATTAGACCCCACAAAAAAAAAGGTACTCCCTCCGGTCCTAATTATAAGACCAAGTTGATTTTTTTGGAGAAATTAAGGAAGCTAATCATATTACTGTAGAGTATTTTTATTTTTATTTTTTTCTCCAAACTAATTCGTTTGACTAATAAACTAATATATAATCTAAGGATATACAACATATGATATAATTAAGTAACTTATTTAGCCTCCTTAATCTCTCTAAAAAAAGTCAACCTGGTCTTATAATTAGGATCGGGGGAGTAATAAAATAAGGCCTAAAACAATCTTGCTTTATGTAACATTCCGGAAATTAGACATGAGGACTTGGAGGTGTACATAAAAAGATCTTCTGGGGCAAATGAAAAGAGAAGATAAAATAGATGTATGCATTTTAGAATAGAGGACGTGAGGGCAGCGAGAGGATCGAGCTGCGAATGCAAATCAACTATGAATCCAAGGACAAAAGTGAAAATATGATGGGGTTAAATAAGTCACAATAAATTAAGTGATAAATAATAAGATGGCTCTGAATGCGAAGGAAGTTTCTCCGCCTCTCCCGGAGGACTCCTGACTAAAAAGGTCCGGCTTCGGCCGTCGGAGGATGCCGACGTTGCTAATGAAGGTGAGAAGAATGATACAGTGATGGCTGACAAGGAGGTGGAAGCTGGCATGTCATATCGGGGACACACAGTCCACGAGGGTAAATAACCAAGCGCAGCTCGAGGCTACGAAAACAAGCGTGGACACACAGTCCACGAAGGTAAGTAACTATTCAAGTGCAGCACAAGGCCACGAAACAAGCGCAAGTACAAGACCCACGAATAACAAGCGTGAGAACAAATCCTACGAATATCAAGCGAGCTCGAGGTTAACCATGATGCACCAAGGACTAACGATCTGCTGTTAGTAACCACTTTCGTGTTCGAGTCCTAAAAACGTTTTCAAACATGCTTGAGGCTAATTATCAAAAGCAATAAAAAGTCCCTCTGTGTCGAGATAACAATAGCTCGTATCATATACTTCATAATAAAATACCCCATCATGAAGTTTCAATAACAATATCTCAAGCTTTCCTTCGAATTTAATATGACAACAAAATCCTTTTCAAATGATAAGTTCTAGCTTGTGAACTTTCCAAAATGCAAGATCACTTCAATTTGAAATTTATGAAAAATATCTCAAAAGTCTCCTTACCATTTAAGTTCATAATCATGAATTATTGTGTAACATCCCCGTTTCCACAAGCAAGATATATTTTTTTTTGTCAGAGTAGAGCAACGGAGCAATTGAGTAACTGATACTTGTATTTAGAATGCCGTAAGTCCTGCTAGTTATAACAATGTATCTGGCACCGGATCTCAGGTAACGGTTAACCTCATGTTTATGTATACAGACAGCAGACATTAACAATACTAACATCACTCTATCACAACCAATGCATATGTATTGCTCCCAGCATGCAGACATATTGCTCCCAGCATAAAGACATATTGCTCCCAGCATACAGACATATTGCTCCCAGCATACAGACATATTGCTCCCAGCATACAGACATATCCTCTAACCTCTATATGCACTCAAAACAGTATAACACCTCTACACACATACCACATATATGCATACCATAAACATAAGAGTTAGTGTTACAAGACGCGAACGTACCTTCATTTCTTCAGTGAACGGTGTTTCGTCGGTATACGGCACAATAAAGAGGGTCGTAACGTAATCGGGATATCCTATCAACATAACAACGTACTTGTTAAGGATCTATCATTACGACGACATTTTTAGTCAAAATGACCATTTTACCTCGACCCCCTATTCGGCGGAATTTCGCCAACACTTCGCTACTTTGACCCTCTTCTTCCAAAATTTCAACATAACTCCTACTCCAACATATTTTTGAAACATAAATCATATTAATTAATGATTTACATCATAACAGGAATTTTAAGTAAAAATTACCATTTTGCCCCTATCCTTACTAGTCGGCGGAATTTTGCCAGAGCTTCGCTACTTTAACTCTAATCTTCCAAAATTTTGCCGAACTTCAATTCCACCATGATTTTCGAAATAATGACTAAAATACCCCTAGCATATGATATTTAATCATACTTGGAAGATTAAATACTATTCTAGCATTTCTACTCTAACTACCGAAAGAACTACTTAAAGCTTAAGTACCGAAAAACTTACTCAGAGCTTCGCTGCAAATTTCCCCGGACTCCTCCTTCTCTCTACCTTCTCTCTAAAACCGAAATGCTCTCTTGAAATGGTGTGAGATTTGTGAAGGGATGAAGGCCCTATTTATAGGCAAAAATGCAAGGGTATTTTGGTCTTTTCCAAAATCCTTCTTCTTCCATTTACACCATACATTTTAGGGTTTCATTTTTGGCCACAAGACATGCATGCCGACCTGCCCCTTCCCCCAAAGTCAATTATTTGATTATTAGATGCCACCTTGCCCCTTTTCTAGAAGCCTTCTTCCGACAAAGTTCCCCGATCGGTGCCCGAATCGCGTAATCGCAAAATTCTGGATTCACAACTTTGAAGATCTTCTATTTCTCATTAGAAATGTCCAAGTTAATTCACTTTTTGATCCTATACAGGGTTTCAACGGTCCAGCCGAAGTTTCTCGAAAAACGTGCTCTATGCATTTTAATTGAATTCCAGAATTGTCAACTTCTGACAAAAATTCACCGATTCCAAATATGTCCAGATAATTATAAACTCATCTCCCGATGTTGAGTTATAATTTATTTTGTTCAAATCCTAATTTTATGACTATCTGCCTTTTTGTCGATTTTCTCATTTCTGTCTTATTACTAACTTCTTCTACCGATCTCTGTTTTTATTTTATTAATTAATTAATTATTATATAATTTAATAATTTTTTACAACATTTTTCCTATTGGTCCATATTTGTATTTAGGCTCAAAATTACTTAATCTCAAATATTTTTTTCAATATTTTCCAATTAATTAGCAAATATATTTATGCTAATTTTCTAACCATAAACCATTAATTATAGAGTTCTACACAATTTATCACAATTATTTCATTGTTCAATCTTAAATAATTAACCAATAATTATTTAATCAGTCACTTATTATTTGTTGACAATTTTCTTATTTAGACCTAATTACTTCCTCTCAAAATGCGAACTAACAACGCTATTTTATCTCCCATGTAAAATATCAATAATTATGGAGTTAGTTATGATATCCAAATACTTTATAATTATTATTTTACAATTCTTCTAAACATAATTTATTAAATTACCAAAATTAGAGACAACATATTCTCTCAATTTTAATAATTATTTTACTACCTCTCGGGATTTTTCATAATTTTCCTAAGTTATTTATGTCCTACAATGGCATTTTAGTCATTTTGGCACTCTAATTTTCAAGGGATTTTGCCCCTACAAATTTGATATCACATATTCACCTATTTTTAATAGGTATTATTTCTTAATTTATGATATTTTCCCTAAGTCAAAATTGAGGGTATTACATATTGGAAGGAGATAAATAATAACAAATAAAGCCATCAATCTTTACTCATGTAATATAATAAGAAAATAAAACAAATATGATAACTTTCCTTCACAAAGTCATACTTATAAATATGGTAATTCACATAAAAGTACGAGAACTAGTAGAATTATCGTTTATAAAAATTGTAATGGGACGTCATTCACTCACCTCTTGTGCTTCTAAAATATCATTCACTCCTCCCAAAGCTTCCCAAGTTACTCACCCTCATAGTCACCTAAATACCTATTGAAAGGAACCATCACATCACATCAATATTATTATTATTATGTTTTTATACTCTCAAAAATAAAAATCATTTTCAACTCAATATAATTATATTGATTGTTTTCTTTACTACATTTCTTTTATATATATATATATATATATATATATATATATATATATATATATATATATATATATATAATTGTCTTTCCATGTATATACTATATAATTCATTCAATACCATCCTACCATATTTATCACTTCTCAAACAATTAATCTAAGTAGTCATATAAAAAAAAAAACTTAATCATTGAAATTTCACATCAGTGTCTTCTTTTGTTTTTTTTTTCCAACATCATTATAATGTTCTGAAGCTTCCAAATTTCAGCTCATGACAATGTTTAAGTTAGGTAGCCAAGCAATCATCCAAACACTTCTACCTCCCTTTCATTCACTACCTCAAACCAATTACCCTCTTACCTAACATAACATCAAATTCAATTTACTTTTCCAACTCTTTTCAAACATATATACAAATAAATTCCATTTCTAGTTCTTAATCTATAATACTCTTAAGTTATGAAGAAAGAACCTGCCTCCCTATAATATAACATGAAAATTATTTAAATGCATACACTATGATTACCTCACATGACTTTAGTTCCAATTAACAACTCACATGGTTATAATTTCCTCTCAAACCTTTTAACAAACACCTCATGTGCAACAATTACCACATGTTTTCATCAGACTTTATACCATCAAAACCTCTTTGCCCAACAATTGTCAACATAACAACATAATTTACTATGCTTCATAGCTTAGTTCTTCGTCCAAATCTTTATTGTTCCTCTTGTAACATCAAATAAAAATTTATGGAAAATACCTACTCAAATGTATCTCCATCTTCAATGCTTGAACTACATAAAACCCCAAATTTCTCCCACTTTGAACTATCAGTGGCAGCAAAGAAAAAAAAAACTCTAATCCTTACCCCTACGCTTAATAAATCAGATGAGAGGTGTTCTGCACCCACAAACAAAGCACAACTGTAATACCCTAAAAATCGCACTTAGGGTAAATATCATAACTTAAGGAAATTATGAAAAAATCCTTAGAGGCAATAAAATAATTATTAAAAATTAGAGAATATGTTGTCTCTAATTTAGACAATTTTTGGAATTTATTTCCTTGGGAAATAGTGAGAGAGAAATTAAAAGTATTCCGGGATCATTGTTGACCCCGTCAATTTTAATATTTTATTAGAACATAAAATACCAATATAAGTCCAATTGTTGTGAGGAAATAATTATTTTTAAATAAGAAAGTTATCAACAATTGGTGGGGGATTAATTAAGTAATTTTAAGTCTAAATGCAAGAATGGACCAATAGGAGAAAGTTATGAAAATTATGTAAAAATAATTAAAATAATAATTAATTAATTAATTTAATATATATATATATATATATATATATATATATATATATATATATATATATAATATGTGTGTGTGTGTGTGTGTGTGTGAGGGCCGACATCTATAAGGGAAAAAAGAAAAAAAAATGGAAATGAATTGAGGAAGAGTATAGGAAATAAACTCTTATATTGAAAATAAATTAAAGTAAAAAGTGAAAAAGTAAATAAACACCGATAGGAATTGGATCCTATCTAGAGAACCAGGAACATGATTTCTAAATTCAAAAAAGAATATTGATGAGTGAATTTTTATCTCGAATTGAGTTGTACCTGGAGTCATTTCCGAGATCGGTAGAAGAAGTTAGTAATAAGACGAAATAGGGAAAATCTGAAAAAAAAAAAAAAAAAAAAAAAAAGGCAGATAGTTATAAAATTAGGATTTGAACAAAATAAATTGTAACTCAACATTTGGAGATGAGTTTATGATTATCTGGACATATTTGGAATCAGTGAATTTTTGTCCAGAAGTTGATGATTCCGGAATTTAATTCCGTAAACGAGCACGTTTTTCGAGAAACTTCGGCTGGACCGTTGAAACCCTGTATAGGACCAAAAAGTGAGTTGACTTAGACATTTATAATGAGAAAGAAAAGGTCTTCAAAGTTTTGATTCCAGAATTTTGAGATTTTCCGAGATTACGCGAATCGGACATCGATCGGGGAATTTCTGTCGGATCAAGGGCATAAGGCAACTCATGACATCATCAAAGATGATGTCACAAGCTGCCACCTAGGGCATGTATGTCGACCAAGAGGATTTTGTGGCCAAAAATGAAACTCTAATATGCATGGTTGATATGAAAGGGAAAATTACCAAGTTGGACCCAAATTTCTTCTATAAATAGGGCCTTCTTCCCTTCACAAACCTCACACCAAATTCCCTTGTGAATTTCAAAAATAGAGAGAGGTTTTAGAGAGCGAAGCTCTAGGTAAGTTTTTCGGTACTTAAGCTTTCATAGTTCTTTCGATAGTTAGAGTAGAAATGCTAGATTAGTCTTTAGTCTTCCAAGTATGATTAGATATCATATGATAGGGGTATTTTTGTCATTAATTTCGAAAATCATGATGGGGTCGAAGTTATGGCAAAATTGTGGAAGATTAGAGTCAAAGTAACGAAGTGCTGGCGAAATTCCGCCGATTAGGGGGTCAGGGGTAAAATGGTCATTATGACTAAAAATGTCCCTCGTAATGATTAGATCATTAACAAATACATTGTTATACGTTCTGATTATGTTCTGACCAACCGCCATACCAAAATTCCGTCAACGAAGGTACGTTCGCGTACTGTAACACTAATCTGATGGATATAGTATGCGTGTATGTGATGTGTGTGTGGTATGATGTGAGTATGGTATGTGTATATGTGGTGTGTTGTTGGAATGCATATTATGTTAGAATATAACTGTATGCATGCTGGGAGCGATATAGTTGTAAGGCTGGGAGCGATACATCTGTAAGGCTGGGAGCGATGCATCTATAATCCTGGGAGCGATATATCTGCATGCTGGGAGCGATACATGTGCATTGGTTGGGTGTGATTTATATGTTGTGTTAATATTGTGCTGTAACCCATATGTGTGTATGTATACATGAGGTTAACCGTTACCTGAGATCCGGTGCGGATCTCAGCTCTTAACATAGCATCAGGGTCGGAAGGACCGAGGACCGAGGAGAGAGTAAAGCGAGTTCAAGGATCCTACCAAGACTTTCCGTCATTGTCCTTTACTTTTGAAAACTCTCGGTTGTTGAACCACTTCTGTAATTAGCCTGTGGGTATTTTGAATAAATATATCAGTTACGCTCTTACTCCGATGCTCTACTCTGATGAAAAAATTTTATACTGCTTTTGGAAAACGGGATGTTACAACAACAACCTGAACAGGGGAATAAGAATGGAAGAACGCATAAATGACCTCGAGCTTAGCCATGAAAAATTCAAACACACACCAGAAACAAGGAAGGAGAAAACAATGCTAACCTGAAAAGAAGATTCAAATAACACCAGCAATAAAGAGGAACAATGAAGGTGTAGTGCCAAATCTCCCTTAATAATGGCGGAAATATAGGGAGGAACGAAGGGTGTGAAGTCCGGCAATGGAAGAAGGAAAAGAAATTTGATTGGTGGCTGACGAGTTGGGTTTCTCTCATTATCTCTTTCTCATTATCCCTCATCATCTCTAAATCATATCCATCCAATCAACCATAATACCACTTTAACCTTTCTCTCACCTTCCCAATCAATGGCCTAGATAAGCTAATGAGGGAAAATGAGAAAAATGATGAGGAGAGAATCCTCTTCTGTGGCTGACTGAACTCACAGCAACCCAAATTTGCACCACACAGACGATGAAGAAGAAAAGAACGAAGGGGGAGATAAGTTTCAGAATTCTCTTGAGACTTCTTCCCTTTCTTCAAGTTTAAATCGTTGTCAGGGAGAGAGAGAAATATGATAAGTGACATTTTTTTTTGAAGAAGGGTATTAGGGTAATTTCATAATGGAAAAACAAAATAAAATGCCTTCCTTAACACATAAATGGAGTCAGACTCAATACCTAACAATAGGCAATACGCAAGATTCCACAAGACAGTCAATTTACTTATGTCAAAAATCTACAACAATTAATTAAAATATTAATGTTCTAATTTCAAGGCTATTACACTCTAAATGTTATTAATCTTTAAATCTAATTTAGTCAAATCAAATCATATATATCATATCTATACTTCTAAGAAGGATACAAAATGAGAAAATATTGATATAGGATATAATATCCATATCTGATCATAATGTATTAAAAAATATTAAATATAAATATAATATTCATATCTAATCCTAACATACAATATTTACTAAATAATAAACATCAAACCTAATAATAATAATTAATTAATATTTTAATACTAAACTTGTTACTCTCAACAAATATTTCATTACTACCAAAACTAATACAACCTCACACTAATATTATATTTTAACATTACTAACATAATTGAATATTAAATTTCAGGGTCTTAACATTCTCCCCCACTTTAGAAATTCGGTCCTCCGAATTTAAATATAGACTCACCTCTAGTATCAAACAAGCTATGACAATGCGTTTTATACACTTCGCCTAAGGCATGTTTATTCAATTATCACATTGTAGTACTCGCTCCAAGTCAATAATAAATTCAATACGTCTGCCTTCTCTTTGTATTTCAAGAAGCACAAGATTCTACAAATCAGAATATTTGCCTCAAATGCTTCAATTTTTATCATCTTTTCAGTTAACGCATAAATTTCCCTTACCGAGATTCAAAATATTGCAAGTGCCAAATCATCCATGAAGTTTCAACTTACAGAATTCGCTAGAGCTCTAACAAAATTAAAGCCTCACAGTCTCACACTTCCTTAAATCAAAACAAAATTCACAAATCTACAACTATATAAATAAGTATCTCACAAAATTTCAGCCAAATAGGAGCTTTTTAAAAATAATAATAATAATAATAATAATAATAATAATAATAATAAATAAAACAAAAAAATAAAAAATAAAAACCACCCGATAGCACCAAAAACATTGATGAATGCCTAACAACACTTGATTGTAGTGAGTTTGACAAGAAAATTATCTATAGATAAAAATTAATTTGTAAAACACTCTAAAAAATAAAATAAAATAAGCCATCAAACCAAAGCAATGCATGGAAATATTACATCAAGTATCCTTTATGCAGAAAATGCTCCAATCTTCATGTTACATTTATATATGTTACAGAGGTTCAAAAATGCAGAAGAAACTCACAAGGCCAAGTATTACTCAAAGAAAATACAATCTTAAAATACCAAATGCACTAACGTACATGTAAACAAGAAAATCAATTCAACTGTAGCATTATCTAAAAAGTAAGTAATTCTTGAGTTTAGCACAACATTGAATTCTATTCGTTTAGAAACAAATTTTCTGCAGCAACCCAATGACAGAGGCTCAACAAATGCGTAAAGAGAAGTAAAAGAAAATGCACAATCACTAGGGAGAAAATAATAAACTCAAGAGAAAATTCCAAACCCAAATATCTAAATATATGTAGTGTGTGTGAGTCTATATATATAATATATACAAGTTGTAACCAAACATAAAATAAAATAAACCTTTGCTTCTCCTTTTTTCTTTGTAAAAAAAAAATGTAGGTACAAGTGTGTAAGTGTTATATGTTATTCTCTTTCATTTTTCAGCAAAATTATCCGATGTACAATTCTGCCAGCACAATTTTCAGTTCTTAGGTTGCACCAAGCAATGACATCAGCTCTTATGACACAACTGTGTAAGCACAAGCTTATTAGGTCAACCAACCCTTTTGCAATTTTTTTTTTTAAAAAAAAACCACCAAATTATATCAATAGCTTAAACTTAGCTCAGGCACCTGAAGGAAGAAAATATATCTAGACACACACACATATATTCAACTTATAATCAAGTTCAGCAATGACAAATGTGAAACAGTAGGATAATCACATGCATCTTAGGAGGAAACAATCTATGCTGTGATACAACACTTTTTATGTAATTAAACAATCATATACTATGCTCGCAATGATGCAACTTCCTTAAAATTCAATTTCAATTAGTGATAACGCTTAACTCAGTTGAGTGTGGGGAATGTACGTTTACAAAAGCGGTGGTTACAAATACAAGATTACGTTACCCAATGGTTAAACATGCAACAATAGAAACTAAAGCTATACAAAACTGAATAAATCCAAAACTAAACAATTTCAAGATAAATTCAGGAAACTTGAATTCTAAAAAAAACAAGAATAACTTCAGCAAAATGAATTTCAATGGCTCATTGATTCAGAGCAAAGTTGAATAAATTGCATATGATTCCATTTCCTATAGTTCATCTCAAATATTTCTCTACATTAGACAAATACAGAGAAACATGCAATTCCAACCAAAATTGTAAGTGTAAAGCTCAATTCCAACCAATATTATTATTATTATGTTTTTATACTCTCAAAAATAAAAATCATTTTCAACTCAATATAATTATATTGATTGTTTTCTTTACTACATTTCTTATATATATATATTGTAACATCCCAATTTTCAAGCGGAATTTTTTTTTTTTTTTTCAATCAGAGTAGAGCATTGGAGCGAAAGAGTAACTGATTTACATTCAAACAGTAACCATAGTGTAACATAGTATTGATAATACAGTAGTCCTACTATTTCAAAAGGAAGTACAAAAGAACAGGAAACAGATTCTTCAGCTCGTGGTCTATTCCTGCTGCTTGCCTCGATCTCCAATTCGTGGTCCTCCGGACCCTGAAGCTATAGCTGAGATTCAATTTACCACATTGAATCTCAGGTAACGGTTAACCTCATACCCAAACAATACAGTATACAGACAAAAGATATTCTAGACAATACAACAATATATCACTACATAAGCATACAGCAGATACATGATCATTATGCCGACAAAACATAAGCATACAGCAATATGTAAAGCCCCATAAAGTAACAATGACAACAACGGCCTGCACTATTCACCAGTGCCACGATACCACTCGTGTCCTCAGCGCTAGGAAAACATAACGGCATTATTATAACTATAACCCGTATAAAACTGTCTGTATAACGGTCTACGAACGTATCTTTGACATATATGCATTTAAGCAGCACAAGATTAGTGTTACAAGACGCGTCCGTACCTTCGTTGACGGCGTTAGGTACTTCGGCGGAAACGTACTTTTTTACGGAAAACGTGAAATGTCCAACAATGCACGTCGGGCGGCGTAACGGCAGCAGATCGAGTTTCGATATCCTATAAAAGTAATATCACTTTCATTAGTGATTTGGCATTATAACTGGCATTTTAGGTAAAAATTACCATTTTGCCCCTATACCCCTAATTGGCGGAATTTCGCCAGCACTTCGTTACTTTGGCTCCGATTTTCCAAAATTTTGCCAGAACTTCGACCCAATGATAATTCTCGAAATTCTAGACTAAAATAGCCCTATCATATGATATCTAATCATACTTGAAAAATAAAAGGCTACTCTAGCATTACTACCCTAACTATTGAAAGAACGTAACTACGAAAGCTTAAAGCTCGGTACCGAAAAACTTACCCAGAGCTTCGCTACAGAATTTCCCAGAGCACCTCTCTCTTCTTTCTCTCTCTAGATTCGGTTCTTGCTTCTCAAAATGGTGTGAAAATGAAGAGAAGGGGGGTATTTATAGGTGAAGGTTTAGGTTTTTGACCGTCGGATCAACTTTATGAGAAGCGATCTGGACCGTTGAATCTTAAACTTTTCCAACAAGTTTTCCCTCTTCCCTTTTTGCTCTTGGCCGTCCTCCATGCCTCAAAAGTCAAGGGTTTGGCCAATGGGAGGTGGCCCAGTGTCACCTTCCAGATGTTACCCGGATAATTTTCCCGATTGGTAGCCGATTCGCGTAATTTCGGAAAAATCTCAAAATTCTGGATTATACAAATCCAAGACAATTCATTCCTCATTAGAAATGTCTAGTCTAACTATCTTTTTAACTCTGTCTAGGCCTGACGGAAGTTTTACGGAAAAACGTGTCGGTTTCGGAACGAAATTCCGGAAGCTACCGCTTTATGGACAAGAATGCACGATTCCAAATATGTCCAGAAAACTCTCAACTCTTCCCGGATGTCGCAACATGACATTTAGATCCTTAACTTTCAACTTGGCTATCCGGCTTTTCTCAAAATTTCCTATTTCGTCTTATTAGGAAAAAGCTCTACCGAAACTTCGAATTAACTTAGGAAAAGTCTAATGGAAGATAAAAATCCACTGATCAATATTTTACCTTAACTTTGGAAATCTCATTCCTAGTTCTCTAGATAGGATCCGTTTCCTATTTATTCCATTACTATTCACCATATTTAATTATATTATATAATAATACAACTTTCTAAAATATCATGATATTATTTATTTGATCTTATCTTCAATTTTTTTCTTTCTTTCTTGGGCAATTTTCGGCTGGCCCTAATTTATAATTAATAAATATTTATTTTTTATTTAATTAATTATTTAATGATTTATTTATTTTAATTTTCCCAAAAATTTCACAAAATTACCTAATTGGTCCATTCTTGTATTTAGGCTTAAAAATACCTAAACTCATCCATTTTTCTCAAAAATTTCCAATTAATTAGAAAATATATTTTTACTAATTTTAAGCCAAAAACCACTAATTTTAGGGTTTTACATAATTATTCATGAATTTCCCTTGCTTATGCTTAAGTAATTAGCCAATAATTACCTAATTACTTCCTTATCAATAGTTGATAATTTTCTTAATTAGAATGCCTCATTACCTCATAACTTTTACACTGACATTTCTGTTTCCATGTCCTCTGCATTATTTTAGGATTTACAATGGTATTTTAGTCATTTCAATACTTTTTGAGTATTCTTATTCAATTTCTCCAAGTTCATAATTTATTAAATTACCATAATTAGAGATAATATACTCTCATAATTCACTTGGTCATTTTACTACCTTTTAGGATTTTTCATAATTTTTTTAAGTTATTTATGTCCCTTAGGGGCATTTTCATCATTTTGGCACTTTAGCCCTTAAATTCTCTAATTTCCTACAGAATTCAACTTAGAAAAATAGACTATATTTACACAAGTCTTAAGGTCAAAACTTCACTTATCAGAAATATCCAATTTATTTATAATATTCCAGATAATAAATATCCGGGTATTTTATATATATATATATATATATATATATATATATATATATATATATATATATATATAATACCTATAATTGTCTTTCCATGTATATACTATATAATTCATTCAATACCATCCTACCATATTTATCACTTCTCAAACAATTAAATTTCACATACAAAAAAAAAAAAGAAAAACTTAATCATTTAAATTTCACATCAGTGTCTTCTTTTGTTTTTTTTTTCCAACATCATTATAATGTTCTGAAGCTTCCAAATTTCAGCTCATGACAATGTTTAAGTTAGGTAGCCAAGCAATCATCCAAACACTTCTACCTCCCTTTCATTCACTACCTCAAACCAATTACCCTCTTACCTAACATAACAGTCAAATTCAATTTACTTTTCCAACTCTTTTCAAACATATATACAAATAAATTCCATTTCTAGTTCTTAATCTATAATACTCTTAAGTTATGAAGAAAGAACCTGCCTCCCTATATCTTTGACTGGTATCTCACAGTTTGCCACCCAGACGACGGTTCTAGGTTGAATATTTTTGTACCATATTCCAATATAACGGTTTTTGGAACTACCTGGGCTGAAGAAACCAAGCTCAAATGTTCCATCTTTAGACACCAAGGTGGCATTTTGAGAAGAACAATCACATATGGAAGGATGGCCATTGTTGTAGTGATGGTGTTGGCTGGTTTACACATAGATATGCGTGTGTTATTGATATTATGTAGAAGCGGTAAAGATCTAACAAAGTGGGAAGATACAAAAGAGATGAAGAAGAAAGTTATGCAACATGCTTTCAAAGGCGATGGCAACATTTTCTTTTGACAATTAATTTGGGTGCAAAGTGGATTGATGGCGGATTTCCTAAGGATACAATGAAAATTCATGAGTATGGATTACACCCTCAAAACTCAACCCAAGACAACAATGATATTTACAAAGTGATAATTTGATTTTATCTTTAAATCACTAAGAAAGAAAGGCCATAAGTTTTGTTGTTGCTCATTTTTCAATGGAGTGATGGTTGTGAGATATTTATAGACAATAAAATGATGCCTTAAAGTAGAGTCCCTTAAACCAACAAGTTGTTGGTTGAAGTAGTATAACCGGCCTCACCCAAGAAGAGTTCTTCCAAGCACCATCGTTCATATTAATTTCTTAACTTATAAGCTCAAGAATTTCCATAAAAGAAAAATACACCTCTTTCTTTTAAAATTATTCCAACACGTTGTTTGACTACCATAGGGAGGTCATGCATATCACATCGCGTTTACTTTGACTGAGTTTACGATCACCACTACGGATCCAACGTGGGCTCCACAGCGAGACTACTTGGTGTGACGACACCAATCAAAGGCCCCATCCTTCTTGGAATTTAACGGAACGGGTCAATTGCGTAGAGCGAATAGAAAAACGACAAATCAGAATGTTATTTTCATTATAATGGTTCTTTAGACATATTCTCAACTCATAATTGGAGTTTCGTCTTATGTGGCATATAGACTTAAAGCTGGGAATTGAATTTATGAAACCAAAATTTGTTATATGTCTAAGCATCTTAAAATCAACGAAATCGAGTAGTGACGGACCAGTAATTCATTCGACCGGCTGCTGGAAAAATTTTAGCGACAAATTAACATGTTCCATTTAATATATATATATATATATATATATATATATATATCACTACTTTTTTTTTATTTCCCATCTGTGACAAAATTAATTACAGATACGTGTTCATTCCGACCAGTGACTGCAAGTAAGACACCTTGAGAATAGGTCAACATGGCCTTAATAATTGTGATGCTAAGCACTGAAAATTCTTTGCCTGAGTCTCTTATGCAGGGTGAGCAATTCATTATTCTTGCATGGAGCCATGCTGTGTATGACTATGTCATTATGCAAAAAAATTTAAAAAATCACCCTTTTTTTTCTTATAAGATATCAAAATGTCATTCATTTTAATCAAACTTTAATAATAAAATGAATCAAGAAAAAAACATTCGGGATATTTCGAAAATTTGAGGGGCAGCAGAGTAAGGGCAACAGTAAACACCCCAAGTCCCAAAAGTCAATAAACATTCTCTCCCTTTTATTTATTTTTTCATCTGGAAGGAACCATAACACGATATGCTTGATTGAAAATCGAAGCTTTATATTATTTCATGAGAGTTATATAGCTCTTATACAACGAGATAAAAAACAATTGTAATAAAATAAAAAAAAGAGTAGAAGGGCTCTTCATCTGGCATATAACTGCGTAAAAGACATTCCATTACTAGAAGAACTTATATGATTGTTTTGAGAAGATTCTTGTCCACGTGGACTCCTTTCTAAAAGAAAAGCAGGCTCTTTGGGTTGAGGCAAGTCACTGTCACTGCTTAACATCATAACCACAGAGGCCATGTTTGGTCTATCATCAGGATGCCGTTGCACACAAAGGAGACTGATATGGATACAGCGCAATGCTTCTGATACAATAAAAGAGTCTTCCAAACATGCATCAATCAATTTTAATGGCATGCAATCCTTCCACAACCTCCAAACCTACAACGTTTCAAATACATATGTGACCTTATATATGGCCTTCAGGTTCAATAAAGATTGAAAAAACTAAGACGTAGTTAGATCCTGAGTTACTCACATGCCCTATAAGATTAAGACTTTGGTTTGGATACGAAAGTCCTATGCTTTTCATTCCAGCCACTGTTTCTAGTAGTAATATTCCAAAGCTGAATACGTCTGATTTGATAGAGAATATTCCATTATAGGCATATTCAGGGGCCATATATCCACTAAAATTAAGAATTCATAAATGAGTTTTTATATATATTATCTCATATTGTACAAGAATAAATTAAATTTAAAATTCAGCAAAATGTAGAATACTTACTATGTACCAACCACCTTATTTGTATTTTCAATTTGACCTCCTCCAAAATCCTTGCCAAACCAAAATCTGAAATTTTGGGTTCATCTCATTGTCTAACAATACGTTGCTTGCCTTGAGATCTCTATGGATAATCTTCAATCTAGAATCTTGATGAAGATATAAAGCCCACGAGCTATTCCACATATAATGTGGAAACGCTTGGACCAATCAAGCATATTACGTTGAGTAATGGAACCTGTGAAGTTGAAAAGTCACAATACTCTCATTGTTAACATGCATGAATTAAAGAAATTAAATGGATAGAATTGATAATAAATATTTATAAACAGCACACAAACCGAAAATCCATGAATCTAGGCTCTTATTGGGCATGTATTCATATATAAGCATCTTCTCTTCTCTTTTGATGCAACAACCAAGAACTTTTACAAGATTCTGATGTTGAAGTTTAGAGCACAATATGACCTCATTCTTAAATTCTTTCATTCCTTGGTGAGAGGTTTTAGAAAGTCGCTTCACGGCAATCTCTTGTCCATCTGCTAATCTACCCTACCATAATTTTACAGACAAGGATTATCAATATATGATACCATAAGTTAAAAATTAAACTGCTCAAAATTACTTGTTTGATTTTCATCATTTTAAATAATTGATCAATTGATTGTATGCTTACCTTAAATACAGGCCCAAAACCACCTTGACCAAGCTTCTTGTCGATTGAGAAATTGTTAGTAGCAGTAGCTATCACAACATAGTCATAGAAAGGAATTTCCATATCTCTTTTGAGTCTTCAACATCATTTAGTTCTGATAAGATATTTCCATATTTCACTCCATAAACAAATTTATCAAATAAAAATAGAAAAGAGTGCATATTTTATAATTTGCAAACAAAATCCCATAAGACATGCAATTATGATCAATTTGAAACGTTGCAATTGCTTACCTCTATATTTTCTTCTCCTTTTGTAAATGCAGAGGAAAATGATAACCATCACAAAAGCAAATACAATGGTAGCTAAGACCACAATCACCTTTGTGTTATTCCTGCCACCATCTTTAACTTCAGCTTCACAAGGAAATGACCAGATACAATTAATACACAAAAATATTAAGGTTTTTAAGAACCAAAAAATGATAAATTTAATATGTTAAAAAAAAATTACACCTGTTTCTGAAGCTGCAAGGCGAATATATAGATCTAAATCAGCATTAAGGGAAACCTCCCTTATGTCAATTAGAGCACCAAACCAAATGGCACAACCCCTAGAACTAACCGTATCTGAATTAGAATAAGCAGTACAAGAACAATTATCTATGCACTTTGCTTTGCACTCCTCAAGTGTCATACTAGCATCAACCCAAGTATGTGTAGTCTCTGGTAATTTGAGCCCACTCATTTTCAAAAATCCATCTTTGTTTTTTACCTTGCAGCTCCAGGATTCACTTCGAACACAGCCTTCACTCCAATCCAAAGCATCCCAGTTCTTTGGAGATTTTGGTGTGAATCCTCTTAAGCACTGGCATATTGGTGCCCCACCTATGACACAATTTCCATTTGGACCACAACGATTATATATATCGCAGTTGTCTTTTGGAAAGATGCTCCAAGGCTTCCATCTTTGATCATCTTCCTTCCATATTAATTTATTGACAGTGTATGTCGATTGGTTATGAACAGATCTTACCAAAAACGACTCAATTTTTGTGTTGTATGTGAAATACACCTCATCCTTATTAGAGACAAGCACAGACACGAAAGGGGAGCTATTCGTAGCTAGTGAAGTGCCACTAAATCGTTGACCATCCCAAGGGCCACTCCTTATATATTTTGTTCGACCTTTCCAAGCAACTAGTTCTGGATAATTGTGAAGCATGATCTCACTTGTGAAATCTCCGGAGATGGGTCATCCCAATTCTTCCATGCTATGATACGCCTATTTAGACCGGTTCTTAGGTCCCATCCAATCTTCATACACGGCAAATAGGTATCGAAGGATAGTCAAAGCTTTGCCACAAGTAATTTTGTGGATTTTGGTCTTTCTCTTGTTAATATCAAATTTCCGAGCCTAAAAGCTGCAAAATTGGAGTCAAGGCCTTTGTCGATGAATTTGCCACCCAAATAATTGTCTCGTTCCCGTCAAGAAGCCCAAGATGTCCCTCCGTGTTTATGCTCAATATGCAGAGTTATCTTTCACTGGTATCTCACGGTTGGCCACCAGACGATTGTTCTAGGTTGAATATTTTTGTACAGATTCCAATATAACGGTTTTGGAACTACGGGCTGAAGAAACCAAGCTCAAATGTTTCATCTTTAGACACCAACGTGGTTCTTCCATCATCATGAAGGGGCTGAGAACTTGAAATAGTATCAATGGCGAGAAGATAATCTCGAGAACGAAGCATTTTGACAAGAACAATCACATAAGGACGGATGGCCATTGTTGTAGTGATGGTGTTGGCTGCTTTACACATAGATATGTGTGTGTTATTGATATTATGTAGAAGCGGTAAAGATCTAACAAAGTGAGAAGAGACAAAAGAGATGAAGAAGAAAGTTATGCAACATGCTTTCAAAGGCGATGGGAACATTTTTATCACGCCCCGAAAATCCAGGGATGACCTCCACAAAATGCGAGAGGGCTTGCATTCCTAAGGCTTTAAGAGACACATAAACAAGTATTTCAATTATTAATTACAATACTATTGAATAGAAATATAGTACTTCTAACTCATTTATAACATATTTCTTCCAATTTAAATACTAAGTAACTTGTTGAGATTTCGGTAAAGTCTCTTCTGGCTTTCCGAAATTTCTACCATAGCATACGAGTTCATTATAGTATGAGGAGCTCTGCTTCGCAACAATATATATAGATACACACAACTTAAACAAACTAGGAAGGTGGGAATCCTGCCTATAGATGACGTGGAGCACCTGAATAAGATTTACCAACATATGTACAAAAGAGTTTAAGGTCTCACATTGGTGCAGGCTTAATTCAAATGACGCACCAGCTTCAACCTAGCTATATAGACCTTCAGTACGCTTAGCAAGAGGGACATGATCAGCTGCACCATCTGAGGTCAAAAATATTCCGGTGAATAACGTCCCTTTAAAATAAGTAAATAAAATACAAAAGAAATAAATTAAGCAAGTAAAATTTCATAAGAACATAATGATAATTACATTCAATTTCCAAATACAAAATCATAAACGTAGATGCCATAATATAAAATATTATTAATAAGAAAATGCTAGGTAAACAAATAACTCATTGATGAAATTAAGTACTAACTACTAACTAATATGAAAAACTCATTCTGAATGAGGACTTAAGCAGAACGAGACACAAGCGTGGACACGCAGTCCATGAGGGTAACTAACCAAGTGCAGCACAAAGTCACAAAACAAGCGCAGGTACAAGATCCACGAATAACAAGCGTGAGAACAAATCCCACAAATATCAAGCAAGCTCGAGGTTAACCATGGGACACCAAGGACTAACAGTACTGCTATTAGTAACCATCGTTTTGTATCGAGTCCTTTCAAAAACATTTTCAAGCATGCTTGGGGCCAATTTATCAAAGCAATAAAAAGTCCTTCTTTCAATACCATGATAACTCATATCAAATATGACATAATAGAATGCCGCAGTATGAAATTTCACAAACAATATCTCAAAATGTTCCTTTAAATTCAATCCATACTCTTTACAACATCAATAAGAACATGAAACAAATATGATAAACTTTAGTTGGCAAAATCATACTTGTAAAGATGGTAATTAACATGAAAACATGGAAAATAGTAAAAACATTTATAAAAATTATAATGAAACGTTATTCACTCACCTGTAGTGTTCCCAAATATACAGTTCCTCTTATTATCAGCTTCTAACTTATCCCCTCCATACTCCCCTAATGTCCTAGAACAAAATATTGTTACTTCAACTATAACTTCTACAAACCTTCCATAATATCTCATTTAATCAAAATTCTTCATTTTGTCATTATCTACTTCATCCACACTTCAGTTTAGCCCAAAACGATGTATCTTCTACCAAATTCTTCTATATACAAGTACATCCACTTAATTCATATCCATTATTCTAACCAATATCTTCATGTTCTATCTTAACTTTATGTTCTTTTAAATTATTAATCAGTATTCCCTAACTTTTAACTATTATTCCTTGCAAGTGTTTTTTAAACACTTTATGTGCAACCAATCTACAAAACCTCAAGAATATACATTTTACCATCACAACCAACAAACCCTCACATTCTAGTTATAAATCAATTTCTATGGAACACAGAATTTGAAACATTTATTCCTAACACTAAATGGAAAGAACACCATCAATTCCCAACAACCTTCTTTCTAAGATCATTCTATAACAAAGACTTTCAAATTTTATCTTTAGTTGGAATTTAAGTGATAATCAACCCAAAATAGAATTCAAATTCTTCACCACTGTCAAAATACTATAAGCATACATATACAAATGAGCCTCTTCCTTTTAAACATTTTATCAAACACCTTGTGGGCACTCAAGAGTAACTCATACCACAAACGCCCAAATTCATAAACTACAGACAAATATGATATTACTTCCTTAGCATTAATAAAATGTCTTAGATTTTGAAACAACCAGTTTTTTTTAACATATTTATCATCAAGATCATTCTCGTTTGCAAATAAACACTCCTAATCTAATAATTTCAATCAGCAGCAACCATAAAGGAAAAGAAAGGATCCAAGTATATCACACACATCAAGGATGATGAAGAACAAAATAGGGAGAAGTTAAACTCACTGCTGCAGCGAACGAACCTAGACCAGGAAAAAAAAAAGGATTGAAACCTCTGCACCAACTCGTACTAGACCAAAGTAGAGGAAGAGGACGGTGGTGAACGAAGGTGGAGAGACATTCCAGCGGTGGTGATGACGGACAGAGGAGAGGATGCCGGACGTGGTGGACAAGGACGATGAGCAATAGACCTGAACATAGAAGAAGAATAATGAAGCCTCCAGAACGCTCCCGAAACGACCGATGATAAGACGAAGGAGAAGAAAATATCTATGGCGATGGTGAACTTTGAATAGAGAAGTACTAAAATGTCTCTGTTACAATAGTTAATCAATAAGTTAATAGGATCTTTTGGTAATTTGAAAATAAGCTAAAGTAAAATAAAGATTTTTGTTGTTGGCATTATATTGTTGTTGTTGATGACGTGAGGACTCGAAATTAATGCAAACATTTAAAGGCAGGAAATAAATCTGGAAGATATTCTTAATATCTTCATTCAAATATTTCAATATTTGAATGAAGATATCCTAAGATACTAAATAAATTAAGGTACTCTAAAAAAAATATAATTAAGATATCCTAAAATTACCCATTGATCCACAACTTAGCTTATGGGAGTAACTGCCTAAAAATAAATAAAATAAGATTATTAATTTAATTTTGCTAGTATCCAAATTTAATCATCCTAAACTTAAGACCACTCAACAAATCACAAAAAAATTTATAAAAATAGAAAATATATAAAATAACATAAGTAAATATTTTTTAGGCTACAAATATTTTTTAGGCTATTACAATTAGAGAGATTATTAACAGAAGCATATTGGTAAGAACAAGGATGGCCATTGGTTTGATGAATGTACTGTCAAGTTAAACATACATATACAAACTTCGAGAAAAAAAAAAAGCATACATATACAAATGATGCTGAAGCTATAAGATCTAACATTAATGATGGAAGAAGCGTGTTGGTTGACTAGAACCCATGTGTGTCATGTGTTGGTTGACTAGAACCCATGTGTGTCATGCAGGCATCTCTTAAATGTCATAGAAACTTAATTGACTTTCAGTGCCAATTGCATTAGAATATATATATATATATATATGGGGAAATGATCTGTCGAGGTAATGTTTTTTCCAGTGAGCCCCAAGCGACGTCGTTTGGTCTAGTGGTCACAGTGAAACTGAACCCATATCACGCCACAGAGATTACAGCGTCGTAAACTCAGAAAAGAAAATTTCATCAGCGACTTCCATGTGCAGCAAGCCATACTCGTGCGTCAGTAGCAGCCTCTCCCATGCTTTTTGAACTTAACGTGAAATGGCCAACGTCTCCTTCATGTCGGACTGGACCCTTAGCTTTATTTAAACGTTGCTTCATAGCTTCCTCCCCCACGTTGCCTTAACAAAAATCAGCAGAGTTGAGACCAAGAAAGAGAGAGTCCGAGAGCGAGAGACAGATTGAGCCACATTGAGAGAGTCAAAGAGAGAGGGCTTCAGTGAGAGTCTGAGAGTGAGGGCTTCAGTTGTGTGAGCTCTGTTTTGAATCCGGTAAACAGAGGAAGCCGTGATTCACTAGTTTGAATCTACAGGGATACTTTGCTGCATTCTTATTCCACAACAACAGCCAGTCTGTATCTATAGATATGAGACATAACTTTATTCTTTTTAACTGTAACTATAACAAACACACAGAAAATTCGAAACTCAAAATGGCAACACAAATTTGGATGTACTTACTGGTCCACAATATATAAAAAGCTAGGTCCAAGTCTGGATGGACCAACCACCTTATTGGAACACATAGATGGAGGTGATGACATGGAATATAGGAAATACATGTAGTTAAAATAAGAGGAGCCGACTTGGCAGTCCCCATTATATATTGAGATTGAGATTAGATGAGAACAGAGCAAGTGCGAGAGAGTGGATCCGCATAAAGAAAGGGTGAGAAGCAAGCAAACATTTCACGCATGGAATCCACTAGACCAAACGACGTCGCTTGGGGCTCACTGGAAAAAACATTACCTCCAATCACTAGACAGATCATTTCCCCTATATATATATGGATTAAGATGCAAAGTTTCTCTGAAAGTTTTCACTATAGAGAAATGTTGTCATCAAGCTTCTTTTTTTTTTTTCTTGAGTTCAAGGTTGCCTGGAAGTGTTAAAATTGACATTGTTACCCCTTCAAAAAGTTAACGGTCAACCTCAAGTTTTTAAAACTCAATGTTAGTTTTTTAATGAAATGATGTGACATTGCAATGTTTTTGAAACTTATTGAGCGACATTAAACTAAAAGAAAAGAAGAGCTTATGTGGTAACATTGCTCAAGAATGAAAACTTTAAAGGTAAATTTCCACCTATACCCTACATATATATGGAGGGGGCATATGGATAACAGCAGAGGAGTGTTCAGTCACATATGGCCATTGCTTTAATAATTGGATTTTACAAGATATGCTCTCGAATTAATTTTGAGGCAATTACATGGGCATTGGCAAGAAGCGAGCACAGGTTGAATTGGTTGCATCTATCCCATAACCTTGTAATTTATACGTTTTAAGGATCTCCCTTTGTTGTGACAGTGATTGACAGAAATAAACATTTAATGTATTAAGGTAAGGGACCTTTCTGACATTTATCGTTATTGTCATCCATTAACCATCGTTTTTTCTGATTAGGCTTACGCAAGGGAAATGAGTTTCATAATGCTAAAAGTAACTAGTAAAGTTTATTCCTTAATTGTTGAGTTTCATCATCTACCATCTCTCATCTTGCTCTCTTGCTAGTCATTAATGGATCGAGCCACTCTCTAGAGCTGGTTTTTGGCGCTGATCTCAATGCTACCCCTTCATCTGAGACCTCTGTTCTCAATTCTTACCCTTAATCTCGTGATGAAGATTATTTAGGTGATTCGTGCCATTATTTTTATCTCTAGCTTTGCATTCTGGTATGATTCACGTTATATGCTATATCTCTGAGTTAGTTTTGTATGGGTGTTATCTCTCGATTCAGGTGATTATGTTTTGTATAGTGTCATTATTTTCATTTCTAGCTTCCTTCGCATTTTGTACTGATGTTGTTATCTTATCTCTAGCTTCTTATTCATATCTAACTGTTTTATGCGAGAAGATAATGTAACTAAATATGAAGTTTCATTTTAGGCGATTCATCTCAGGCATCGCATTGCTCATCCCGAGCTGGCCTCGCATTTAATGTGGTTCGTGGTTATCTTATCCCTCGCTTCCTTATTCATCTAACAGAGACGAGTGACTACATGAAATTTGGTTTTGAGTTTGAGTTATATCTTTTTATTTGTTCTTACCCCCGGCCTCTCATTCCAAGGCTCTTGCTCTCACTGAAAGTATGGCTTTTGGCAGAAACATTTTAGTGTCGCCATAGAAAGTCAATTTTCATTGAAGACATTAAATGTCAGCTACTAAAAGTATCATTTTCATGATGATTTTTTATCACCAAGAACTGTGCAATAGAGCAACAATTGTTGATTCCACACCATTGGAATCCTAATCGTCAATCATGGTATCAGAGTAACAATCGTGGTGTTAGAGCAACAAGCAAACGATCAGAGAGGCTTATTCATAAAATATTGTGAACGCATAAGTGGTATGAGAGCAACAATCGTGGTATGAAAGTAACAAGTAGAAGATCAAAGACACTTATTCATACTTACATGTGAAATTTCCAAGAGAAGGGTTAGGTCTCATCTAATCTTCATGCCTAGAAAATAGGTATCAGAATAAGGGAGCAGATACTCTCAGTATCCTTCCCTCCTCTTCCTCAGTCCAAAATGAATCTAACGTCAGAGAGAAAGTTTTAAAATTTTTATTTTTACCGCATGCGGTGTTGTGACCGCATGCGGTTTTTTGACATTAATGATTCTGGACCCTTAGATCAAAAATTGGACGCCTGAGATGGAGAGATTCTGAGGGATACTGAGGTGCTTGCTTCTGAGATAATCCGAGTCCATCAGAAGAATAATCAAAAGTTTTCCACAAGTAATTTTAAAGCCTTTGCTAAAGAATTTGCCACCCAGAGAATTGTCTCGTCTCTTATCTCACTTTATCGCTAGTCGATAATGGGTCGTGTCAATATTTGGAGCTGGCTTTTGACGCTCATCCCAATGTTAGCCCTTCATCTAAGAGATAAGTTCTTAATAAAATGATGTCTTAATGTAGTACTTCTTGAAGCAATATATATTTTTAATTTAAATGTCATAAAAATTTCTTTTTATAAACCAATATAACTTTAATAACCTATAATTATTTAAAATAAATTTTTCAATGAAAGGTTACACATTATAGTATGTAGGGTTTTTTTTTAAAACAACACAATTTTTCACCAAATAGTGATTAGTTATAACCTATTATAAGTTTTGTTAGGAATTAATGGGACACAATTCGTAACATCCCATGTTTGAAATGCGGAATTCTTTTTCAAACAAACAATCAGAGTGGAGCAATAGAGCGCAAGAGTAATTGGATTCTTAGCCAAAACATCAACCATTGTGTAACATTGTAATGATTACAGTAATCCTAAGGTTTAGAAAGGAAACAACAGAAAGAAACAGGAAGCGGAAATACGTAAAGCGATAGAGATAAAGATAGTCTTCAGCTGCACGCCTACTCCGGGTACTTGCCTCGATCCCCGAGCCGTGGTCCTCCTGACCCTGAAGCTACAGCTGAGATTCAATTCAACGCATTGAATCTCGGAGTAGCAATTAACCTCATACCCAAACAATACAAGTATATAGACAACGAGATATTTCTAGAGCTAATACAACAGTATATCACTACAAAAGCATATAGCAGATGCATGATCATTATGTCGACAAACATAAGAAATAAGCAGTATGAAAGCCCCACAATGTAAAACAACAATAACAGCCAGCACTATTCACCAGTGCCACGATAATTAGTCGTGTCCTCAGCGCTAGGAAAACAAAACGGCGTTATCAAAACTATAACGCGTATAACTGTCTGTATAACGGTCTACGAACATATCATTGACATATAAGTATTTAAGATGTGCAAGATTAGTGTTACAGTACGCGTCCGTACCTTCGTTGATGTACGTATGTTTCTGGCGGAAACTTGTACTTCCTGACGGAAAACAACAATTCGTCCGACAGCGGCACGTTGGACAACAGAACGGCAAGTAAACTAGGATTTCTGATGTCCTATAAGAGTAATATCACTTCCATTAGTGATTTGGCATTATAACTGGCATTTTAGGTAAAAATTACCATTTTGCCCCTATGCCCCTAATTGGCGGAATTTCGCCAGCACTTCGTTACTCTGACAAATTTTCCTCCCGAAATTTTGCCAGAACTTCGACGCCATTTAGATTTTCGAACATAAAGACTAAAATAGCCCTCCCATATGATACCCAATCATACTTGAAAATTTAAAGGCTATTCTAGCATTACTACCCCTACTTTTGAAAGAGCTATAAAAGCTACAACTTTTCAGGTACTCGATTCCTACCAAGTTTTTACCTCGTCAGGCATTTTTCAATGCAATGAGGCCTAAAAACAATAGTAGGAATCTCATTCCCTACTTACTAGAACTATCTAATAATTCTACTAACTACCGAACTAAAGACTAAAGACCAAAAGACTTACCCGTTGAAGACTTCTGCAGAACTTCTCCAGAGCTTCTCTCTCTACTTCCTCTCCCTAGAATTTCGGCCAAGGAGCTCTTGGAAGTGGTGTGAAGAAAATGTGAAGGAGGGGGGGTATTTATAGTTTTTTCCTAGGGACAAGGTTGGAATTATGCAAGTTGTTTTCATACTTTTTGTCCAACTTTTTCAAAAGGTTTTTGCCCTTCATTTTCCCCCCTTGGCCGACCTCCCTAGGTGATGTGGCAGCCCCTCATTGGTCCAAAAGTGGTGACTTAGCTCACTTTATGCCCGGTCTAACCGTTTTCCCCGATCGGTACCCGATTCGCGTGATTTCGGAGAAATCTCAAAATTATGGATTTACAACTTTGAAGACAAGTTCTCACTTAGTAGAAATTTCCAAGTTAACCTAAATTTTGATTCCATATAGGCCTCCAAACTGTCCGAGTTGAAGTTTTCTCGAAAAACGTGTCCGAACGCGTCCGGTGTCGGAATTCGTTTTCGGGATAACCAATCTCTTGGAAATAATTCACTGATTCCAAATATGTCTAAATAAATTCAAACCCATTCCTAGATATTGAGTTAGAATTTATTTTCTTCATTTCCAAAAATATGCCTATATGCATTTTTCCCTATTTTGTTTTATTAGGAAAATGCACAAACGGCCTCTAATTAACTTAGGAAGAGGTCACTTAAAGGTAAAAACTCACTGATCAATATTTTACCTTGACCTTGGGATTCTTATTCCTAGATCTCTAGATAGGATCCGTTTCCTAATTTTTAAATTACTATTCACAATTTTTACTTTAATTAATTATATTATTATTATAATATGTCAAGTTGCCAACTTGTGTTCTATTTCATTTTTCATTTTATTTGGCCCAAAATTTCGGTTGGCCCTTTAATTATGTTAATAAATATTTATTTTTATTTAATTAATTATTTAATGATTTATTTATTTAATTTTTCCCAAAATTTCCACAAAATTATCTAATTGGTCAATTCTTGTATTTAGGCTTAAAAATACCTAAACTCAATGATTTTTCATAGAAATTTCCAATTAATTAGTAAATACATTTTTACTAATATTCAACTAATTTCCACTAATTTTGAGCTTCACATAATTATTAATGAATTTCCTTTGCTTATGCTTAAGTAATTAGCCCAATATTACTTAATTACTTCATTATCACCTGTTGATAATTTTCTTAATTACAATGCCTCATTACCTTCATACTCTTGTATTAACATTAGTATTTTTATGCCTCTTGCATTTTTAGAAATTACAAGGGTATTATGGTCATTTCACTTCTTTTTGAGTATTTTCCAACAATTTCTCCAATTTCATAATTTATAAAATTACAATAATTAGAGATTATATACTCTCCTAACTCACTTGGTCATTTAACTGTCTTTTAGGATTTTTCCATAAATTTTCTAAGTTAATTACCCCTTCAGGGCATTTTGGTCATTTTGGCACTTTGGCCTTTAAATTCCCTAATTTCTTGCAGAAATTCTACTTAGAAAATAGACTGTATTTATACAAGACCGGAGATTGAAATTTCACTTATCGAAATATCCAACTTTTATTTATAATATTCCGGATAAATATCCGGTATTACATTTCTCCCCTTACACAAAATTTCGCCTCGAAATTTAATCTATACTAACTAAACTTCGGGCCATGAACTCGGGTACTTCTCTTCATGTCACTCTCGGTTTCCCAAGTCGCTTCTTGGGTGACAAACCCTTCCGGACCACCTTTACTATCAGAATTGTCTTGTTTCGAGCCGTTTCTCCTTGTGATCAATGATTTTTCCGCTCGACCATGAAGGTATTATCATGCCGTACTTCGACATCCTCGTACTCGATGACATGATCACCGTCCGGTTGGTACTTCTTCAATTGCGACACGTGGAAAACGTCGTGGAGATTACTCGAGTTCGGGGTAAAGCTATCTCGATAAGCTACTTCTCCTCGCTTAGCCAAGATTTCGAATGGTCCAACATACCGTGGACTGAGTTTCTTCCTCTTAAGCGTTCTACCGACACCAGTTACTGGGGATAACTTTAGAAATACATGGTCGCCGACATAAAACGTTAGAGGTCTCCTCCTTTTGTCCGCATAGCTCTTCTGTCTGCTATGTGCGGCTAGGAGTCTCTTCTTGATTAACGCGATCTGTTCAGAGGTCTGCTCAAGCATATCCGGCCCAAGTAACTGCTTTTCGGACGAATATGTCTAGCATAATGGTGATTGACACTTCCGCCCATACAATGCCTCGAACGGGGCCATTTGTATACTAGCATGATAACTGTTGTTACATGCAAACTCTGCTAGCGAAAGATGTTGATCCCAACTTCCTTTAAAATCCAGGGCACATGCTCGCAACATATCCTCCAGGCGTTCGTATGGTTCTCTCGGATTGACCGTCGGTTTGAGGGTGATAAGCCGAACCGAACCTTAGCTTAGTCCCCATACCTTCATGTAATGCTTGCCGAAACGGATTTGAAACGCGTATCCCGATCGAGACAATGCTCTTAGGGACACCATGTAACCTTACTATCTCCTTGATGTAAATCTCCGCCAATCGTTCCGGAAAATAGTGGATACTGATGGGAATGAAGTGTGTTGACTTGGTTAATCTGTCAACAACTACCCAAATTGTATCATGATTTCTGATTTTGGGCAGACCTACCACAAAATCCATGGTTATGTTCTCCCACTTCCATTCTGGCAGCTCTAGTCCTTGAAGAAGACCAGGGGGTCGACGGTGTTCAATCTTCACTTTCTGACAGGTCAAGCATTTGGCCACGTATTCTGCTACGTCTTTCTTCATTCCGGGCCACCACAGTTCGGATTTCATACTCTGGTACATCTTGACCATGCCTAGATGTAGAGTGTACTTACTCTTATGAGCCTCATCCATTATTGATCGCTTCAATTCATCAACTGGCGGTATGTAGATTCGCTGCTTATACCTGACCAAACCACTAAGTGATAGGTCATAGTCTTGGGTCTCACCTCGAGAGATCTTCTCACGAATCTCGATAGCCCAATCATCTTGCTTCTGAGCTTTCTCCACTTCATCTCTCAGATCATACTCCCCTTGACTCGCAAGAAGTGTAGCAAGATAGGCATCAGCTGGTGCATGCTGACCCATGCAGATTTGGTTGGATAGATTCAGATCTCTGAAATCTTCCAGCTTTCTACTAAGAGCATCAAGAACAACGTTTGCTTTACCCGGATGGTACTTGATCTCCGTGGTGTAATCTTTAATCGCTCCATCCAACGACGTTGTCTCATGTTGAGTTCTCGTTGATCGAACAAGTATTTCGTACTCTTGTGGTCACAATACACTTCTACGGTTACACCGTATGTAATGCCTCCATATCTTCAAAGCGAACACGATAGCCGCCGCTCTAGATCGTGTGTAGGATAGTTTAACTCGTGAGGTTTCGGTGACGAGAGGCATAGGCCACCACCCCGCCCGCCGCATTAGGACACATCCCAACCCTTGCCCACCGGCATCACCGTAGACAACATAGGTCTCATCTCGGATCGGGGATAATCAATACCGGTGCCGTAGTCAACCTCTCCTCGTACTCGAAAGCTCTCCTCACAATCATCTCCCCATATAAAGGGTTGATTCTTCCTCGTAAGCTTTGTCAATGGTAGGGCAAGACGCTTAGCATAAAGTTGCTTCTCCCTGAGTATGCCTAACACCTTTCGCAGATGTTCTTCGTGCTCTTCTTTGCTCTTAGAATATATCAAAATGTCGTCGATGAACACCACCACAAATTGGTCTAGGTGTTGTCGGAAGATACGGTTCATATAATCCATGAATACCGCAGTGCATTTGTCAATCCGAAGGGCATCACAAGGAATTCATAATGCCCATATCTCGGTTCGAAAGCTGTCTTGGGAACATCGCCATCCTTAACTCGCAACTGATGGTATCCCGAACGCAAATCAATCTTAGAAAAGACTGTGGAACCAGAAAATTGATCCAAAAGATCATCAATCCGGGGAAGTGGGTACTTGTTCTTGACGGTTACTTTGTTGAGCTCGCGGTAATCGATGCAGAGTCGGAAACTTCCATCTTTCTTCTTTACAAAAGCACTGGGGCTCCCCATGGTGATACACCGGGTCGAATGAACCCCTTCTTCAAAAGCTCTTCTAGCGCTTCTTTAACTCCCGCATCTCGTTAGGAGCCATACGATACGGCGCCTTTGATATTGATCTCGTGCCTGCATCAAGTCAATGTTAAACTCCACCTCTCGGATAGGAGGTAACTCGGTAAGATCCTCCGGAAATACATCAGAAAATCATTCACCACAGAATGTCCCAAGTGAAAGGTCGCTTCGCTTTAATGAAAAGAATACCATGAAAGCATGACATCCTTGCTTCACGCACCGATCGGCTTCGTAGCGGAGAGAAAGTTCAGCTCACTTCAACCTTGTCTCCGGCAAATGATATCTCCTTTTGCCACAATCAATCATTGCGTCGTTGGCCGTCGCAACCGCTTAGACCGAATATGACGTCAATGCCGTGAAGAGGTAGACGGATAAGATCCACTTTAGAAACTCGTCCATCCACGTTAGCGGACAATTCATACATGCATCAGAAGCTAAAGACTTTACACCCAACGGTGTAGATACAACAAGATCAAATGGTAATCTACGGGCATGCAATCCTAAACGACTTGCACAATCATAGGAAATAAACGAGTGACTAGCACCCGAGTCATACAATGCTTCAAGTAGATTTCCATTGAGATAGATGGTACCTTGAACCATCTCTGGGGACTTCTTGGCCTCTGTGTTTGTCAATGCAAAGATTCGGCCAATGTTCTGAGGTCTCGCCTCTACAGTCTTCTCGGGGCAATCTCGGCTAATGTGTCCAGGCTTCTGACACTTGAAACAGACTTGTTTCCCATCACAGCTAGCACCTGGATGGTACTTCTTGCATTTAGGACACGTCTGGGATCCCTACTGCTCCTGGGGTAATTTTGTTGCCCGGTTGGTAGGGTCTCTTGTTTCCACCCCGGTTGTTGTTCCAAGGTGCCTTCCTCTTCTGTGAGGAACCTCCGCGGTTGGAACCACCGCGACTTGCATTATTTCCGTCCTGGCTTCGGATTTGCGCAATTCCTTCAAGTTGCGCTCTGTCATCCTGCAGGATTCCACTGCTTGGGCCATCTTCGGAAAGTGCTGAGATACTAACCTTGCCCTTATATCGTATTTCAGCCCAGTTACCAGTCGGTTAGCCTTCCACTCTCATTCTTGTAGATTTTCGTGTATGATGAATACCGCGACAGTTGGTAAAACGGCGAAGTAGTCGTCGAATGACTCCTCGCTCCTTGCTTGATCTCGCAGGAATTCTTCTTCTTTAATTACCGTGTTGATGGAGGAAAGTACTGTTCATTGAACTGCTCAAGGAACATCTCCCACGTAACAGATCGGGCGTAGTTGTGGAAACGCTCTTCCACCATCTCGTGAGCATCTCCCTCAAGCTTGTAAATTGCTAGCCGGGCCATCCGATTTCCGTGGCATTCCATGACTTCAAAAATCTTCTCAAGACTCGAAGCCAATCCTCAGCTAGCTCACTCCTCCCTCGGAAACCAGGTGGTTTCAACTTGCAGAACTGGTTTACCCAGTTTTCAGTAGTCCTTTCTCTTTGTCCATGCCTGGGTGGTGATTGGGATCTGTCAGACCCCTCAGGTTCTTCATCATTTTCATTGTCATCATACTCTTCTTCATCATTGTTGTTGTTATCTTCTTCATTTTCTCGTTCACCCTCTTCATGTTGACGTGCTTCCAATTGTCTTTGTGCCTCCTGGTCCTGTTGGTTTTGTCTTGCCGTAAGAGCATCAATCGAACTCTTGTTCTTGTAGAGTTCTACGCATTTCTTCTATTTCATCACGTCCGGGTTGATTTGGTTCATTGTTTCGTTCATCCTGAGGCTGTCTGCCTCTTCCTCTTCCTCGGCCTCGACCACGGCCTCGGCCTCTTGGTGCACCGGCACCTCTTAGTATCGCCATGTTTTATTCTTTTTCCTTTAAATGATTATGACAGAATATGTAAACATTAGAAATGGCACAACAATTTGCACACCAAACATATATTCACATATATTCCTTTCATAAGGTTAATACATATCAGCCGTTCTAATCCTAATACAAGTCATACTGTACAATCTCCTTATTCAAACGTATTACAATCTTCCAAAGTACTTGGAGATACAAACTAAACTTCCTAGTTTCTACAATCCACAGCTTCCTTGTACTGACACTCTCCTTCTACATGTAAAGGCGAACCAAGCACTTCAGGTAGCGAAGGTGTATGCTAACACCCAAGATAGGTCCGTCATCCAGTAGCTCATTAATGATCCTTGCCCAAAAGCGGGAATAGGGAAAGAAGTACAGTGTGGTCCTAACCCAATCTGCGGGTGAATGTTGGCTATTATTGGCTTGGTAGTTTGAGATTAGGGTTAAAAACACAAGATATCTTCTTTGGATGGTGTGAGTGAGATTCATAGCTTCAACAAGAAAGTTCTCCAAACAGAATGACTAACGTGTCATTATCGCTCAGACATAGTAGAAATCTTCTCGGTTCAACTACCTCATCTTCAAGTAGTTGAATGTCGATGTATTCAAAGTTATCTCCTACAGAGGAGTGGGTTAAGTTGGTAGGGCTTTCTGGTTCAGGGTGGCCCTCAATCTCCAGGTTGTTCAGGTTGAGATTAGGAGAATCAGTTCGAGTTCCCTGTAGCAGCGATAGGAGGGTTACGATTCACCGAAATAGTGACTAGGGATTGTGGGTCTCAGTATACTCATGGTTTGGATCCCAAGGAAACTGTTTCATCGTGATCTTGACTCTGTGGTATAACAGGTTCAGAATGGTTTTCGAACTCAGGCTCATCCAGTTTTGCGTTGTAGGAATCTGACTCTTCTTCGATGGGATCTTCTTCCGTAATCAGTGGGAATGGGTTATTCGAGGGTTCGGGTGCTGACGGAGGAATGGATCTCCGGGCAGGACGCCTCCAGATTCCGTAATAACTATAGAATGGGTCTAAGACGGGCTCTTCGTCCCTGTTCATCTCTACACATTACACCAATGGCCTTATCAATACTCGTTTTCAAAAATGTGCTCAAAGTTAAAAGGCTTAAGAACCTAACTCCGTTATCCGAACGTAATGGCCTGTGTAAGTGTCTACCATGGGGCCTCACCGGGTTAGCAAGTGACTTATGGCACACCCACGTAGACTAGCCTTGCCTTCGGCACCAAACCGTCCGTGGTAACATAGTTAAATACTTGCAGAATGATTTGCTCTGATACCATAAAATGTAACATCCCATGTTTGAAATGCGGAATTTTTTTTTTTCAAACAAACAATCAGAGTGGAGCAAAAGAGGGCAAGAGTAATTGGATTCTTAGCCAAAACATCAACCATTGTGTAACATTGTAATGATTACAGTAATCCTAAGGTTTAGAAAGGAAACAACAGAAAGAAACAGGAAGCGGAAATACGTAAAGCGATAGAGATAAAGATAGTCTTCAGCTGCACGCCTACACCGGGTACTTGCCTCGATCCCCGAGCCGTGGTCCTCCTGACCCTGAAGCTACAGCTGAGATTCAATTCAACGCATTGAATCTCAGGTAACGGTTAACCTCATACCCAAACAATACAATATACAGACAACAGATATTTCTAGAGCTAATACAACAGTATATCACTACAAAAGCATATAGCAGATGCATGATCATTATGCCGACAAACATAAGCAATAAGCAATATGAAAGCCCCACAATGTAAAACAACAATAACAAACTGCACTATTCACCGGTGCCACGATAATTAGTCGTGTCCTCAGCGCAAGGAAAACAAAACGGCGTTATCAAAACTATAACCCGTATAACTGTATGTATAACGGTCTACGAACATATCATTGACATATAAGTATTTAAGATGTGCAAGATTAGTGTTACAGTACGCGTCCGTACCTTCGTTGATGTACGTAAGTGTTTCTGGCGGAAAGGCACGTTGGACAGCGTAACGGCAGTAAACTAGGATTTATGATGTCCTATAAGAGTAATATCACTTCCATTAGTGATTTGGCATTATAACTGGCATTTTAGGTAAAAATTACCATTTTGCCCGTATGCCCCTAATTGGTGGAATTTCGCCAGCACTTCGTTACTCTGACAAATTTTCCTCTCGAAATTTTGCCAGAACTTCGACGCCATTTAGATTTTCGAACATAAAGACTAAAATAGCCCTCCCATATGATATCCAATCATACTTGAAAATTTAAAGGCTATTCTAGCATTACTACCCCTACTTTTGAAAGAGCTATAAAAGCTTCAACCTTTCAGGTACTCGATCCCTACCAAGTTTTTACCTCGTCAGGCATTTTTCAATGCAATGAGGCCTAAAAACAATAGTAGGAATCTCATTCCCTACTTACTAGAACTATCTAATAATTCTACTAACTACCGAACTAAAGACTAAAGACCAAAAGACTTACCCGTTGAAGACTTCTGCAGAACTTCTCCAGAGCTTCTCTCTCTACTTCCTCTCCCTAGAATTTCGGCCAAGGAGCTCTTGGAAGTGGTGTGAAGAAAATGTGAAGGAGGGGGGGTATTTATAGTTTTTTCCTAGGGACAAGGTTGGAATTATGCAAGTTGTTTTCATACTTTTTGTCCAACTTTTTCAAAAGGTTTTTGCCCTTCATTTTCCCCCCTTGGCCGACCTCCCTAGGTGATGTGGCAGCCCCTCATTGGTCCAAAAGTGGTGACTTAGCTCACTTTATGCCCGGTCTAACCGTTTTCCCCGATCGGTACCCGATTCGCGTGATTTCGGAGAAATCTCAAAATTATGGATTTACAACTTTGAAGACAAGTTCTCACTTAGTAGAAATGTCCAAGTTAACCTAAATTTTGATTCCATATAGGCCTCCAACTGTCCAGTTGAAGCTTTCGAAAACGTGTCCGAACGCGTCCGTGTCTTAATTTCGGGATAACCATTCTCTTGGAAATAATTCACTGATTCCAAATATGTCTAAATAAATTCAAACCCATTCCTAGATATTGAGTTAGAATTTATTTTCTTCATTTCCAAAAATATGCCTATATGCATTTTTCCCTATTTTGTTTTATTAGGAAAATGCACAAACGGCCTAATTAACTTAGGAAGAGGTCACTTAAAGGTAAAAACTCACCGATTAATATTTTACCTTGACCTTGGGATTCCTATTCCTAGATCTCTAGATAGGATCCGTTTCCTAATTTTTAAATTACTATTCACAATTTTTACTTTAATTAATTATATTATTATTATAATATGTCAAGTTGCCAACTTGTGTTCTATTTCATTTTTCATTTTATTTGGCCCAAAATTTCGGTTGGCCCTTTAATTATGTTAATAAATATTTATTTTTTATTTAATTAATTATTTAATGATTTATTTATTTAATTTTTCCAAAAATTTCCACAAAATTATCTAATTGGTCAATTCTTGTATTTAGGCTTAAAAATACCTAAACTCAATGATTTTTCATAGAAATTTCCAATTAATTAGTAAATACATTTTTACTAATATTCAACTAATTTCCACTAATTTTTGAGCTTCACATAATTATTAATGAATTTCCTTTGCTTATGCTTAAGTAATTAGCCCAATATTACTTAATTACTTCATTATCACCTGTTGATAATTTTCTTAATTACAATGCCTCATTACCTTCATACTCTTGTATTAACATTAGTATTTTTATGCCTCTTGCATTTTTAGAAATTACAAGGGTATTATGGTCATTTCACTTCTTTTGAGTATTTTCCAACAATTTCTCCAATTTCATAATTTATAAAATTACAATAATTAGAGATTATATACTCTCCTAACTCACTTGGTCATTTAACTGTCTTTTAGGATTTTTCCATAAATTTTCTAAGTTAATTACCCTTTCCAGGGCATTTTGGTCATTTTGGCACTTTGGCCTTTAAATTCCCTAATTTCTTGCAGAAATTCTACTTAGAAAATAGACTGTATTTATACAAGACCGGAGATTGAAATTTCACTTATCAGAAATATCCAACTTTTATTTATAATATTCCGTATAAATATCCTATTATTACAATTCGTTTGACTCCCATGTCTTTAATGATATAGGAGGTCATTCATATCGCATCACGTTTACTTTGACTGAGTTTGTAAAGAAGCCAACTAATATGTCAAAGCCGGCCACCTTCCTTGATTAACGCTCCTATGATTTCAGTTGCGTAAGAAAATAAAAAAACAAATCAGAATTCACACGGCACATACGGATGATTAAGAACTTCAATTCTCACGTAATAGCTCTCAATTCTAAAAAGATTGAGAGCTATTACGTGAGAACTTCTCACGTATGTCTTAATGATAAATAATTCATAATTCGCTACTTCTCAAGAGAATAAAAAAACTTTGTTGGACATATATAGTAGCGAATAATGAATTATTTATCATTAAGACATGAATTAATAAAATGATCAGGCATCCATGACTAAATTCAAGTTTTCTTTTTCATTAAAAAAGTTTTCCACTTGCCATTTTATCTTTCTGATCTTTTTACTGGTTTCTCAATTCTCAATATTATGATGTTCTATATGCTAACACAAAATATGCATCTTTGTGCTTTGGAGTTCTTACCTATGTTATCTTGGTGGATCAAAGAAAACCTTATAACCTTTAAGGATGAAGGTTGAGGAAGAAGAATAAATAAGGAAAATTGATAGGAAAATAATTTTAAAATTGTAAAATCATAAATTAGGTATTTCCCATAAAATGAATTGTAAATTGTAAGGCTCTGAAACCCGGACCGACTACTAAACCGGCCGGGGTACTGGGTCAATGATCAGATAACAGTCAAATAAACCAGAGCAGCCTAAGGCCAAACCAGTGAAAAATTGAAAATTTCAGAGTAATTAATATGAACTCTAAAAGAATTTTTTTAAAAACTCGATTTAAAAAATACTTAGCCTAGTTGATGCTCAAATCGATCAGTTTCTCGAACGGTTCGCCAGTTTCGCTCCGATTCGCGGTCCAATCCAGGTTTCAAAATATTGATAAATTGCTTAGCAAGTCTCGATATTTTAAAATTCTTGATAATAAACATGATTTAGGATTTTAGATTTTTTTCCCCATGTTTCTAACAAACAAAGAATGGAATTAATAATATAATTGAATTGGGGAGATGCTTTCAATTAATGAATAGTACTGTGATATTATTGTGTTGCTTTTCATTTTGACATGTTACCGCACTTAGATATTCTCTCGCTTATATTTACAAGCGACATTACCTCTCATGGTTTTCGTCTTATATGTAAGCAACGGGCACGGCTTCTCTGCTTTCCTTCCTTTTTCCCCGCAGCCATCCACTGCTCCTTTTTTGTTAATTCTTCTTTCTTTTCCAACTCTTCACTGCCTGAGCCTTTTAAACTTGTTCCTTGCTCCCTCCTATTTAATTTTGGAACAGTAATTGGAGGGTTTAAAAACAACTTTTCAATCATGATTTATAAAATACGAGGTAAGTATGTGAAAAGAATATTTTATCAACTTATGTGCACTTATAAGCCTTTCAAAAGCTCCATAACATGTTATAGACGTTTCATTATGCTGCTAGGACAAAAAAAGAAAGAAAGAAAAGAGTAATTGCACATACACAAATTTATTTTCATTATTTTGATATAATCCCTTCCGTGCATATTACATGATATATTTACATAATTTAATTGAATTAAGAAATTTAATTGTGACATTTAAAAAAAAAAAAATACCTTAATCATCTTCCTTGATTTCTACTATATCTCTCTTACTTGATTATTATTTAGGGGTATCGATAAGGATAAATTATGAAAAAATTAACAAATAGGAAAAATATGATCAGGGTATTATAGAAAATGCATAAGTTTTCAGAAAAAACAAAAATAAAAAAGGATTTTTTTATAAAAAATAAAATTTATTCATTATTAACGTGATAATATTTTAGTTAGGACTAATATAGATATTAATTATGTGACGTATAAGTTGACAGAAAATACAAAAACAAAAAAAAATTCAAAAATAAGATTTATTGATTTATTTACAGCGTGATAAAATATTATTAATTTATTATACTCATAATGGTCTCCTTTCATTATATTAATTACATGTCTCTTATATCTCTTTTTCCCGCACATTCTCGCTCACCTTTTCTCACCAATCCTTTCTCTCGCCCATAATCTTCAAAAATAGGTTATGTTTGGGGGGAAAATGTTTCTGACATATTAATTGCTTTTTCTTTTTTTTAAAAAACTAATTTTAACTACCAAATCAGTTTGGATAGTTGTTGCTTATAAAAAAGAGGAGAGTGTGTGTGTGTGTGTTTTATAAAGATAGGCCAAACGTGGCCTTTAGCTGTACTAGCTAATCACTTAAAATTCTTTAATTACTTGAGTCTCTTACAAAACAATATGCTGGACAAACTATGTAATACCCTAAAATATGACTTAGGGTAAAATCATAAAATGAGTAAAGAATACCCATTAAAAATAGGTGAATATGAGATATCAAATATTAAGTTGTGGAGATATTATTTTGAGGAAAATGCTATGGAAATTAAGGAAAAATTAGTAAATGTGTCGAAATGACCAAAATGCCCTTATGGAGCATAAAGTGACTTAGGAAATTATGAAAAATCCTAAAAGGCAGGGAAATAATTATTTGAATTAAGAGAGTATATTATCTCTAATTTTGGTAATTTAATAAATTACAAACTTGGAGAAATTGAAGGAGAATACTCAAAAAGTAAGGATATGACCGAAATACCCCCGTAAATGCTAAGATAATGCCGGAGACATGAAAGCAAAAATGTCAATACAAAAGTTATAAGGTAATGAGGCATCCTAAGTAAGAAAATTATCAACTATTGATAAGAAAGTAATTAGGAAATTATTGGCTAATTACTTAAGCTCGAGCAAAGGAAATTATGAAATAATTATGTAAAGCTCAAAAATTAGTGGTTTTTGTTTTAAAATTAGTAAAAACATGTTTATTAATTAATTGGAAATTTTGGAGAAAAATAGTTGAGTTTAGGTATTTTGAGCCTAAAATCAAGTATGGACCAATAGGAAATTTTGTAAAATTATATAAAAATAATTATTAAATAATTATTTTATATAATATTAATTAATTATTAATTAAATAAAAACGAAAATTAAACAAAAAGGACCAGATTTTTGACCGAAATGTTGGAGCAAAATTTGATAAGAATTTGCAAAATAATATCTAGATATTATTGTTGCAAGTTGTAATATTTTAATATTATAATTAATTAAAGTAAAAATAGTGAATAGTAATTCAATAATTAGGAAACGGATCCTATCTAGTGATCTAGGAATGGGATTTCCAAAGTCGGGAAAAATAATGATCGGTGGAATTTTGTCTTCCGTTATACTCTTCCTGGGAGAAAATTTTAAGTCGTTTAATGCATTTCCTAATAAAACAAAATAGGAAAAATGCATATAGGTATATTTTTGGATATAAGGAAAATAAATTCTAACTCAAAATCTAGGCATGAGTTTGAATTTATTTTGACATATTTGGAATCGGTGAATTTTTCGAAGAAGTTGGTATTTTGAAATGCGTTCAAACCGGACGCGATCGGACACGTTTTCGAGAAACTTCAAATGACAAATTGGAACCCCGTCTAAAGTCGAAATTCAAGTTTAAATAGATATTATTGATGAGGAAGAGAAGATCTTCAAAGTTATGAATTCAGAATTTTGAGATTCCTCCGAGATTACGCGATTCGAGCACCGATCGGGAACTTATCGTGAGAAACTTCTCAAACAAGTAGATGACATCACCACCATGACATCATGGCTTTAAATGATGATGTCAGCTGCCAAGTGGCCCGGTGAGGATCGTGACATGTGGCAAAGTGCGATCCTGGTGGCCGATATCCGATATGAAAAAGTAGTGAATAGTGTTACATTTTCTTCTATAAATAGCCAAGTTTCCTCTTCATTTCTCACACCATTTTGAATAGCTAAACCGATTCTAGAGAGAGGATTTTAGAGAGAGAAGCTGGGAAAATTGCAGCGAAGCTGGGTAAGTTTTTGGACCGAGCTTTAAGCTTCCGTAGTTCTTTCAATAGTTAGAGTAGTACCGCTAGCATAGCCTTTACTTTTTCAAGCATGATAGGATATCATATGATAGGGCTATATTAGTCTAGAATTTCGAAAATTATCATTGGGTCGAAGTTCGCAAAATTTTGGGAAAATCTGAGCCAAAGTAACGAAGTCTTTGTGAAATTCCGCCAATTAGGGGTAAAGGGGCAAAATGGTAATTTTTACCTAAAATGTCTGGTCAGTAATGTCAAATCACTAATGAAAGTGATATTACCCTTATAGGATATCGAAACTCGATCCGCCGCCACATTACGTTGTCAGACGTGTTGTTGGACGTTTATTGTTTTAAAAAACGTGCCGCTTCCGTAAAAAGTACGATTTCCGACGAAGTACCGCTTCACCGCCAACGAAGGCACGTTCGCGACTGTAACCTTAACTCTTGTGTTTATGGTATGCGTATATGTGTTATGTTTATTGTATGTGTATATGTGGTGTAAGTACGTCCGCGTACGTGGTAGTTGATTACTCGTGATATGTTATGTAATCGTTGATATGTTCACGTTTGCTAAGGGCCACACATTATATGTGCTATTGGGATTCGACTGCTATGGGCCAAACGTTGCTAAGGGCCATACGTTGCTAAGGGCCACACATTTTATGTCTTTGTTAGAATACGTTGCTAAGGGCCACACATCCGCTCGGGGCTTATGTGCTATTGGGATGCGCTTGTCAGTATGTGATACTTATGTTGTTAGTGATGTGAATGTATGTAATGCATATGTTGTGTATGTAAATATGAGATTAACCGTTACCTGAGGTCCGGATGCATCGGATCTCAGCTCTTAACCTAGCGTCAGGTTCCGAGGGAGGACCGAGGAGAGAGGCAAGCACCGAGTAGAAGACCCATTTGAAGACTTCCGTTTTGTTGTTCAGTACGAAGCCTTTCTTTGTTATATACTTTTGAACCATGCGGTTTCTGTACCGTTGTAATTAGCCGACTTACGGCGTTTTATATATACATATCGCTTACTCAATCGCTCCTGTCTCTACTCGATCATTTTGAATGATGTTTGATATAAAAAAAAATTATACCGCTTTTAAAAGTCGGGATGTTACAAACTATTCAGCGACCATTAAAATTTATGCAAAATAATGTTTATAATTGGCCAATTTATTATTTCTTCTTATGTATCATGCCTGTTAATGTGGTGCAGAATTACATACAATCTAATGTTTATTATTCTGAACATGAATTATGGACTTTTATCTTAATAGCTAATGTATATTAGTTTATTCTCGGATGACTATATAATATTTTAATTGTATTGGTATCATATTTGGATGACGGTATATTAATCCTTCGAGAAACTTATTCTCTTTGGACACTTATTTACCAGCATTATATTGTCCAAATTGTTACATGTTCTGCTACGAAATCACTTTGATACATGTCTGTTTATCAATATAACTGATAATAAGGAAAGGGTCACACTACCTACCACCTGTAAAGACGAGGTCGGTAGGGGTGTAACACTCCTCCTACTGAAATTATAATATTTCTTTGGGGCATCACTAAAATAAACTTATACGAGTAGCAATTATTATGTTTCAACTAACGAGGTAAATCATCAAGGAAAATGAAGTGAACTAACATTGCACTCTTAAGTGATTGAGAAGAAGAGAGGTAAATGTGTTCAACTAATGAATAAAAAGATTAAGTTTGTAGGACATGAATGGTGAGCTGTAAAGCTTCATAAAGACTAAGTTAGTAATTGATACAGAAGTTAGAATGTTACATTTGATTGGAGAAGCTAAAAATTCGTGCTCTGATTTCAAAGCACAATTTCAATTAGGTTCAAAAGTTATTTTGGGTCAAATTATGCTTAGTTGGTTGCCTTAATGGGTCAACTATGAAGGAATATCAAAGTTTTAGCATTTAAAGTGCAATAAAGAGATTTTTAGTGGAGATAAACTCTTGAGAGTTTGGTTTAGTTATTGTTATTTCTATTTTCTAAGATAAACTCTTGGGAGTTAGGTTTAGTTATTGTTATTTCTATTTTCTAAGCAACATAACTCTTAGGAGTTATATTTCTCTTTGTATTCTCATGCTTTTAGTTACCCTATAAAGAGAGAAGATTTTGTAATGCAGAACACAGATTTGGTAAATGAAAATTGAGTGTTGCAAGTTCTCAGACTTGGCTTGAATTTTGTTATCTTTATCTAACCTTAGGTTAGTGGCGAGGCAAGTGAGTTTTTTATCAGTTGGGAGGGTGGCTTTGCCTTTAATCTCAATTGTGGTAGACTCTTATCTATCTCTTATTTATCTCTTTATTTTTACAAAGTCTATTTTTCTTCTTTGTTACACCCGCCACGTATCAGTAATTGTATCAATATTTTATAAAGTTTATTTACATTATATTATATATATAATAGTGTGTGTGTAAAGCTAATAGGTCAGCCTTTAGGCTTGTAGGCTCGACTTTATGAAAATAGGTTTGACTTGTTTACCTAAGTAGGCTTAACAATGAGCTTGAGCCTTGATCTGACTCATTTATTAACAGGTTAGGCTTGTCTTAATTTAAGCTAGACCATAAGTCCCTTGTCTAACCTATTTCTATCCTTAATATCAACCATATACAGAAATCAAGAATCAAGAATAGCAAATAAAGAATAAAAAGATACACGCGCGCGCTTAAATAGTATGAACAACCGACTAAAATATTCTAATTAGGGGTGAAAATAGGCTAGGCTTTAGCTAAGTAGGCCTAGGCCTGCAAGGGAAATCCAAAGCCTGAGTCTGAGCCTGAGCCTGCGTGTAAGCTTTTTTTTAGGCCTGAGCCTGGGCCTTCAAAAGGTCTGACAATGCTTGAAGCCTATTTAAAAGCCTACTTAAAATGTAGGTCTTTATATAGTCTTAAAGCATATGCATCTAAGTTCATTTATAATTCATCAAGTCTATTTAAATGTCTATATTATGTCTAAAAAGTTTAAGGATTCATTCTCATATAAAATAAAAGAGTTAGTAAGTGAAAGAAAAGAACACCTAGTGGCATCAATTGTTTGAAGAAGTATGAATAAGAAAAATCAATCATTTATTGACTAAGAAGATATATTTCTTAAAATCAACTAAGCACGACAAGTGGCATGTAAAACTAGATTTTACCTCTTATTTTTCTTGCAGAAAATGAGACAAACTCCTATTTGGATCATTTTCATTTGGGCATCACTAAAATAAACTTAATGCAATTTTTATGTTACATCAAATCACAAAAATCAATGGAGGAGTAGTGAGTTAACATTGCCACCTTGAGCAATAAAAAAAAGGGAGAATCCTTGCCAAGGCCCAATTAAGGTCCAAAATTGCAAAAAAGGGCCCCAACAACTTTCACATACCAAAAAGGGTCCTATGGCCTTTTCTGAGATTTTTCATTAAAATTTAGTTGTTAATTTGACTGATTTAGTTGTTAACCGGGGCTGATATTGTTGTTAAAGTGACTGATTTAGTTGTTAAAATATTGTTGTTAATATGACTGATTTAGTTGTTAATGGGTATTTATTTTGTTGTCAATTTGGTTGTTTTAGTTGTTAACGTTTATACCAGAAAAGGCCCTAGGGCCCTTTTTGGTATGTGAAAGTTGTTGGGGCCCTTTTTGCAATTTTGGACCTTAATTGGGCCTCGACAAGGATTCTCCCTAAAAAAAAGAGAAGTATATGTGATCAATTGATGAATGAAAATGTTAAACTCATTGATAAATGGAGAAATGCGAAATTTAAGGTTAAGAATAAGTTCTTAATTTTATAAATAATCTAAAAATTAATTTAGATTAAATTATATATAACTATGCATAATAAAACATTTTAAAAAAAATTAAATAGGCTAGACCTGTAGGCCTAAAGGCTAGGCCTATTTACCTAAATAGGCCTGACAATAGGCCTAAACCTGAGTCTAATCTATTTACTAAATAGGCCAGACTAGGCTTAAAGTAGGCTAGGTGTAATACCCTGAAAATCTCACTTATGATAAGTATCATATTGAGTAAATAATACCTATTGAAAATAGGTGAATATGTGATATCAAATTTGTAGGGGAAAAATCTCTTGAAAATTAGAGTGCCAAAATGACGAAAATGCCCTTGTAGGACAAAAATAACAGGAAAATTATGAGAAATCCTTAGAGGCAATAAAATAATTATTGAAAATTAGACAGTATGTTGTCTCTAATTTAGACAATTTCTGGGATTTATTTCCTTCAGAAATAGTGAGAGAGAAATTAAAAAGTATTCCGGGATCATTATTGACCCCGTGATTTTTAATATTTTATGTAAAGCATAAAATATCATTGTGAGTCCAAGTGTTGTGAGGAAGTAATTAATTCTAGATAAGAAAATTATCAACAAATAATAAGTGGTTGATTAAATAATTATTGGTTAATTATTTAAGCTTGAACAATGGAATAATTGTGATATATTGTGTAGAACTCTATAATTAGTGATTTATGGCTAGAAAATTAGCATAAATATATTTGATAATTAATTGGAAAATATTGAGAAAAATAAATGAGATTAAGTAATTTTGAGCCTAAATACAAGTATGGACCGATAGGAAATTTTGTGAAAATTATGTAAAAATAATTAAAAAATTAATTAAAAATAAAATAAAAATATATATAAAAAGTGTGTGTGTGCCGACATGAAGAGGGAAAGGGGAAAAAGAAAATAGAAATGAAATGAAGGTGGAGTGTTTTAATAAAACTCTTTGATTAAAAATTAATTAAAGTAAAAAATGAAAAAGTAAATAAACTCCAATAGAGATTGGATCCTATCTAGAAAACCATGAACAAGATTTCTAAAGTCATGATATAATATTGATGAGTGGATTTTTATCCTGAATTGAGCTGTACCTGGAGTCGTTTCTGAGATCGGTAGAAGAAGTTAGTAATAAGACGAAATAGGGAAAATCTGAGAAATAGGCAGATAGTCATAAAATTAGGATTTGAACAAAATAAATTATAACTCAACATTTGGAAATGAGTTTATGATTTTCTGGACATATTTGGAATCAGTGAATTTTTGTCCAGAAGTTGATGATTTCGGAAGTTCGTTCCGAAACCTAAGACGTTTTTCGAGAATTTTCTTTGGACCGTTGAAACCCTGTATAGGACCAAAAATTAAGTTAACCTAGATACTTTTGATGAGAAAGGAAGGATCTTCAAAGTTGTGAATCTGGAATTTTGAGATTTCGCGATTCGGACACCGATCGGGGAATTTTATCGGGCCGGAGGCAAGAGGCAACTTGTGACATCATCAAAGATGATTTCACTTTGTGCCAACTAAGGGGGGAGGTCGGCCAACTCTTTGCTTGGTGGAGAAATGAGTTCAAATTTGCTTGGTTGATAAGGAAGGGAAAATTACAAGTTTGGAAAGGGAAAATTACCAAGTTGGACCCAAATTTCTTCTATAAATAGGCATGGTTTTCTCTTCAATTCTCACACCATTTTCAAGAGCCAAGACCGAAATTAGAGAGAGGTTTTAGAGAGAGGGGCTCTGGGGAATTTTGCAGCGAAGCTCTGGGTAAGTTTTTCGGTACTTAAGCTTTCGTAGTTCTTTCGGTAGTTAGAGTAGAAATGCTATATTAGTCTTTAATCTTCCAAGTATGATTAAATATCATATGATAGGGGTATTTTAGTCATTAATTTCGAAAATCATGGTGGGGTCAGAGTTCTGGCAAAATTTTGGAAGATTAGAGTTAAAATAGCGAAGCTACGCGAAATTCCGCGATTAGGGGCATCGGGGCAAAATGGTAATTTTTACCTAAAATGCCTGTTATGATGTAAATCATTAATTAATATGATTTATATTTCGAAAACTATGTTGGAGTAGGAGTTATGTTGAATTTTTGGAAGATTAGGGTCAAAGTAACAAAGTGCTGGCGAAATTCCGCCAATTAGGGGGTCAGGGGTAAAATGATCATTTTGACTAAAAATGTCCGTCGTAATGATAGATCCTTAACAAATACGTTGTTATGTTGATAGGATATCCCTGATTACGTTTTGACCAACCGTCGTGCCGAAATACCGTAAAACGTCAACAAATGTACGTTCGCGTACTGTAACACTAACTCTGATGGTTATTGTATGCATATATGTATATTGTTTGTACTCCGACTGTACTATTGTCTGTCATGCCTATTGTCTGTCATGCCTGTACTCTGACTGTACAATTGTCTGTCATGCCCGTACTCTGACTGTACTATTGCCTGTACTCTGATTGTACTATTGTCTGTACTCTGATGGTACTATTGTCTATACTCGACGGCGTACTATTGTCTCGTACTCCGACCGTACTACATCACGTCATCCATTGTATTGTTATTGCCATACATATCTGATATGTATACCCTATGTCTGACCGTAGTAAAGGTTGCCAAAATTCTGTGGTTGTCGGTCATACATATATAGTGTATATGAACATGAGGTTAACCGTTACCTGGGGTTCGATGCATGGACTCTAGCTCTTAACTTAGCTTCAGGGTCGGAAGGACCAAGGACCGAAGATAGAGGCAAGCAGGCCGCACCGGGATCCGGCTAAAGATTCCTTCTATTTATGTAGCTACGTTTCAGTTGAACCTTTGAAATATTGTACCGCTGTTGTAAATAAGCCAGACTTACGGCGTTTTGAATACAAGTATCAGTTACTCAATTGCTCCGTTGCTCCACTCTGATGATTTTGAAACGATGTTTTGATGAAAAAAAGTTTTATACTGCTTGTGAAAACGGGATGTTACACTAGGCCGTAGGCTCCTGATAGGGGTCTGACCTATTTCTACCCCTAATTCTAATACTAGATATTGAAACACTACAGTCAGAATATGAAGTATATATGAACATTACTTAATACCCAAACAAACAACTTTTACAAAAAATCAGGATCAAAAATAGCAAAAAGAGTATGATCTCACTTGGGAAATTGCTACACAAGCGCACACACACTCAAACTCTGGGAAGAACATGCACGAGAGGCAAGAGAGTAATATTACAAAAAAATGCATAATACGAAAAGTAGAAGGATGAAGAAGATTATTACAAGCTTTTTTATGTTGCCTTCTTCTCTATCTATCGTCCTCTTTGTGACACTGTTGAGTAAGATGGAGAGCCATTAACTTATCTTCCATATTGATCTCTCTCTCTCTCTCTCTCTCTCTTTTTTCAATTTGACACTATTATGGACTTATAGATAAGGCTCATTTAAGGTGTGGCCTAACAAAGGGAAATCAATATGACACACACATGACGGCACAACGTTTGGGTTTAGAGGCAAAGAGGCCCACCAGTCCAAACTCTAACCCTAAGGTAATCTCTATAAATAGGAGGTTAACCTAAAAGGTACACACATTTTATACTCTCTCTAATTTACTATTCAGTTATCACTATGCACACACACCACCCCCTTTGGCGAAAGTCTTCATATTTGTGCACAGTGATATTCTATTTTCATAGATATCTCATCCATAGATGCCTAAGAGAGAGCTATTTGATCCAATATCAATATACTAGTTCGATAGGGCTAGACATCTATTGTTCTTATACAGAGCAGACACAATCACTGAGAGAGAGAGAGAGAGAGAGATTCAACTTTGTGTTGTATTGATAAAGCAGTGAGGACGGAAAGCAAAGTTAATAATAGAAGAGAGAAAAATTTGTGTTACATTGATATGATAGTCACGTGGGAGTAATGAGAACCCCCGCTTTCCAAAAGAAGATAAGCTTTTCTCCATGCTAAACTCAAAGGGCTGAAAGCTGCTTTGTCCACTATCTCTGGCCACCGATCGATTGAGATCTCTAGACAGAGAATTGTCTTAACATCTTTTAAATTATTTTATTTAGGATATGTTTGAATTAGCGTTTAAGAAACACATTTACATAAGTCGAGATAAAACTCCCCTCATATATGTACATCATATATTGTAAATTATGTAAAAAAAAGCTTATACCTCTTGTTCTGTTGTAGAACACAGATGTCTAGCCTCAAAGGGCTAGGATGTATTGATATCGGATCGAATAGGGCGCCCACTGATATCTATGAAGGAGATATCAAAGAGCGCTGGCAGATCACTGTGCTACACAAGGGAGGCTTTTCGCCTGAGGGTGGTGTGTGTGCACAGTGAGACTGAATGATAAAGAATGTAATGGTGAACGTGGAGAACATACCTGGTGGGTAACCTCCTATTTATAGAGATTACCTAGGGTTTCATTCTCCTTACCTTCAGTCCTTCTTACTGGCGTCGTGCGTCTCTCACGTCTTGATGGTGCCTGCTCCATTACCTGCATGGTTCCTGGATTATTGGCACACTCAAGGGGTGATTGGCAATTTACCTGTTTCAAGGGAGGTTTCCCGCCTAAGGCACTCTTACTGGGCCCTGCACCTACCAGGACCATTATTTGAGTCCATAACAGTTGCCCCCAAGCTCAGGAGTTCAGGTTTCTGAGCTGTTGAGATTAGTTGCTTACCATCCTGGGCTCTTCCTTCCTTGCTCACCTCGGTATTGACTAAGTTTCAGGAACATTGGTTTCCACCAAGGGAGGCCCTAGATATGTTCGTCAGTCTTCCTGACTTGTCTCAACTTTTCTAGGGTCTCCAGCATATCCAACAAGGATCTTCACCAGTATGGTACCCTTGTTGGATAATTGTTCAATCTCCAGCTCCAACTATCCCAACCATCATAGGAGGGATCTAGTTGTTCATCAACTGTTGTAATTAGGGAATTTATAAATTATATTTACGAATGTAGCCTAATTTTTTTGTATTTTGATCTTGTAATCGTCTTTATAAGCGGGTACTTTGGTTTGCTCCCTTGTAAGAATACTGTGTAATTTGATCAAGTATCAATATAAAGCTTGCATTCGCTTTTCACTCATGTCTTGACGTATATTGAATGCCTGCCAATACCAGTAGTGAGGTTTCCTTTAATAGCCGAGGTTGACCAATCGCTCAATCCGGGCTCGCTATTTAATCCGTCTTTAGCCGCGTATGCCAAGTTTATCTTAACAGAGAATCCGAGTCTCCTGTATTCTATTAACCCGGTTATGGCCGAGTTGCCCACGTATCGTGAACCCGGGTAGAACCATCGGGTATCAGAACTAACTTCTCTTGAACTGAGACTTTTAGTAATAAACCCGGCTATAAATATCACCAGGAATATCGGGGAGATAAGATGTACCTGACCCAAATATGAAAAGACACATCCCTTTTCTCCAAACTGACGCGTCGCAGCGCATAACTGCCTTCCCAGGTGTGGGTGCCACGCTATAGGCCCTTGTAAGTCGCGCGCATTAAATGCCTGCGTCAACTCAGAAAAAACATCATTGCACTTTTTAGGGTTTAAACCTACTTTTTGGCGTGTGTGGACATAACTGCCCCCGTCATTTCAAATTCAAAACTCTTCCCGACTATTTGAATTCAAAAACCTATAAATTTCCTCTTTCTCTGTCCTTTGGGCACTTTACACACTAAACGCTTAGTCTGCATTCTCAGCAACAATCTCCACAATAGTCTGCTTCTGTTATCGTTTGCTGAATTTTCGCCGAACTCCTTTACCAGGTATTACAACGACTCTTTTAATTTTCACATCTTTTTCAATTTTCATACTTGTCGATTTTTTAGTACCTAGCATTTGAGGAATTTTCTGGATCCTTTATCGCTATTTAGAGAGTACTTCTTTGAGTTTCTGGGTTTTCTGGGTTAGACGAATGGCTCGCACCCTGCCCCACACCTTTAAGCGCAAAACTCATCCTCTTCTTCTATCTTCAGTAGATCAAAACCTTCATGTGCCTTTAAATGTACATGGCCAAAGAGCCTTAGAGCATATTGAATATGCACACAAATTTTGGTTTTGGTCTCCCAGAAGTGATCGTGTCATATCTCAGCCCAGAAATTTTCTAGGTCATCAAAATAAACGGCTTGCCCAACCCCCAATGACCATGTCCCATGACCTTTCGCCTCATCCGACTTCTTCCCAGCCCTACCAAGCCTGGGGCCAACCCCCTGTAACCAATGCTGCTACAAGAGCATTGAACTGGCTAAACTTGGCCTAGACAAGGATGCCGACTTGGTTTTAGGTTATTGTCGACACAATAATCCTTCCCTCACCAATGCGGTTCCGAGAGAGCTGAGTGCGTTTAGGCCAGCACTTAATGTTGTTTGCCCCGAAGTGAATGCTAATCCAGGTATATGAATCATTTTCTAATTTTACCCTTTCTCTGCATTTTAGGTTTAGATGGCATCCTCCTCCCAGTTGCAACTTTCGTCTACGGCGGATGAATGCAGTTCGTTCGGCTCTGTCCGAAATCCAACCTCCCCGAAGAAAGTCGTTCACTTTAGAGTGACCGAGGTTAAAAATACCATGAAGGACGAGGAATTTCCCTCGATTGGCGTGAGAGATGGAGATGGGTATTCAATAAGGATTCCTATAGATGATGAATCCGTTGCCACTATCCGACCACGAAAAAGTGAGCCTCATATCCCTCATTTCTTTTTCTTTTACCGAGATGTTTTTACCCAACTCGGTGTAAGGTTCCCCTTTACCGACTTCCAAATCTGTCTTCTTAACCACCTGCATCTAGCTCCCACGCAACTCCATCCCAATGGCTGGGCCTTTGCCATTGCCTTTGAGAACCTGTGCCGGGACTTAGAAATCTGCTATACTGTGCCTGTGTTTATGACCTTCTATTCCCCCTTGGAGCTAGGTGGGATCCGCTCACCTGGAACGACCTTTTTTGGATGGACGTCACTCCGTGGAAAAAGCGAGCACATGCTCTTTAGACCTTTTAGCGAGTCCTGGAAAAACTTCAAACCAGCCTTCGTCAAAGTTCTGGCCCATCCTTTTCAATGCCCGTGGTTCCTCCAAACCGCCGCTTCCGGGGAACTTGAAGGCAGCTTCCCTTTGTACTGGACGAACACCCACCACAAGTTCAAATCTGGAGACTTTGCTTCGACCAGCTTTTCAGAAAGAGAAGAAGCGGCCGTGGTGAAGCTTACGGAGCTCTCTAGTACCCTTGAATCATTGATGGACCCCGCCGACCATATCCCCACCCCATTAGTTAGACGACGCGCACCAAGGAGTATGGGATTATGTATCTATGCCTTGCTGTGGTCATAGAAAATGCCTTTGTTTTTACTAACGACATTCTTCTTTCCACCATGCACGACAACAGATGGGAAAGCCTGAATTTCTTGAGGTTTTTAACGAAGGTCAAGAAAATCCTCAGGATGCTCCCACTCTCCCTCTAGCGGATGATCCTACTGTAGGCGGCCAACCTACTGTCCCGGAGGAGGCTGCTCCTACCAATGCTCCTCGCAAACGTTCCGCGCCCAAAGGTGGATCAAAGCACGGAGAGAAAAGAGCCAAGACGTCCAAAGGCAAGAAGGTTGCCGAAGAGACACCTACTCAGACCCCTATGCCGGCGTCACCCACTCCCTCATGCCCGTCCACGTTCTCTACGCCTCACAGTCATGCCACCATGTCTGGAGGAGCTCTTTGGTCAGATGGCCTGACCCAAACAATCAGAGATCTTATGCGTCCTCCTGCTCGGATTTACTCTCCTTCAGAGCCTACCAAGAAAGAGAAACTCCAATTGGTCGATATTGAGCTGCAGACCTATAGGGCCGCCTCCTTAATACGGCCTTACGCTGCACTTAGAATTCAGAATGCTGTCAGGTTGAAAACTTTGAATGATGTGACCAAACAATTGTCTATCATGACCAGCATTCTTGAAGGAGTGAGGAAGGATAGGAGCGATCTTCAAGCGGAGCTAGATGCCTTGAAGAGCAATGCCAATCTGACAAAGGTCATGGAGGAGAGGGACCGAGCTCAAGGAGAGTTGCAGGCGTCGAAGGCCGAGCAAGAAAAGCTGCGTCGAGAAGTGGTTTCTCTCAACGAGAAGCTTGTTGCAGCGGTGGAAGAGATGGTTGTGGTCGAAACCGAGTTGGCCATGACTCAGACTGACTTGACTGCAGCCCAGGCCGACTTAAATATCAAACAAACTGCCTTGACCGCGGCCCGAGCTGAATTGGATCGCCTAGAAGATCTCCACCGGCGGGATGTGCTATTATTGGAAAAGATGACCTCGGATATCGATCATCTGACTAGCGTTCTCAGAGAGAAAGAGGCGGAGCTTATTACTGCCAAATCCAAGATTTTGAAATATGGCGACGCCACCCGACTGTCTTTTGAGAATGTTGTTGCTCAAATCCGGGTCCTGAATCCCGATATCACTCTAAACACCACCGGGTTGAATCTCCTGGCTTATGTTAGTGATAAGGGGAAATTGATTCCTCCTGGGGCTGAGGAAAGTGAAGATGAGCAACCTTCTTCGTCGGCAACTGAGACGCAATCCCAGCTTTAACCGTTTAACCTTCTGTTTTGTATATTCCAGGTCGTAGGCCATAACTTTCTGTATATAAGCTATTATTCGTATGGATAACTATTGCTCTACGCGCACGCTTTTCATTTTGTTAGGAATGCAGCACCGAGCTCTACATGTTAATTTTCACATCAAGAACCCATGTGCGCATGTCATTGCATGACCTTTAACTACAGTTACTTTTCATGAATTGAACAGCGAGTACCTTTATCACAATGTTCAACGACGAGCTTTATTTCTCAGAATTCAAGCATTCTTTAATTTGTACACGATTTTTTTGTACACGATTTTGGAAAACGGGTTTCGCTACCCTGTTTTCTACATGCTTTATTGGGACGCGATTTGTGAAACCGGGTTTAATTACCCTTGATTCATCACGTGTAAGTTACACGTGATTTTGGAAGCCGTGTTTCAATACCCGGAATCCTTCACGTTTATATCGAACATGATTTTGGAGGACGGGTTTCACTTCCCTGACCTCCACGTGCTTTATCTGGACATGATTTCTGAAAACGGATTTCATTACCCTGAATTCATCATGTTTAAATTGTACATGATTTTGGAGGGCGGGTTTCATTACCCTGACCTCTACACGTTTAGCTTGGACATGATTTCTGAAAACGGATTTCATTACCCTGAATTCATCATGTTTAAATTGTACATGATTTTGGAGGACGGGTTTCATTACCCTAACCTCTACATGTTTTATCATCAAAAGGCGGACAACAGTTTAGCTTGTGGAAATTGGGCCACGCAACCCTTTTGTTCATGAATTCATAACTATAAAACGTCTTACAAGAGAAAAAGAAACCCGTCGACTTCCTACGAACAATTCCATTACATGCCTTTTTATCGACATTACCCTCACTCGAGCTCTAGGCTTCAACTATAGTAAGCCTTCAGCTTGTCTGCATTCCATGTTCGCTTCACAGCTTTCTTCTGCAATGTCTCCAGCTTGTAAGCTCATTTCCCGAGATTCTCAGTAACCCGGTAAGGGCCTTCCCAGTTGAGAGTCAGCTTTCCCTTTGTGGCATTTTTGTTGCCAATGTCAGCCCTCCGAAGGACGAGGCTCCCCTTGTCGAAAGACAGAGGTCGCACTTTCCTGTTATACCGGGTTGAGATAAGTTGCTTAGCTGCCAAATCCCGGCAATGTGCCGCGATTTGCACTTCATCCACCAGATCTAGCTCAACCGCGATTGCATCATTGTTCTCTTCTTCATTTTGAAGGGCTGTGACCTTTCGCCACGATGCTTCTCCAGTCTCAATCGGGATCATGGCTTCACATCCATACGTTAACCTGAAAGGTGTTTCTCCAGTTGACGATTGGACGCTTGTCTGGTATCCCCAAAAGATGTAAGGCAGTTGGTCTACCCAGCTAGACGTAGCATCTTCCATCCGATTTTTCAATCCGTCCACTATGACTTTATTCGCAGCTTCAGCTTGCCCATTAGATTGTGGATGCTCCACAGATGCGAAGTGCTATTGTATATGGAAGTCAGATACCAGCTTTTGAAAGCCCTTGTCAATAAACTGGGTTCCGTTATCCGTGACGATCTATGCTGGTATGCCAAACCGCGATATAATGTTCTTCTGTAAGAACTTCTGCACCCTGGCCGATGTGATCGTTGCGACAGGTTCTACCTCGATCCATTTTGTGAAGTAATTGACTGCCACAATGAGCCATCGCAATTGTCCCGCAACTCGCTTGAACGGTCCTAGCAGGTCCATTCCCCACTTAAAAAATGGCCATGGTGCTGAAATTACATGAAGCTGGGCTGTAGGTGACTTGATGGTGTTGGCATGCTTTTGGCAGCTGTCGCATTTTTGAACATGATCTTTAGCATCTGCTGCCATGGTGGGCCAAAAATACCTAGCCCGCACTGCTTTTCTAGCTAAGGCTTTAGCTCCAATGTGATGACCATTGATTCCTTCATGAATCTCGGTAAGGACATATTGGGCTTCATTTGCCGCGAGGCACTTCATCATTGGAGAATGCAATCATTTTCAATATAAGTGGTCATTAACGAGCGTGTAGGAAGCTGTTGTTCTCATGAGCTTTTTTTCCTCTAGCGGCTCATCAGGGAGGACTCATCTCTCCAGGTAATCCGCAATGGGCTTTCTCCAGTCACTGGTCTCCGAAATCACCATTACGCAACTCAGCTCCAAAAGGCTTTGCTGAACAATGGTACGATGATTTCCTGGGTTCTTTGTACTTGCCAATTTTGACAAAACAGCTGCCCTCACATTGTCTCCTCTTGGAATATGCGCAATGGTTACTTCGTCAAACTCCGCGATGATTTCCTTCACTTTCCCCAAGTATTTAATCATTAACGGTCCTTTAGCCTGATAAGTTCCATTAATATGGGAAGCCACCAACTGAGATTCAGTGGAAACATGTACTCGATGAGCTCCGATTTCCTTAGCTTGAAGCAAGCCAGCAATCAAAGCCTCATGTGGGGATATCCACAACACTCCCATTATCCACAAAGATCTTCTTGACCCGGCAATTCACCAGAGTTCCCGTAATCACCAACGTCATGGTGTCCTGGGGCGACATCCTCTAAATCGTTGTCAGTAAAACATAGCATTAGGGATTTGGGCTTTCCTGAGTCTTCTTTGAACTTTGGATTATCCCGAATTGATAGTACTTCTCTGAGGTATTTTCGCCGCTGGCTGGTTGAGTCTCCTCCGCCACCAAAACCTCCACTGATGACGTTACAGTCATACTTGGCCTCGGGGAACTCCTCCTCACTGTCCTTGGCTTTCTTCTTCAGGTCTTTCCTTTTCTTTTCTGACGGTGGGCTCTTACTTCGCCCTTCAACTTGTCTCTTGTTACCCTGCTTTCCCTGGGTCTGGATCACATATTTTCGAAGTTTTCCTTCTCGGACAAACTTCTCTACCGCATCCTTGAGATCCCAACATTGCTCGGTTGTGTGACCATGTTGATCATGAAATTCACAGAACCGAGTTTTATCTGCAGTGGCTCTTCTACCGAGGGGCCTAGGTCTCTCTACCTTCTTCATTTCTGTTGCACATACTTCCTTCCACAACTTGGCCTGGGATACCTTCAATGGGGTGTATCTTTCATACTTGGTATCGACCCTACCATCCCGGGATTTGCTGCTGGTGTCATGAATACAAGGAGTTTGCTTAAATCCTCCTTGACTTTCCCTTCCCAGAGGAAGTGGACTTTTAGCCCGCTCTTTTACCGTTGGGCCTGCCATCTCCATCTGCTCCAGATCTAGATACTGCTGAGATCTGTCTCGAAAGTCGGCCAGAGTTGTGGGTCGTTGCTTCATGATCGATTTCTTTAGCCGGGATGAGACATCCAAGCCGGCTATGACGCAATGCAGGTGTACATCTTCTTTCAGTCCCGGGATTTACAAAGCCATATTTTTAAAACGGTCCAGGTACTTAGCAAGCATTTCTCCTGGTCCTTGTCTGACTAGTCCGAGTTGAAACTCCTCCTGTGGGATTTTTTGTTTCCGCCGAGACTGTGTCACCTTCATTTAATCTCAAGCGTTCGAGGTTGGCCCGTAACGACCACGCTCTTTCCTCGAGGTTCTTCTTCGTTGACACGCATTAGAAATGAGTTAGCGCTCGATTGAGTCGGTCTTATACCTTCACTCGTGAGTTTGCTCTCGCTTCTTTTCCATACGCTTCTCCATCCTTTGCCGTGATCTTTCGCGCTTCCCGCCTCCACAAAGCATGCTCGAGCTTCCAACTCCTCTCGAATGAGTATAATCTCATCTCTTTGAAGGGGCAGCACTTCCATGTTATCCATGCGGTGGATTGTAGATGTGACAAATATTATGTGCAACAAAGTGCATGCCTGGATTATCAATCAAACTCTTGGACTACTCGTCACCCGCCCCGGGAATCCCAAACCGGACGAGGACTTTGAGCAACATCCTCTGCTTTGCCCTACCCTTCAACAGCCACGTGGCTTTCCGCGAACAACCGAGCTTGAATGCTGGATCGCCTCGTTGAGCAATGACAGCCGTCCCTCAAGCTTTTGTTCCCGCTGGGGTATTCGAGCGCGACTTGAAGGCGGGGCCATCTTGGCGTTAGCGGTATTTTTATGATTCTGCGAATCGAAATTTTACTTGCCTCACTACTGGAGCCAATGTTCTAACAGAGAACATGCATGCCTAGCCTCAAAGCTCTAGGATGGCTGATATCGGATCGTATTAGGGCGCCCACCGATATCGGCGAAGGAGATATGGGATTAAGGCCGCCCATCACCGTGCTAGACAGGGAGGCTTTTCGCGCCTGATGTGCGCTTGGTGACAACAGAGACTAAATGATAAAGAATGTGGTCGTGAACGTGGAGAACATACTCCTAGGATAACCTCCTATTTATGGAGATTACCTAAATTTGAATTCTCCTTACCTTCGATCCATCGGGGGCGGTCAGTTTGTCTCTTACTAGATAAATTGCTACTTCAGCTCCATTACCTCGCATGGTTCCAGGATTACTCGGCACTTCAAGGGGCGCATTGACAATTTACTCATTTCAAGGACATTTCCGCCATAAGACTTATTATCGTCCGTACTCCGCTGTGCCCATTATTTAAGTAAATAACACCTCTAATCCAAACCGTCACTAAATTTTCTCATTTATAGATGTGACATTGATTTTCTTTTATTCCTATTTGTTGATTCTATTTGTTCCTGAAGAGAGTAAAAACGTAGAAGAAAATTATTATTATTTTCTTGAAATTTTCACTTGAGCTTTTAATTTTACCTTTTTAAAAAATTAAATACATAAAAATTATTGTTTGATGTTATATAATTTTCATATTCTCTTTATACACGGAAATACAAAATTTGTAATCTAGTATTAATCCCTAGCCCCAATTATAAGAAATAATGACTTTTTTTTTTGGGAGAGATCAAAGAAACTAAATAAGTTATTTAATCATTTTATGTAATGTATCCTTATATTATATATTAGTTTATTAGTTAAACTAATTAATTAAAAATAAAAATAAAAATACTCTAAAGTAATTAAATTAGTTGGGATCTATTCATAAAAGTTTAACTACCTCTTATATTTGGTGGGAAGGAGTGAAAGAATAAGTGATTAAGAGGTCAAGTTAAAAACCATGGGAGCCATTGCTTTCACACCGTAAGCTATGTCCAACGTATACAAGTTGGGACCAATCATGAATCGAGGCTCCTGATCAAAAGATTTTTTTTTTTTTTTTTTTCTTCTTTAAGACTTTTAATGATGTTGTCAAAAAATTAAAATATCAAAGGTAGTTTGCTTTTTTACTAGGTAAATAGAAGGGGTATGAATCATTTACATCTTTTTAAGAAAGAACAAAAGAAATGAGAAATTTTATGTGATTGCGGGGAAATGATAAATAGTGACCTTAAAATTAAGTAGCAACACCATTTTTATGAAACTGCGTATTTGTAGAGGATTATTTTATTAAAATAAAAGGCCATTACCAAAAGATCTAATGAAGCGACTGATAAATTCGGAAGTGATCTAACTTGTGACTTTTTATGGGAGAAATAATTGCTAATTTGATGTGGGGTCAGGTGAAATTGAAACTATCCTTGGCGTTAATATAACATTTGTTAATCTAAAACCAAATAGCGTCAATTGAAGCTAAATAAATAAATAAATTATGATAGATGAGACAATTTTCTAAAATATTTATATGTAACTATTAGATTAAGATGCTAGTTTGGAAACGAAGCAAATTAGTAGTAAAAATGATAAATATGATAG